>JANRMT010062796.1:99076519-99113867 GCA_026402145.1 Polypterus bichir lapradei | reverse complement strand
ATAGATAGATAGATAGATAGATAGATAGATAGATAGATAGATAGATAGATAGATAGATAGATAGATGTGAAAGGCACTACATAATAGACAGATAGATAGGTAGATAGAAGAGGAAATATGGCTATGAAATGGACAAAAAACAAATAAACAAACAAATAAATAAATAAATAATACATTATGAAAAACAACAAACTCCTCTCAAATAAAGACTGGAGTGGCTAAAAAGAAAGAAAACTAAAAAGAAAGCGAACTTCTGACTTGGCAGTTACAGTCACAGTGAGGCGTTATGCAGATGAATTGCCGTAGGTATTAGAAGACCTCAGTAGCGTTTCTTGACACACGTCGGTTGAATTAAATTAGATTAGATACTCTTTATTAATCCCACATTGAAATTCAGAAGCATACAATAGCAGAAACACAAACAAAAAAATAAGGATATAGACTCAAAGAACAAATAATACAATCAATGAATAGATCGATAAATACATTATAATTGTACATAGTGCAGAAATAGCAAATTAAATTAAAGAGTGTAAGCATTTAGTCTGGGATGTTGGGAGGAGACATTAAATTGTCTGATAGCAGCAGGCAGAAACGACCCCCAGAAACGCATCTTAGCACTCCATGGTGGAATGAGCCAATGGCTTCAAATGCGCCAAGAAGGGGATGCCGGGGATTTTTCACGATGGCATCCAGCTTTGCCACCATTCTCTTCTCCAAAACAGCTTTCCTGATATGTTTGTTCAGTCATTTTGCTTCATTTGATCTCTTGCTTCATAGAATTCCATACTGGCTGCTACAGACTGATAGAACATTTCCAGTACACATCAGAAGAGAAGTCCAAGTACATTATTCTGACTGTGGTGCCAGCTATGTCCAAGTAGGTGTAGGCTCTGTGGAGCATGGAGATGAGGGCATCCACCATACTTAGACAAACTGCAGAGGATCCAGATGTTCTGAAACGAGGAATCAGAGCTGTTTCAGGGCCAGCCTCTCAGAGGTCTTCATGATGTTTGAAGTAAGGACACCTGGTCAGTGTGTCAGAGACAGGATGTGCAGCAGTGTTCATAAGGGCACTCAGTTTTGCTTTCATTCTCTCCTTTGCTATCAAGGTTGGATTTATTTACACTGCGGGTAGGACTGGGCCTTGCTTTACAACAACAACAACAATTTTTATTTCTATAGCACATGTTCATACAAATGATGCTCAAAGTGCTTTACATGATGAAAAAAGAGGAAAAAAGACAAAATAAATAAGAATTCAAATAAGGGAACACCAATTAACATAAAATAAATGTAAGGTCAGAAGGCCAGGGAGGACAGAAAAAAAACAAAAAAACTCCAGACGGCTGGTGAAAAAAATAAAATCTGCAAGGGTTCTGTGGCCACGAGACCATCCAGCCCCCTCTAGGCATTCTACCGAACATCAATGATCTCAATCAGCCCTTATTGTATTCAGGGTTCTCATGGAAGAATTTGATGATGACGGTCATGTAGACTTCTGGCGTTTAGTCCATCAATGTAAGGACATCACGGTGCTTTGATTAGGTGGTGGTGCTGCAGGCCACCACCACAGAAAACCAGAAAAAGATCAGACAAGAAAGTAGGGGTTAGTGCTATTATCATGAATAATAATGATAATTAATTAAATATACAGAGCATCAGGATTAAACTAAAATGAAGTTTTGAGAAGGCCATGTTTCAATAATGAGTTTTCAGCAGTTTTTTAAAGCGCTCCACCGTATTAGCCTGGCGAATTTCTATTGGTCAGCTATTCCAGATTTTAGGTGCCTAACAGCAGAAGCCGCCTCACCACTTCTTTCAAGTTTAGCTCTTGGAATTCTAAACAGACACTCATTTGAAGATATGAGGTTACGATTTGAAGTGTAAGGTGTAAGACATTCTGAAATATAAGATGGAGCAGATTATTTAAGGCTTTGTAAACCATAAGCAGTTTCCATCCATCCATCGATTATCCAACCCGCTATATCCTAACTATAGGGTCACGGGGGTCTGCTGGAGCCAATCCCAGCCAGCATAGGAAACAAGGCAGGAAAGAAACCCTGGGCAGGGTGCCAGCCCACCGCAGACCATAAGCAGTATTTTAAAGTTAATTCTAAATGGTACAGGTAACCAATGTAGTGACATCACAATCCTCAAGTGCTTTAACTTGCCTTTTTTCAGAGAGTCATTATAGGGTCCTTATTGTCACATAACGAATATGAAATTCATACTTGCATGTCCTAATCAACTTGGTTTTTACAATTATTAATGGATTAATTTATTAATATTTCTTTTTAATATTTGGCCTCTGACTTATTATTATTATATTTTAATGGATTTTAAAGTTGAGGATTTGCTACGCTCATTGCAGATGCAGACCTGAGCATCATCTCCTCTCAAGTGTCTTTCAGACAAGCTGTGAACTTAAGAGATGTAGCAGGATGAACGCAGATGATCTGAAAGCTCCCTTACATCTGACAAACATACAGAGGGTAATATTAAAAATTCCTGAATTCAGCTGGTGGCGCTCCAATCACATCACTGTCACCTAAGGAGTAATCTTACACCTTATTGGAGGAAAAGCTTGTTCAAGAATATAAAAAGCTAAGATCTTGAGTGAGAACAGAAGTAAGGTGGAAAGGTGTCAGAACTGAGCTGTCTCCATATATGTGGGATGTTCGATCACATTTCAATAAGATGGACGAACTTTTACGTGTCATGGCGAGTCATGGTGAGTGACATTTTTAGATAGATAGATAGATAGATAGATAGATAGATAGATAGTCTTATTTCAGAAGCTGTTTTAATGCTGGGTGGGTTACATCTGATTCGATCAGATGGACTGCAAGAAGCAGGAGGGGGGACTGGACACCTTTATGAATGACTAATAGTCAAAAGTGAACAAATTACAATTAGCACTAAAATGTGTAAATCAGATGCTGACTGTCAGTTAAGTTAACGTTATAAGAGGAAAATGGGCATCCCGACCGGGAAGGAGGAGGATTCATTTTACCTGAAGGCTAGAGAGGAACAGAAAATGAATTGGCCGATAGGATGGAAAAATAATTTTGTGCCTGGCTGGTATCATTTAACAGAAGTACTAACAGAAGCGTAGCACTGGTGCCTCGCAGTTAGGAGACCCAGGTTCACTTCCCAGGTCCTCCCTGTGTGGAGTTTGCATGTTTTCCCCGTGTCTCCTCTGGGTGCTCTGGTTTCCTCCCACAGTCCAAAGACATGCAGGTTAGGTGCATTGGCGATTCTAAATTGTCCCTAGTGTGTGCTTGGTGTGTGTGTGTGTGTGTGTATGCCCCCTGCCCGGGGTTTGTTTCCAGCCTTGCGCCCTGTGTTGGCTGGATTGGCTCCAGGAGACCCCCATGACCCTGTAGTTAGGATATAGCGGGTTGGATAATGGATGGATGGATGGACTAACAGAAGCTGAGAATCGGGTGATGTTTCATTCCTCATACACCAGGGGGAAGTGGTCCTCATATGGCAACCCAGTCAGGACACCTGCAGGGGTGTTTGGGTTATGGAGTCCAGAAATGCAGCCCTGTCATTGTCACTACGTACTGATAGAGGGCAATGTCAGGGAAGGATGTCCCTACTGTCTTTAAGGCCCAGTGGAGCTTCCAAGACTTGGCATTGCACCGGAAGCATTCCCGGGTCCGATATAAAAGGGAGCCCGCTGCCTCACATTAATGAGTCAGAGTCGGGAGGCAACGGGCAACATTCAGCAGAGGAAGTAAGAAGGAAGAATTGATTTATTTGGAGTATTGAGGCTTATTTCTGGAAGGTGCTTTGGACATGTGCTTTGAAGAGAATAAATATCCTTTATTGTGTTCATACAACGTGTGCTGTACTACTGTGGCTTAGGTTTTGGGTTCAGTGATGCCCTCTTGTGGTCACAACATTCATATCAGTTTTTGCTTAGTTTCAATGTGTCTAGCACAGGGGTCCTCAATCACGGTCCTGGAGAGCCGCAGTGGCTGCAGGTTTTTGCTCCAACCCAATTGTTTAATAAGAAGCCTTTACTGCTCAAGTAACACTTCTGCTTCACTTTAGTTGTCTCGCTTGTTAAGATTTTGAACCCTTATTGCTTATTTTAGTCTTAAACAGCTGTATTCCTGGTTTTTAATTGCTCCTAATTAGCAATAACATGCAAATGACAAAATAGACTAGCATTTCTCCATTTAGCTTGTTTCCATTTACACCTGTGTGTATTTATCATGCACTATTGGGTTTAATTAAATACTTGGAAGGTAGTTAAGACTGAAAATTACTCCTCCATTTTAGCCTTCAAATCATTTGGATGATATCCTTAAAAAGGGGAAGAAAATCTAGGATATGAGAATAACCTGACATAGCCGAGTTAAAGCACTAACAAGCCATGAAATTATACTATTGGCAAGAATTGCTTTCTAATTAAGCAACCAGGTTAGAACAAAAACCTGCAGCCACTGCGGCCCTCCAGGACTGTGATTGAGGACCCCTGGTCTAGCATGTAGCTTTCACATAGACAATAGAAGATTCTTAAGCTAATAAGTTAAAGGAAAGTTCTTAATGTTCAGCTATATCCCTTGAGTGAGAACACAATGCTTGCAGATTGTAATCTGACTGCCAGAAAGAAATATGAACTGATAGACAATGACGATTTAAGGGCATATCGTTTTCTGACCATTATGTATATACATTCCTAGTGTGTGCATAACATGTAGAAACTTTAATAAATTTAACTTAAACACTTAATGGAACATCTTGAATATGGGAAAGGGGCTATATGAATAAAATATATTATTATTATTATTATTATTATTATTATTATTATTATTATTATTAAGAACTTTCCTTATCTTTGTAATATCAGTTTTTCTCTTTATATTTGTATGAATTGCTTGCTTTGAATTTCAGTCATCTTTTATAATGAAGACACTTGAACCATGGAGTCTTTTTTGGAAATGAGTCATACTAACTGCCGGAACACCTTTCTGGTAGCTGCATTTGGAATTATTTAGAAACACTTGAAAAGCAAAGCTACACCAACTCAATATGTCCACACTTCCACCTAGAGAGATAAGTGACATCATCCTCGTCAATATGTGCTGTAACTCAGCAATGGAAATGATTCACTCTGTTACCAACACTCTAATGATGAATCATTCTGACCCTACAATGCTGGTGACTTCAACCAAGGAACTTTGGGAGGAACAAATTTCTATTTGCAATATTTGCAAATGTTCAATTTGTGGATCTGCTATAATGTGATTTCTCAGTTTTTTTTATTTTTAATAAATTTGCAAAAATCTCAAGTAAACTTTTTTCACGTTGTCATTATTGGGTGTTGTGTGTAGAATTCTGAGGAAAAAAATGAATTTAATCCATTTTGGAATAAGGCTGTGACATAACAAAATGTGGAAAAAGTGATGCGCTGTGAATACTTTCCAGATGCACTGTAAATGTAAACCTTTGGCACAACAGGGAAGACCACATCTTAATGCCACTAACAACCCTGTTATTGACAGCAGCAGCTCTCTTATTACTTAAACTAGATGTTCCTTTGTGTTTTTTTTTAATATTTACTTTTTTATTGAGGTTCATTAACTAAGCATTTCACTGTAGTTTGCATTTTGTGTAGGCTGGCACAGTAGTAGCACTGCTGACTCGCAGTAATAAGACCAGGGTTCACACCCTGGGTCCTCCCTGCATGGGGTCTGCATGTTGTGGGTTTCCTCCGTGTGCTCAGGTTTCTTCCCACATTACAAAGACATTTAGATTAGGTGGATTGGCAATACAAAATTGGCTCTACTGTGTGTGTGTGTGTGTGAATTCCTTGTTCCTGCCTTGTACCCTGTGCCGAGTGGAAGAGGCTCCAGACCACCCCCCCCACCCCCCGCAGCTGACTGAGTGACTGAGTGACAATAAAGAGTGAACAAAATTCAAAGGTTTTGAATGTTTTCTGAACCCTCTGTAATTCCAAGACTTGAGACATGGCAGTGTTGGCGTCATTGGCAGGATCTCCACTCCACTCCAGCACCCTCCTCAACCCTGTTCAGGACTAAGCAGGTTAGAAAATGACTGACTCACTGTATGTGACACATTAAAATTAATTGATGGATTAGAGAACATTATGGACATGGAGTCGTATCTCCTGTTATTCCTACAGCAGAAATTGAGATGCACTCACCATTAGCTATTAGCACTGACGTCCCTTCAATTAAATTACAAAATTCTGAGAATGTTTCTAAAAAGTTTGGAGACTCTCAATAATTACTTTCATCTTTAGTGTCCATCTTTATTATCTACATATTATTTTACCAGACACTGAGAGAGGTTTGGGGGCAGCCGCCTGTATACTTGAATTGGCTGCCAAACTGAAGAAATGAAGGTTCCCAATTGTAACAAATGTGAGACCAAAACAAGAAAAAAGCAAACAGGCAAACATGGTGGTTTTATAGTGGGAAAAGGGAAATGATGTCATCAGACAGGAACCTGAAGTGACGTCCTCAGGGCCGGGGCTGGAAATGACATGTCTGGAACCGGAAGTGATGTCCTCCGGGATGGAACTGGAAGTGCTGTCCTCAGGGGGTGGGACCAGGAGTGACGTCTTTGGTCCGGGGCTGGAAGTGACTTCATCCGATCCAAATGGAATTTCCCATCTGTCAATGAAAAAGAGCAAGGATTAGTGCACTGTGCCATCCTCTGGTTTGGCGATGAATTTGATTTTGCCTTTTGATCCCTTTAGCTGCCTACCATGAGCACGTGTGTGACACATTATTTCAGTGATGTCATTTTGTCATCATTTTGCCCTTGTTGGGGTTAGGAGACAGCAACCAAAAGGGTGTGAGGTCTCCAAGAAAATCCATAAAGCAGACCAGGGCCATCACTGGTCCACCCTTTAAAGGCTGATTCAAGTCAGCCAGTCTCCAACTACCATTTCAGGCAAAGCAGGCCAAAAAATTGGGAGCTGGTTTTGAAAACTGCTAGAATACGCACTAAAGTCCCAGCTTAACAGAAATGCCTTACAACTTACAGCTTTAATGGCCTGAAGTGCCACCATTAGTTTTAATCTCACTTGAAGGTAACTCCAACGTGTCCTTTCTTCACATGAGATTCTCTTTGGTAGTCCCAAGGGTAGTCAAATTTCACCACTCAACCCCATTCAAGCCTTCTGATTTGCACCAGCTGGACACGGAGATGACCAAATGCTGCTCGGCTCTTAACAGAGTCAGGAAAGTTCTACTTAGGCAGGAATTACCCCAGCCAGCTGTCACTGACATGCACTCTTTTTCACCTGGTGTTTTTATTTTTCTCAAACCTGAAGGGGTTTCAAAGGGAGTCCAGTGCACACACTACAAGCCGACTTCAGAACCAGTGACTGAACATCCTGTGACATCTCAGGCTGAGGGAGAAGCCATCGCATCTGTGGATCAAGTAAGCCATAAGGACAAGAAAATCCTAAGGGTGTGTAATGGAACCTTAACTGCAGGACAGATGTGCTCTGAGATCTATTTTAACATCAGTGTAGTATTATTAATCAATTAGTTACATTTGAAAGATTTGGACAAGGACAGGCCATTCAGCCCAACAAAGTTCACCAGTCCTATCCATTTATTTCCTCCAAAATAACATAATGCTGAGTTTTGAAGTTCCCTGAAGTCCTACTGTCTACCACACTACTTGGTCACTTATTCCATGTGTCTTACATTCCTGAATTTGAAACTTTTTTCTAATAATCAATCGATAATCACAAACTAGTTAGTTTAGTTTAGTTATAGGGATTGCTTTCTTTCCATGGGTTATATGGAGCGTTGTCACTATTGAGAAATTAGTTAATGCATTTATTTCTGGTAGGATTGACTACTGCAATATGGTATTCACTGGCCATTCATACTGTTCTTTATACCCTTTCACTTAATTCAAAATGCTGCTGCAAGAATTATTACAAGAACAAGAAAGTATGAACACATAACTCCAGTTCTCAAGTCCTTACACTGGCTCCTGGTTAAGTTTAAGGGGAGATTTCAAAATCCTCTTTTTAATATACAAAGCCTTAAATGGCTTAGGTCCTGCTTACTTATCTGAACTTATAATTACGTACAGACCAGAGCGCACATTGAGGTGCCAGCCTGGTTAGGATTCCAAGTATTAATAAAATAACAGTGGGAGGTCAAGCTTTTAGTTACAAGACCCCAAAGCCATGGAATGGTCAGCCTGCTACTATAAGAGATGTCCCTTCGGTCTCAGCTTTCAAATCAGTCTGAAGACTTACAGCTTCAGTTTAGCACACCCTGACTAGAGCTGCTGATTAGCTGTGCATACTGCATCTCTGTTTGGCAGTCATCAGTTCTAAAATATAAGTAATACAATGTTTATAAACGGCGGCATGGTGGCGCAGTGGGTAGCGCTGCTGCCTTGCAGTTAGGAGATCCAGGTTCACTTCCCGGGTCCTCCCTGCGTGGAGTTTGCATGTTGTCTGCGTGGGTTTCCTCCGGGTACTCCGGTTTCTTCCCACAGTCAAAAGACATGCAGGTTAGGTGCATTGGTGATTCTAAATTGTCCCTAGTGTGCGTGCCCTGCCTGGGATTTGTTTCCTGCCTTGCACCCTGTGTTGGCTGGGATTGGCTCCTGCAGACCCCCGTGACCCCGTAGTTAGGATATAGCGGGTTGGATAATGGATAGATATATAGAAACTGTTGTTACTAATACTTGTCTGTTCTGTTTATCTTCTTGGTATCCTCATGTGTCAATTGGTGCCACTGCTCTACTGCCAAGTTGTTTGCCTGCCTATGGGCAAGTCAGATAAAGGAACACTGGAATCATCAGGTAGGAGGGTCCATTTATCTGATTGGCTGGTCCAGCACTGGCTCAGCTGTTGAATGGCCAACAGGTTAAGTGGCTAGTTGGCGATGTCCCCAGAACTCTTGTCTGACTCCTTTTCTAGAATCTGGCTGTGGTTTTACAATTAACTGATGGACAAATGCTGCTGTTTTTCATTTATGTTATTTAGTTTCCATGTTATTTTTTGGTTTATTTAAACATATCTGTATACTTATATGTGATAATTCTGTCTATATTGTGGCAAGCAGTGGGGTACAGTGGTTAAGACTTTGGACCGTAATCACTGAGGAGGTGGTTTCGTATCCCACTACTGACACCACTGTGTGACCATGAGTATCAGAAATGTTGTAAGTCACCGTAGATAAAGGCATCAGCCAAATAAGTAAATGTAAATTTATTGAGTGGTATCCTCCATTCTTGCATTTTGCTTTGAGAGTCGTCATGGTGGTCTATACCTACACTTGGCGAGGAGTTTAGTACAAAGTCTTTTGTATTGTTGTGTTGTATTTCTGAGGTGGCCATGATGGATTGGCCGTCTAGCACTTTGAAGAGGATTACTTGTGTTCTGTTTCGTGTTGTGTTGTATTTACCCCGTTTTTATTTGACCCTCATTACTTGCCCAATGTACCTGTATAGAGGTCTCTCTCTTAATTGCCCTTCCCAAGATTTCTTCCATTTTATTTCTTACGAGATTTGTTTTGGGAGTTGTCTTCTCAGAGAGTCGAGGCTGGCTGTCAAAAAACAGGGCCTGTTAAAGTCAGTTGACGGATTGCTTTTCTGATTTTAGTCTACACAAGAAAGAAATGATAGTTGTTGATGTTGTTGTCGTCACTTTTCTCACTACCACATCTAATCCAAGCCCTCACAAAAGAAATGTGGTGCCACTCGAAGACCACCTGCATGAGCATAGGATACATGGCATTAACACTTCAGATGTGTATAAGGTGAAGTCTTCATGCTGCTATGTCTGCTCTGTTCTCGAAACTCGGCGTTCAGCCTTCAGCCGACAACACTACAGCCAGAGACACTTATGGGTGAGCTGACTCTGTATGACTTTAATGGTACCCTCTGTTACAGTGTCACCAGTGCTCTCGATCCACCTGAGCGTGACCAAGATGCCCCTCATACATGTGGTGAGCCAGTGTATAATCAATCTCACAGGTTTATTTATCAATGGGACTCTGTTAAAGCAGATGTTGTGGACCACTAGGGGGCACACCATCCAAACCGGACACAGATGGATGTGGGACACAAGTTTAAAGCACATGTTTTTTTTTATTTTTCATTTTTCCTCTGTTTCCCACAAGAACAACACAGCCACCAAGAAAAGCAACAATACTACTCTTTTCTTTCTCTTCTCTTTTTCCTCCTCAACTCCTCTGGACAAGTTTCAGCTACTCCCACCCAACTCTGGCTCCCGGAGTAGCGACTGCTGGCTCCTTTTATAAGGCATCCTGAAATGCTCCAGGACCTCGTTGTTCCACATCGGGGTGTGGCAGAAGGGCTCGTCAGCTGCCACAGGACCCCCTAGCAGCACCCACGGAACCCAACAGGGCTGTACGCCACAATGGTAACCTGGTGTCTTCTTCTCTTGAACCATACTAGAGAGATTAATATAACCTACAGAAGCAACACTGGGCTGCCATATTCTGTCAATATAATTATGAACCTCTCCCAAGATAGTTTTCCCTCGATTCTTTTACCAACCACACTAAGCCACTTTACTTTTCCACTTCTAATGGTTTGCAGTCTAAATAAAATCTTGATCCCAGTTCTACTTTCATAAAAATGTTCATCAGAATCCCAGCAATAGATACATCAGTGTTAGAAATGTATTAAAACAAAGACGCCTTTGGAGCTCACCATACAAGGCATTCCACTTGCATTGCGATACCAGCTGACGCTCCTTTATTACACAAAACCTTTATGGAGTATAAATATACAGGAGAATATTTAGCCTAAAGCTGATAACACGTTTGATTAATATAAATAGTTCCATGTATGGGACAGTAGATCATCCTGTACAGGGTTACTTAGAGATATCCAATACGTGACTCTTCATCTGAAGATCAGGGGCTGCCTGAAGGGGCTGCATACTTGAAGCAGTTACACAACCTTCATTGTGGCATACAGTGCATTCTCACCTATCTGTGGTGGTCTTGGACACTTGTTTAATGTCTCTGGGGTTCAGATCCCAGTTATTCTCATTGACAATCCCGAGGCAACACCTACTTTCTCCGTGGCCATTTGGCTTCTATGGACTGTTCTGGTGTGTGCTAAATGGCCTACGTGCTACCTGATGTTACTGTTCATTCACGCCATGTTTCACCTCCTGTTATGATTTAAACGTGCCTTCAGGTAACTCTTATCAGTAACTAGCAGGAGTACCCAGCGTTGCCTGGGAATCTATAACCGGTGAATTTCCCAAATGAAAGAACCAGAACATAGAAATAGAACAAACAGTTTTCTGATTCACATTTTCAAAGTTCATCCACTTTGGATTGTGTCTGCTGTGGCATTTGAGACGCCCTTAAAATAGACTTTTTTCTGGCATCTGAAGTGGGCCGTTCAATTGTATGTGTTTTTTTCGGTGGTATGGGTATATTCGCGAAAAGCAGGACAATTATAATGTGTGATATGGTATTACGTACGGAATACGCACCACAGTGAGATGAATTTATGTTATTTACAATACGTCAGAAAGCGAACAAATAGCACCAGTGAGTAAGAAAGAGCAACACTGAAATCGTACTGTGAGTCGGAAAGCGAGCAAATAGCACCACAAATACGGAAAGCCAGTGAGAAAGAGTAACACTGAAACTGTACTGGGAAAACTGGCGGGGAGGGGTGGTCTGTTTCTAAGGAGCATTTGTCTTGAAGTGTGCTGCTATCTAATAGACTTTGGCGATGGTAACTACAGAGAGAAGTGACATACAACCGCTGGTGCGTGTGGAGAAAATGGTGGGGTAAGGATGCTGTCTTTTTAAGGCAAGTCTCTGTCCGAACGTGCTGCCATATAATAGGACATTGGCGAATGAAATACAGCAGTATCAGTGGGTGTGGGAGTGTGACATGTGGAAACGCGGGTCTGTCAGCCGGTCACGCGCACTGGGTCGTTCACGTTTTATATCTATACGCCAGTCCCGCTTCACCCGATCAAAGCAGTTGGCCTTCTCATACTTGGACATTTCCGCCATCTCTTGGTAATTTAAAGAAACATGGGTAAAGAGTGACGCACAGGGACCAAATGTGCCGCTAGATGGTGCCGCCATGAAGGTTTGTTGTAACGTGCGGCCATCATGTCGATGATAAGTACAGGGACGTTTGCCGAATGTGGTGTCAGTGAAAAGGTGCCCTGCCCTTCACCACGAACATTTTTTCTCAACCAAACATACCCCATGACCTTCTCCTGGTCACAAAGGAGCCCCCAGTTTGGTGCCAATCGGACGCCCGGTGCAGATTTGTATGGCGGACAAACAAACATACATACATACACACATACGTACATAAACTCTGCTTTATATATTAGATGACCTGCAGTTTTTCTGCCCACATTTTTTGAGCTTGCAGCCTGAGCATACATAAATGAACGGACTGATGCACCACAACCGGTGGCCAATCTCACCTCTGAGGCCTTTTGAAACTCTCAGCACAAGAACTGTGACCTTATAAAGTTGTTTGGACCTGGACACGCTCTGGGCGTCCCAGGGAGGACCTCCAAGGTGATAGGACAGAAATGTTGCCCCTACATTTCCCACAGTATATGGATGAGAAGATTTTCCATGCAGCTGAGCCGTTTTTCTTCCCAACAGTACATTAGGACTGAATACTGAATGGTTTGATGATTTTCTCTTCTTATTGCCTGGCTTGGCTTCTGTTACTTTAGTAACTTTTCTTATCATCATTTTAGTATGTAACTGTATTTTTAAATGTACTATGGATGCCTTTATGTCACTTGTCAACCAGTTCATTCTGCTTCACTTTCTAATTTTGGTTACGCTGGTTTGTCACTTGAACTGCCTTATACTAATACAGACTTATCTGCATCCATTGCTGAACGTAAAATGTTAGCCATGTTAACTGATAAAGACAAGTAACGGAACAAATTATAAAATATTTGACAGCTCCTTTCCTCTGTATCTTCATCTATCTTAACCTCTCTTGACCGGCACTCCCTCTGTGTTACGCATGATCCCATACAGCTCTTTTCTCAGACTCTATCATTTTGGGGTTTCTTGCTCTCCTCCAGTCTGGTTCAATACTTTCCGTCTTTGAATGTGACTCTCAGTGTGCCTAGTCAAACGCTTGGGGCCGCTGTTAGCCCGTGAAATCCAACAGACAGATGTCAGACAGACACAGGGTAAAAACAATAAGAAGATCTTTTTAATTCTTCTTTTCCTTTGCAGTGCCTCCAAAGCACCCCAACCACAATAAAAAGGCAATATAATAATTAAACAAAGACAACAAATCTCTCCTCCACCTCCCAGCAAGCTCTGTTACACTCCTCCCGACTTCGGCTCCCTTGCTGGGTCTCCACCAGTCCTTTATATGGTCCTTGGGTAAGATGGAGATTTGGATTTTTCTTCAGCCCGGGAGTACTTCGGGATTCCCATCCTCGTGACCTGGGAGCACTTCTGGGCTATAGATATGGCACAAGTCCTTCTGTTCCTTTACAGCTCCCCCTGGCAGCACCCATGGCACCCAACAGGGTTGCGCAACTGAGCTCCAAATTCCAGTATAGCCTGCGGGAATCCAGGGCACCGCCAAATCCCAGGTAAGCTGCCATCTAGCATTTTGGGGGAGGCAGTAGCCTTCCCCCATTCTTCCATCACACAGGTGTCCTGGCCGTCCGCCACATCCTCCTATTCCTTTACACATCCTCATGTGTCTCAAAAACAAACCTCTGGTTTTGATTTTGTCACCAAAGTCAAACTGACCAATCCTATTGCTCACAGGGACTGGACGGGCACACGCACACGCACACACAGATGTTAGCATTTTATTACACACCAGATTGTTGTTTTAACAGAACTTAAAGAGGGATTGTTAGAGCTGATTTTTACTGTTAAACATGATTTTCACTCTTTGATCATTATAACCTTTTTACTGTTAGCCTTCACCTTTAGTACTTTCATTACGCATTTTAATGAAAGTTTTCTTTATCTGTTACCTAGTCCGGCTGTGCTGTACCACGACTTCATGTTGTAGGTGCCAACGTGGCATGTCACCCAACATGAATGTGAGACCTTTAACCGGATGGGAGGCCAAGATATGGGAACAGTGGCGGAACATCCCAGGACCACAGTAGACATGTGGAGCCCAGCGGGGCATGATGGGACTTGTAATGTTGAGAATCAGCCCCGGTGGGTTCCATGTGAGTCGGTAGAGGGTGCTGCAGGGACTCAAGATCCCTACTTTTTGGGACTTTTGCTGGATCCTGTAGTGGTTCCTTTGGGTTACACACTGGCACCCGAGGTATTCCCAGGTACAACATAAAAGGATGCCATTCGAAATCCTCTGGTGAGTCAGGCTGGGAGGACAGGAGGTGACATTTTCTGGAGGGAAGTGGATGGACAAAGAAAGAAAGAAAGAAAGAAAGAAAGAAAGAAAGAAAGAAAGAAACTAGTGTGTTTATTGGCGATTGTGTGACCCAGAAACCTGTCTATTATTGATCCCATGACTGTCTGTGTGCTAGTTGTTTCTGGGGTTTGGGTGTCGCCCCCATATTTGTCACAATGTACAAGTATGGATAAGAAACAATAAGAACAAGAATGCCAGACATTCTGACTCCAAGAGTCCATTTATTAGTATATTGCTAGGACATGAGAAATGCCCACTAATCACATACTCCAGTAATTAACTGTGTTTTGAAGAAGTGCAATCAACATCATCTCCATCATGGTACACTGGTGATTCCATGCACATGCCAATAAAGATATTCTCATCCTGAAAGAGCTCTGTGAATTTGATTTTAACACCTAAAAAAAGGAAATCCACAGTAACCAAGTCACAATATGTTAACAGTTAAAAGTCGAAATCCTTAAATAGAGCAAAAAAAAGCCAAAAAAACAAAGAGCAGCAATGAATAAAAAGAGGAAAACACACCAACTTCCACATAAATACAATGTAGCATAGAGGGACTGCAATTCCTATGACCCTTTATAGGGGTGGGGCAGTCCCTAGACGGAGATTGACAGGCAGCCCCGCCTCTTGGGGCACTACCCACAAAACACAAGGGACATGGCAACAATGACATCCACACATCGAAATCAAACAATTAACAACACGCATGAAAAATACAAAATGATACAAATAAAAAACACAAATTACAACATTAACATTGTGACCACTAGGGCCAGACTGCAGACATAACCTCACAGACACAGTCCCAATAAATCCCAGTATAAATAAAAGATTTATTAACAAGAATACCTCACGGAAAAGCATCAAAAGTGACATATCTTTCTCTGTCTTCTTCTTCATACCTTCCAGATGAACTTCATCCATTCTCCACACCCGACTTCCACTTGCCTGGATGAGGTCTCTTTTATCTTGGAACCAGAAGAACTACCCATGCTAAGGTATAGCCGGATGGAAGTATTTCCAGGTCAATTGGAAGTCCCACAAAATAATGATCGTGAATTCCATCAGCTCCTCCTGGTGGCCCCCACGGAAACCAACAGGGCTGCCTTACGGGACTGCAGAATGCACTGCGTGTGTCCGTGTGGGAAGCCTAACCCAGGGCGGCTGCCATCTTGTGTATTTGGGGAGAAAATATTCATCATTGCTCATCTCTTCTGGTCCTTCCATTTCACTCGGCCAGGTAAGGATTCCTGTTCAATTCCGGTTGGGATGCCAGTCCATATGTGCTATCTACTACAATGTAAATTATTGTAATAAATTAATGAAAAATAATAATAAAAAACAGACAAAATAAAGACATTTGAACATAAACCACAGGAGTTACCCTGGCTAAAACCTAACACCAACAAACTGAATGGTCCACCCACTGGGTTCTGTTTCGCTCTGAATTATAAAGCTGGAAGGAGGGTACAGCAGTAGTGATGACTTCAGGGTGGAATAACCTTTTGGAGTTCCACCGAGTTTCTTTGCAGCCTTTGTTGATTTTTGTAAAGCGTTCGACTCAGTTGATCGAGATGCCCTGTGGGACATCCTGAGGGTTCGTGGGAACCCCTCGAGGTTGCTGGATATCATGGCCGGCCTGTACACTGGTGCTGTGAGTGCTGTGCAGAGTGGAGGCAGGACCTCTGTAATTTTCCCAGTTGATTCTGGGGTTCATCATGGGTGTGTTCTGCTCCTACTCTGTTCAATGCCTCTATGGACTGGGTGTTGGGCAAGGTTGTGGGGCATCTGTTGGTGAAGAAAATTTTCCCGGATTTTGAATTTGCTGATGATGCTGTGATCTTCACATGGAGGCTCTGATCGGGGCTCTCGAGAGACTGAGTGAGGAGTCTGAGTGTCTGGGCTTGTGAGTGTCCTGATTAAAAACCAACATCCAGTCCTTTATTGACCTCTTGGGCACGGCCATCAGCAGTGTGTCTGTCTGCGGGGAGAGTGTTGACCTGTCAAGAGGTTTACTTACCTCGGCAGTGACATTCATGTCTCTGTTGACTCTTCCTATGAAGTCAGTAGATGGATTGGGAGAGCATAGGGGGGTCATGAGGTCACTGGAAAGGAATGTGTGGTGCTTCTGATATCTATGCAAAAGGATGAAGGTCCAAGTCTTTAGACTCCTCGTGCTTCCTGTCTTGCTATATGGTTGTGAGACATGGACGCTATTCAGTGACCTGAGATGAAGACTGGACTCCTTTGGTACTGTGTCTCTCCGGAAAATCCTTGAGTGCCGCTGGTTTGACTTTGTGTTGCTCATGGAGTCCTGAATGAGGCACATGACCTGCATTGTGAGGGAGCGTCAGTTGCGGCACTACGGCCATGTGGTGCGTTTCCCTGAGGGTGATCCGGCTTGAAAGATCTCATTATTGGGGACCCGAGTGACTGGACCAGGCCAAGGGGTCGTCAACGTAACACCTGGCTGTGGCAGATATTGGGTCATTTCCGGAGGGTGGGACTGGACCGCATGTCTCCCTGGGGGGTTGCCAACTGGGATCCTGAGTTGTTTATTCGTGTAGTGGGTGCGGCAATGTGCTGTACTAGTGCATGCTACACAACTTGACTTGACTTGTACATAAATGTTGTAATAAGGCACAATAAACACGAGAAAACATTTGTGGATCTTCCGTGTATATTGTGGTGGTTTAGTAGTCAAAAAAGACAGAAACCGGTCTTTTTAATGCAAAACAACAAAGACCAAAAAAAAAAAAGAGTTAACAGTTGGTTCTTATAATCTGGTGGCAGGAAGTTGGATGTTAGGTCATCAATACAGGAAATGGAAGTGAGGTCCTGCGGTGGTCTGGCGTCCAGCCTGGGGTTTGTTTACTGCCTTGTGCCCTGTGTTGGCTGGGATTGGCTCCAGCAGACCCCCGTGAAACTGTAGTTAGGATATAGCGGGTTGGATAATGGATGGATGGATGGAAATGAGGTCATCAGGACAGGACGGAAGTTAAAAAAATTAATTAATCTTCTGCAGGTCTGTGCAAAGAAGATTAAGGTGCAAATACTCATTACCAACCCTTTTTCATCATTTGACTGTCCAGAATTGGACCCTTTGGCTGACCCCTAAGCACATGTATGTGACAATCAGAAAGCATTTGATAAGGCGCCATATGAGAGGTTGGGCATCAAATTAAAACAAGTGGCAGTTAAGGATGTTCTGTGTAGTTGAGTGCAGAATTGGCTCAGACAGAGGAATCTGAGGGTGATGATGCGAGGAACCTCATCCGAATTACTAAGAGTGGTGACCAGCAGGGGTCAGTGCTGAAGCTGCTGCTATTTATAATATCTATACATGATTTAGATAGGAATATAAGTAACAAGCTGGTTAAGTTTGCAGATGATACCAAGATAGGTGGATTAGCAGAAAATCTGGAATCCATTATATCATTACAGAAGGACTTGGATTACATACAGGCTTGGGCAGATTTGTGGATGATGAAATTTAATGCCAGTAAATGTAAAGAATTACACAAAGGAAGTAAAAATGTGAGGTTTGGATACACAATGGGTGGTATGAAAATCAAAAGTTTACCTTATGAGAAGGATTTAGGAGTCGTAGTGGACTCTACGCCATCAACTACCAGACAGTGTTCAGAAGCCATTAAGAAGGCTAACAGAATGTCAGGTTATATAGCGCCTTGATGTGTGGAGTACAAGTCACAGGAGGTTCTGCTCAAGCTTTATAACACACTGGTGAGGCCTCATCTGGAGTACTGGGTGCAGTTTGGGTCTCCAGGCTAAAAAAAGGACATAACAGCACAAGAGAAGGTCCAGAAAAGAGCGACTAGGCTGATTCCAGGGCTACAGGGGATTAAAAGAGCTGAGCCTTTACAGTTTAAGAGGTGACATAATTGAAGTGTTTAAAATGATGAAGGGAATTAGTCCAGTGGATCGAGATGGTGACTTTAAAATGAGTTCATCAAGAACACTGGAACAGAGCTGGAAATTTGTTAAGGGTAAATTTTACACAAACATTGGGAAGCTTTTCTTTACACAAAGAACGTTAGACACTTGGAATAAGCGACCAAGTAGTGTGGTAGACAGTAGGACTTTAGGGACTTTCAAAACTCAAATTGATGTTTTCTTAGAAGAATTAAGTGGATAGGACTGGCAAGCTTTGTTGGGCTCAATGGCCTGTTCTCATCCAGATTGTTCTGATGTTCAAATGTTCAATGTTATATGATAAACAAACCTAACCGAAATGACATAGAGATGTGAAAAATAATAATTCCAAAATTTCAAACATAACAATAAAACAAGAGACTGAACATCAACCCGGGCTGGCACGTAACACTCATGGGTGAGACCATCTTATGTATTTGTTTTTATGGGTGCTACTATTTTGTGGTTTCTCTGTTGCTACAACACAATGCGGTTGTTGGAGAAGTGATTCACATGTCACGTTGAACATGACACCATGGACCCAATGTTATTACAGAAGGTTGCAGGCATCATAAAGCATCCAAGCTCTGTTGCAAAATAAAGCAAACTTTGGTTAGAATATTTCGTTCTGTCTCTTGTTATGTCAGTGCCATTGAGTTTAGCCATCTTAAATATGATGAATGACACTGTTCTGCCAGTGACACTGAAATTGGCAGGCCATGAGATCTAATCGTAATCACACGACTAGTGGGGGGGTCAAACAAACATTGACAGAGTAATTGTCTGACAAAACACAATACACAAAAAAATGATGGCACTCAAAATACAGATGAATCAAAAGATTAGATTGAAGAGTTGATGTTTTGTAATCAGCAGTTTTATGCAACTGACCCTTAATAAGCATCACAGCAGAGGTTACGGTTTAATGCCACACTCCTTCTGAGTGCCCAGGCAGCAAGAGTGACCAACCACTCTAGGCGGTCCCACAGATTTCAAGAGACAGTGACAGTAGAAGAGAGTAGTGATCACGGGGTTCCTGCTGACCTTCGAGGGATGGCGTTGGGGACACAAGAGCAGTCTGTGCTTATCGGAAGGTGTATCCTGCTGTTGAGAAGACCCCATGAGTGAGCAGCAGTGACGTGAAGGCACCAAAGTTCTCAATGGCTTTAAATGAGCAGATCCTGACAGTGTTTAAACCTTCATTTTTTTAAACTATTAATTGTGCTGGTTTACATCCTATTACTACCAGAAGGGATCCTACTCTGTTGGGCCCTCGAACAAGGCCCTTAACCTGAAAATTACTCCATGGGCACTGTATAATGGCTGACCCTGCACTTTGACCCCGAAAAGGACATGCAAAAAAACAATTTCCCCTCCGGGATTAACAAAGTATATCCATCCATCCATCCATTATCCAACCCGCTATATCCTAACTACAGGGTCACGGGGATCTGCTGGAGCCAATCCCAGACAGCACAGGGCACAAGGCAGGAACAAACCCCGGGCAGGGCGCCAGCCCACCGCAGGGCACACACACACACACCAAGACACACACTAGGGACAATTTAGGATCGCCAATGCACCTAACCTGCATTGTCTTTGGACTGTGGGAGGAAACCCAAGCAGACACGGGGAGAACATGCAAATTCCAAGCAGGGAGGATCCGGGTCTCCTAACTGCAAGGCAGCAGCGCTACCCACTGTGCCACCGTGCCTAACAAAGTATATGAAAATTAAAATGAAATAAATAAATAATTGGATTATTCATTTGCATTTTAATCTCCCCAGAATTATTGTTTTTTATTATGGACTAGTTGTAGTAGTAGTAGTGAAATAGGACAAACTTTAAAAATCAATAAAAAATTTAAAAAAAATGTAATAATTTTTATTGAGAAGAATTTATTTATTTATTTATTTATTTATTTATTTATTTATTTATTTATTAAGCACCTTTAAACAACTTTCATTGACCAAAGTGCTGTACAACTAAAAGACAAAAAGGTTAGCAGGTACTACACAGTGTATATATACTCAATATACATTGCACACTACTATACTAAACCAATCAATAAGATCAAAACAAAATAATAATAATAATAATAATAATAATAATAATAATAATAATAATAAATAAGATGAAACCAACTTCATAAAATCAAGAAGAATTAAATGCACATAAAACAGATGTGTCTTAAGCAGGGTTTTAAAATGATTAAGATTCTGGGCCGCTCTCAACTGCAAGGGGAGGCTGTTCCACAAACTGGGGGCTATTACCGAAAATGCTCTGCCTCCTCTAGTTTTAAGCTTTATTCTGGGGATATGGAGTAACTGAAGATCAGAATTTATTTAATAAATTAGAATTTATTTAATAAATTAGAATTTATATTGATAGATTTCGTATACGAGGGCCTCTTGATATACAATATTTTTGGTTTTGCTATCAGGCGCGAGAATAGAGCTGTGACCTCTTTACTAAAAATGTAAAAAGTTGGCAAGGAAGGTAAGTACGCTCCAATGTCAAACATTGATCGTGTTCAGCTGTGACTGGAGAGCGTCCCCCGGTGTGGGGAGAAAAGCACGTGGCCGTGATATCTCTGGCAATCAGAAGCTACCCTCTAAAACACACGTAGCTCTGATCTCTCTCTCAAAAACGTCAAATGGTACTCCTTAACAATCTGTAGATGAAAATGTCTGCTGAACAAACAGGAATCTCTAACTAAACGGAGGTAAGGTGCGCTCCAATACGTGGCCCCGGCCCCCTCTTCTCAGCCCTCAGCCTCTCTCTCAGATTCGCGCAAATAAATCGGTACTGCAAGCGAACTCTGATACTTAGCGCGATGAGAGAAGTTACAAAATCAACCAGAATGATCAACCAAATTATAGAAAAAAACCCGATCTAAATCTGTTAAGTAGTTCTTTCATGAAAAGTGGATAGACATACAGACAGACAGACGTTGAATTTTATATATTGTGGCCCACTAGGCTGGCACCGACAGCTGAACCCGACACAGACAAGAGTGGCACACAAGTTCAAGGCACAAAAGATTTATTGTTTGTTTAATCCCTTGTGGGAAACGCCTTCCCCATTCCCCACAAGTATAACACACTTCAGGCACAAGCACAGCACACTGCCACAAGTGTCTTCCTTCTCTCTTTATTTTCTCCTGTCCATTACTCCGGTCAAGCTTTGTCGCTCCTCCTCCTCCTGACTCTGGCTCTCGAGTAATGGCTGCTGGCTCCTTTTATAACGCACCTGGAAGTGCTCCAGGTGCTTGATTACTTGTTTCCGGCAGCACTTCCAGGTGTGGCAGAAGAATTTCCCATAAGGGCTCAGAAACTCTTGCTGAAGCAGCCCCTGACGGCGCTTGTGGATCTCAACAGGGCTGCACCAAACTCCAACTCCCATGAAGCCCTGCAGGAGGATGAGGTGCCACTGCAACCCAGGTTGGTTGCCATCTAGAGTCCCGTGGGAGGTAACGCTCTGGCCACGCTTGTTCCCCTGGTCCTCCCAGCGTGGAGGCGTCCCAGCTGGACAAGTACCCCGGCCGCACGCTACAATATATATAAAGATTATTTACTGAAGAATCTGCACTTTGCTTGGTTTTGGGACACTTTATTGTTTGAAAGTAAAAACACTAAGCACTTTGCACCACCTCTCTCACTGTGTTTCAGTCCATGTCAGTTTCATGATTATCAGTGACTCGAGTTCAAGGACTAACATGTCAGCTGTGAGCAACTTGGGCATCATAAAGACTGAATACTTACAGTCCTATGAAAAAGTTTGGGACCCCCTCTCGGCCTGCATAATAATTTACTTTCAACAATAAAGATACCAGTGGTATGTCTTTCATTTCCTAGGAACATCTGAGTACTGGGGTGTTTTCCGAACAAAGATTTTTAGTGACGCAGTATTTAATTGTATGAAAAACTGGCTGTGCACAAATGTGGGTCCCCTTGTCATTGTGCTGATTTGAATGCCTGTCACTGCACAATGCTGATTACTTACAACGCCAAATTGGTTGGATGAGCTCATTAAGCCTTGAACTTCATAGACAGGAGTGTCCAATCACGAGTGATAAAAGGTATTTAAGGTGGCCAATCGCAAGTTGTGCTTCCCTTTGACTCTCCTCTGAAGAGTGACAGACAGCATGGGATCCTCAAAGCAACTCTCAAAAGATCTGAAAACAAAGATTGTTGAGTCTCCTGGTTTAGGGGAAGGCTACAAAAAGCCATCTCAGAGGTTTAAACTGTCAGCTTCAACTGTAAGGAATGGAATCAGGAAATGGAAGGCCACAGGCACAGTTGCTGTTAAACCCAGCAGGTCTGGCAGGCCAAGAAAAATACAGGAGCGGCATATGTGCAGGATTGTGAGAATGGTTACAGACAACCCACAGATCACCTCCAAAGACCTACAAGAACATCTCACTGCAGATGGTGTATCTGTACATTGTTCTACAATTCAGCACAATTTGCACAAAGAACATCAGTATGGCAGGGTGATGAGAAAGAAGCCCTTTCTGCACTCACGCCACAAACAGAGTCGCTTGTTTTATGAAAATGCTCATTTAGACAAGCCAGATTCATTTTGGAACAAAGTGCTTTGGACTGATGAGACAAAAATGGAGTTATCTGGTCATAACAAAAAGCGCTTTGCATGGCGGAAGAATAACACCGCATTCCAAGAAAAACACCTGCTACCTCCTGTCAAATCTGGTGGAGGTTCCATCATGCTGTGGGACAGCGTGGCTAGTTCAGGGACTGGGGCCCTTGTTAAAGTCGAGGGTCGGGTGAATTCAACCCAATATCAACAAATTCTTCAGGATAATGTTCAATCATCAGTCACAAAGTTGAAGTTACGCAGGGGCTGGATATTCCAACAAGACAATGACCCAAAACACAGTTGGAAATCTACAAAAGCATTCATGCAGAGGGAGAAGCACAATGTTCTGGAATGGCCGTCACAGTCCCCTGACTTGAATATCATTGAAAATCTATGGGATGATTTGAAGCAGGCTGTCCATGCTCAATAGCCATCAAATTGAACTGAACTGGAGAGATTTTGTATGAAGAATGGTCAGAAATACCTCCATCCAGAATCCAGACACTCATCACAGGCTATAGGAGGACAGCGTCTAGAGGCTCAAAGGAGCAAAAGGAGGCTCAACTAAGTATTGATGTCATATCTCTGTTGGGGTGCCCACATTTATGCACCTGTCTAATTTTGTTATGATGCATATTTCATATTTTCTGTGTCACAATAATGAGACATGAACAGATAAAGGTTTGGGGCAGCCACCCGTGTAATATGGTATCCTGGCTGCAAAAGTCGTTTTTATCACAATAATCAGCACTGAAGTGCATACAACGGAGTCCAAAACAAGACTGAGGGAAAAGGGAAAAGGGGCAGGTTTTTAAAGGGGAAGACAGGAAGTGAGGTCATAAGGATCGAGCACGTGGTCTTCAACCATTGGATCACAGCCAGACGTGACATAAGAGGGGCCGGAGCTGGTGAGGTCGACTTCCATTGGCTCGGTCCCGGAAGTGATGTCAATAGAGCCAGGTGGACTCCCCCGGGAATGGTCTACAGGCAAGGGAGAAAAAGAGTCAGTGTACTCTGCCACATCCCGGCATGCCTCCGAACTGCCTTCACTCAAGCCCTTTAGCTGCCTCCCATGCGCACGTGTGTGACATCTGTAAATCCAATAAACTTAATGTCACTGCTGAAATCCTACTGTTTCCATAAGGCATGTCAGATATTAAAAGGAAGTTGCTACTTTGAAAGCTCAGCGAATGAGAAACAAAAATCCAAAGAATTCAGAGGGGTTCCCAAACTTTTTCATATGACTGTACCTATGAATGAGAGACTTCAGTTTTTGACTTTTGCAGATCTTCCTGTAACATATTTCTATGTTGTCATTTTTGGTTACTGAGTGTAGATTGTTGAGGCGACAATGGCAAATTCATTTAAAATTAAATCTACAACAGAATACAGTGAAGGGTGGGACGGTGGCACAGTGGTGGCGCTGCTGGCTCATGGCATGCGTGGAGTTTACATGTTCCTCCTGAGAGCTCTAGTTTCCTCCCTTAGACATACCAATTAGGTGGGTTGAAAGCACTGAATTGTGCCTAGTGTGTGTGTGTGTGTTCAGCTTACGATGGACTGCTGCTCTGTCCAGGATTTGTTCTTGTCTTGGACCCTATGCTATCTGGAATAGGCTCCAGAGCCCCCCGTGACCCTGTTCAGGACTAAGCAAATTAGAAAATGGCTGACCGGCAATAAAGTTGAATGTTTTCCGAATCCTCTGTAATTGCAACAATACTTGAGACACGGCAGTGTTGGCGTCATCGGCAGGATCTCCACTTCATTAGGAAAGAATCGAGTTTCATCAGCTAAGGTAGAGAACCCATAAGAAAGCAATTTTGATTTGGTGGTTTTAAGCTGAAAACATTTACACATATCTGAATAGCATGTCCTTTGTGCACAATGTATATGAACCTTAAGTGACCTCCCACTGTAGGAGGTTCCACGGATTTCAAGGGACAGTGACAGTAGAACAGAGCTGTGATCCCTGTTGAACATCGAGGGATGGCGGTGTTTTTAAGTAGAGGTTACTGAAATCAATGTACTGGATTGTCACATGAGGTTGTGTTGGCCTATCTTTTATCCCGGAGGTAGTATGTACATTTTATTAAGTTACAATTTTATTAAGTAGTTACTTTGGAAAGCTAAATGCTGCTTCTTCCTATATAATTGACACTTCAATTATGGTTTCTAATGGTTCAGTTCATATCAAAAAAGCTTGGTAATGTGTTGTGGTTCTAAACCCAAGAAAACATTTAAAAAATATTTTTAGAAATCTTAACATAGATTAGGTTTATTCTTACCAATTTTATTCTTTAAAACGTCCTTGCTGTAAGTTTGACCATAGTTCTGTAACTATGCCATTTGAATGGCCTGAGTGAACTTCTCTGGACGTCATGGCCAGACCAGCAACCTTGAGAAAGTCTCTCGGATTTTGTAAAAAAATTGGGAGCCCTTTTGGGCATCTCTCAAATGATGTCAAATGTCAAAATACAAAACTGTGTTCAAATAGCGATGAGCCAGTAATTGGCAAGAATTCACACACATTTCACAAAAGTAGAAAGGTGTTCAGTCCCAGTTTGGAAGCCTTTCCATTCACTAATTCTGTGTGTTTCTGCTTTTCATTTAGCGTACACATAAAGTTCTATATTTAAAAAAATATAGATAGATAGTGTCATAAAAACAAATCCAAGACATTATAAAGATTTGGGGCAGCCACCCGTATATTGTTCTTCCCAGCTGCAAAAGGGTTTTTTTATCAAACAAACGATGTGCATATCACAGAGTCCAAAACAGAACTGACTATAGTAGCCTAAGATGGAGACTTTAAAGGTCTTGAGAGGAACTGATGTCATCAAAGGGGCCGGAACCAGAAGTGACGTCATCAGAGGTGCCGGCTTCAGAAGTGACGTCATCAAAGGGGCCGGCTAGAGAAGTGACGTCTTCAGAGGCGCCGGAACTTTGCAGGATTTCCCGGGAAAGGTCTGTAGGGAACTGAGAAAGACAGTCAGCGCACTCCGCCGCCCCCTGGTCGGATGTTTTATTACAATTACTCAGGTCCTTTAGCTGCCTCCTACTCGCACGTGTGTGACAATAGATAGATAGATAGATAGATAGATAGATAGATAGATAGATAGATAGATAGATAGATAGATAGATAGATAGATAGATAGATATTTGATTAATCCCAAGGGGAAATTCACATACTCCAGCAGCAGCATACTGATAAAGAACAATATTAAATTAAAGAGTGATAAAAATGCAGCTAAAACAGACAATAATTTTGTATAATGTTAATGTTTACCCCCCCGGGTGGAATTGAAGATTCGCATAGTGTGGGGTCTCCTCAGTCTGTCAGTGGAGCAGGACGGTGACAGTAGTCTGTCGCTGAAGCTGCTCCTCTGTCTGGAGATGATACTGTACAGTGGATGCCTCCCCAGCACACCACCGCGTAGAAGAGGGCGCTCGCCACAACCGTCTGATAGAACATCTGTAGCCTCTTTTTGCAGATGTTGAAGGACGCCAGCCTTCTAAGGAAGTATAGTCTGCTCTGACCTTTCTTGCATAGAGCATCAGTACTGGCAGTCCAGTCCAATTTATCATCCAGCTGCACTCCCTGGTATTTATAGGTCTGCACCCTCTGCACAGTCACCTCTGATGATCACGGGGTCCATGAGGGGTCTGGGTCTTCTAAAATCCACCAACAGCTCTTTGGTTTTGCTGATGTTCAGGTGTAGGTGGTTTGAGTCGCACCATTTAACAAAGTCCTTGATTAGGTTCCTATACTCCTCCTCCTGCCCAGTCCTGATGCAGCCCACGATGGCAGTGTTGTCAGCGAACTTTTGCACGTGGCAGGACTCCGAGTTGTATTGGAAGTCTGATGTATGTTGGCTGAACAGGACTGGAGAAAGTCCAGTCCCCTGTGGTGCGCCTGTGTTGCTGACCACAATGTCAGACCTGCAGTTCCCAAGACGCACATACTGAGGCCTGTCTGTAAGATAGTCCACGATCCATGCCACCAGATATGAATCTACTCCCATCTCTGTCAACTTGTCCCTAAGGAGCAGAGGTTGGATGGTGTTGAAGGCGCTAGAGAAGTCCAGAAACATAATTCTTACAGCACCACTGCCTCTGTCCAAGTGGGAGAGGGATCGGTGTAGCATATAGATGATGGCATCCTCCGCTCCCACCTTCTCCTGGTATGCGAACTGCAGAGGGTCGAGGGCGTGGCGGACCTGTGGCTTCAGGTGGTGAAGCAGCAGCCGCTCAATGTTCTTCATCACATGTCAAGTCAGGGCGACAGGCCGGAAGTCATTCAGCTCACCAGGACATGATACCTTTGGGACTGGGGTAATACAAGATGTTTTCCAAAGCCTTGGGACTCTCCCCTTTTCCAGGCTCAGGTTGAAGATGCGCTGCACAGAACTCCACAGCTCCAATGCACAGGCCTTCAACAGTCGTGGCGATACTCCATCTGGACCGACTACTTTGCTGGCACAAAGTCTCCTCAGCTCTCTGCTTACCTGGGCTGCTTTTAATTGTTGGTTGGGTGAAACTCTCTCCTATGCTGGTATCAGCAGAAGGATGAGTGGAAGGTGCAGTACTGTGAGGTGAGAGTGGGTTAGGGTGGTCAAACATATATATATATATATATAGTCGTAAAAATAAAGACTCTCCACAAATCACAAAGAGTTGGGGAACAACCCTATGTAACATCCAGCGGATGTTACAAAGAAATACGTGATAAAAATGATTAAGAACTCAAAAATAAGCCATTGACAAACTGAAATAGTGACATGGCGTTTATATAGAGAAAATATGGCTGACGGAAATGATGCGGTAGTAGATGACTTTGTAAGTCGGGTGGACGGAAGTGACGTCATCATCCGGAGACCGGAAGTGATATCATCTTGGATGTAACAGAAGTGACGTCATCTTTGGGGGAGACTGGTAGTGATGTCATCAACAGGAGCCGGAAGTTATGTCATTATTTGGGGTCAGAGGTGGAAGTGACGTCGGCCGGCCATCTAGAGAATCCGGAGGTTTGTGTGGTAACGACATGGGATTATTTTTCTTCTTTTGGTCTTTTAAAAAAGAGAGAGAGGTGTTAGTATCATAAATCTACCCTTCATCTCGCGATGTTTCACTCAGCTGAGGGCTTGTTGACTGCCTCCTAAGTACACATGTGTGACAATATATTGCAATAGATAGCCGGGATTCCTCCATGATAGAAGGACTGGGAGAAGAAGTTTGGATGGAGCAATACCTCCTCTGGGACGACAGAGCGCAGCCCCTCTGGCATGTTACAGTGCCACGGAGCAGGGAAGCTCAACCCTGCTCTGGCCCGTGGCCACCACCAGGGGGCGAATGGAGAACGGTTGAGCCCTCCTCTGCAGGGCTGCTGTCACACCCGGAAGTGCAGCCACAAGGAGCTCGTAGAACACCTGGAGCACTTCTGGGTGCTCTATAAAAGGGTCCAGCTGCCACAAGTCGAGGATCCAGAGACGGGAAGTGGACGAAGCTTGCAAGGAGGAGTGGAGATGAAAAGAAAGAGAGAGGGAAGGACAGTGCTTGGTGCTGTGCTGTACTGTCCTGTCCTACTGTGAGGAACGAGACAAAGGCGTTTCCCACAGCTCATTAAAGGTGTTGTGTGCTAGACTTGGGCTCAGTGTCTGTTGTGTCTGGGGTTTGGAGAGCTGTACACGCCCTGGTGGACACAATATATACTGTATATACTGTCACACACGTGCGCATGGGATGCAGCTCAAAAGAAGGTAATTCCCAGTCAGAACAGGGGGTGGTAGAGTGCGCTAACCATTTCTCTTTCTTCCCCGCAGGAAATTGCGCCTGGGCCCTATGACGTCCCTTCCGGTTCCTCCCCAGATGACATCATTTCCTCCCTACGACTTTAAAAAACACCCTGAATGTACCATAAAGTCAGTTCTGTTGTTTTGTCTGTAAAGGAGTCGCACTCAAAAGAGCAAACATCTCACCAGATTTAAAATAGAAAGACGCACCACCAGACTGAGAGTCATAGTACCAGAATGACATCTCCGGAAATGCCCCTGCCCATTGTAACAGGAAATGATCGCGGACCACTCTGCACTCCTAGTCTCTGGTGTGTCTCTCCTTGGCAGCAGCTCCACACTTGCCCCATGACTCTGTCCTGCTTGACTTTGCGTCACCATTCTTGCTTCATTCCAGATGTTTTCCAATGCTGGCCCTTAACACAGGGAGGCCGCCTGACAGGCCAATTAGTTCTGGTATTAATGGCGCGTGTCTCGCATTTCCTCTGCAATTAGCTTATTTTCTCGGGGCACTGCAGCTTCTCATTGTCGTCTGTAGAATCCATTTAAAATCTGCTGCTTCCAGTGCTTCTGATCAACCTGTAAATTATTAAAACCCACTTTAGGAAATGTGAACAGCCACGGTCTGTGCTTGTCGGGTGACAACAAGGAGAAAAAGCTCAAGTCCTGGGCATCGTGATTTGAATTCGGTTCCTGCTACATTCCTGGACCTTTTAAAAATATGTCAGATAGTATTTGAAGAGCTGTAAAGGTTAAACGATTTAAGGGGAACACAGAAAGTTTACTAAACTGCATGATTAACAAGGTTACAAATTGAAGGCATCTTGCCGTGACGCCAGGTTCATTTTGTTATGGACGTTGCTATTTATTACTGTTGTTTTTGGGCAGCGCGGCTGAAGTAGTAAGCAAGGGAATAGATGTGCTGCGCTCAGTGAGAAGAGCTACAGACATGGACGCATTTGATGGTCTCCTCACAGCTCGTTGAAAAATCGAGAGTGCGCTCCCCTCGACTTTCTCATATAGTGAGATCGAGGAAAAGGTCATCAGAATCACTCCCAGTTGTGCAATATTTCTCAAATATCATATCTCTTTGTTTCTCATCGTAACTAATTGATCACACAATCATTTATCTCTATTCATAATCAAACTTTATATTAAAATGATATTTTTGCACTTAGGAAGGTCGAAAACGGTGGTGGAATTTTCTCAGGATTACATATACGATTAACTCAATTAAAAAAGTAAAAAAAGTTTGTGGACCACCGCCGCCCAAAGCCGACTCACAGACACACGCAGAGGCAAAAGTACAAGTACACGCTTTCTATTTTTCTTTTCTTCCCTTGTGGGAAACGCCTTCTCCCGTTTCCAACAAGGACAGCACAGTTCACAGCACAGCACAACACAAATCTCATCTTCTTCTTTCCCTCTCTCTTTTCTCCTCCTGGCAAGCTTTATCCACATCTTCCCAACTCCAGCTCCCAGAGTAGTGGCTGCTGGCTCCTTTTATAAGGCATCCAGAAGTGCTCCAGGTGCTCATTGACCTACTTACGACAGCACTTTCGGGTGTGATGGAAGAACTGCCCATAGGGGCGCATCAGCAGCTGCAGCACTCCCTGGTGGTGCCCACAGATCCCAGCAGGCCTATATCCAACTCAAACTCCCATGGAGCCCTGTGGGAGTCTGAGGCATCCCTACAGTCCAGGGGGCTGCCACCTAACGCGCCAGGGTAATGATCCTTCCAGCGTGGAGACATCCTGGCTGAGCAAGGGCTCCGGCCCTCCGCCACAAGTTATTGCCACCTAAAAACATAGAAAAAGTGTTAGTATTATATAATATTTGTTGCAATAAATTGCTATAGGTAAAACAGCATTAAGCTACATTTAATTGTGATAATGCTGGCGGAAATAAACCAAAATATCAGAAAATTAAATGTATTACCAGGAACGTGTCGGGGACGTAGCAGCTTATTGTTCCCATTACATCTTGTGGTATATGGCTGACCATTCATCCAGGCTAATACCCCCAGGCCACCAGATGGAGCCCTCCCTGTAGCATGGAGGGGCCCCGAATTCCAGCAGGGCATCATGGACATTGGAGTGTTTATTCACAGCCCTGCTGGATACCATGGGGGCCGCCAGAGGACGCTGCAGGGAGGATCAAGGACTATTTGCCCTACACCCCGGAAGTACGTCCCAGTCACATGGACAGAGAAAATGACGTACTTCCGGGTTGAAGAAAAGGAGTTTTTATCTGACCTGGAAGTGTTACCAGTCACATGGAGGGAAACAGAAGAAACACTTCCGGGTCAAAGACTATAAAAGACTGTGGGAGATCCCAGACGGGAGAGCTGAGTCGGGTGGCAGGGTGACAACGCGCCAAGGAGAGTGGAGGATTTATTGTAGTATTGATTAGTGTGTTATTATTGATTTATGAGTATTGTGGAGTGGAGGGTGCTTTGTGCACATTATTACTTTAATTAAACCAATTGTTGGACTTTTACCTGGTGTCTGGTGTTTGGTCTGAGGGTTCAAGGGGACGACAGCACCCCCTATCTGTCACAATCTCTATATTTTCATGGCACGTTCAATGTTTACACGTTATTGTTAAGCTGATGATGTATAAATTAAAATAAAATTAATAATAGTTATTGAAAGAATATGCATTATATTGGATACAGTTTTTAATATCCTGTACACATTTATATTTCCATGATGCAAAAAATTCGGATGGTTGTTTAAAAAAAATACTACTTCCAGTTGAGTAATTTTTTCTCAAATTTCATATCTGTTTGCTTTTTATCCTTATAAATATATATTGTAGGAAGAAGAGACATGAGGCATGGCAAGGTTTGGGGCAGCCACCCGTTTATTCCGGTTTCCTGGCTGCAAAAGTAATAGATTTCTCATGGTCAAGTTTACTCAACAGAGTCCAAAACAGAACTGCCTGCCAGAGCAAAGGCAGGAGGCTTTATAGGACGGAGGGCGGAAGTCATGTCGTCCTCTGTGCCGGAACCGGAAGTGACATCGTCCTCGGTGCCGGAACCGGAAGTGATGTCGTCCTTGGTGCCGGAACCGGAAGGGATGTTTCCCGCTTTGAGGTGTCGGCTCCTGGTGGGATTTCCCGGGGAAAACCTGTAGAGAACTCAGAAAGAGCGTTAGCGTACCCCGCCCCCCCCCGGGCAGATGTATAATCAGTCCTCTCTAAGCCCTTCAGCTGCCTCTCATGCACACGTGTGTGACAATATGTATACAAAATTTTAATCCTCTGTCTGTAATTATAACCATAGTTTACTTGAAAATGTGCAAAAGTATTCAGTTAAAGTACCACTTCCGGTTGTCGGCCCAAAAGTTGATAGGATTCCTTATTTTTGATATAAAGCAGGTGTACAAAATCTCACTGATCGAGGGCAAAGTGTTTTTGAGTTATCGTGTTTACACACAGACAGGCATCATTTCAAAAATGGTATTTACGGACTCAGGAAGGTCTCAATCGTCGAGATTCATCAAAATCTCGAGGTCAAAATTTTCATGATTCCTATACTTTCTCTATACTATGTACACGAGAAAGTAGAAATCTGAAATGTGTTCAGGTAAAGTGCCACTTCTAGTTGCCAGAAGTGGCCCAAAAGCTGATAGGATTCCTTATTTTTGATATAAAGCAGGTGTAAAAAAAGGCTTTTCGAGTTATCGTGTTTACACACAGACCGACATAATTTCAAAAATGGTCTAAAACGTCAAGATTCATCCAAATCTCGAGGTCGAATTTTTTCACGATTCCTATGCTTTTCCTATACTATGGATACGAGAAAGTTAAAAATACTGTCAGCCCCTTGAAGAGTGGTCATCCTTCCATTATCCAACCCATTACTTCCTAACACAGGATCACGGGGGTCTGCTGGAGCCAATCCCAGCCAACACAAATGAAAACTCAAATGAAAAATAATTGTCCCCTATGTACTTGTTGCCTTACTTTGAGATGTCATCGAGTAAAGCAAAGCAAGCATGACATGAGATCAAGTGTCGCTTCTGCTGCAAAGATCTTCTAAAATGGCCTGCACAGATTTGCTGGGACCCTTAGAAGAGATTCTAAATAATAGGATTCAAGTGATTTTTCAAAGTTGCTGCTTTCTTGAATTTGTGTCACACATATCTCCTATCATGGAATCAGTCATTCAGCTGATTAAGATGGAGAAAAGTCGTCACTCTGCTGTTTGTTGTCATTGCGTGCCCCGCACTGAATATGGACCAGAGAATGGAAAGGAGAGAGTCATCTGAGGAGATCAGAAAGAAAATGATAGACCAGCATGTTAAATACCAAGACCAGAAGACCATCTGCAAGCAGCTTGATGTTCCTGTGACAACAGTGTCAAATATTATTAAGAAGTTTAAGGTCTATGGGACTGTAGCCAGACTACCTGGACGTGGCCACAAGAGGAAATTTGACCCCAGAATGTACACAGGGATAGTGAGAATGGCATACAAAAAACCAAAGAGAACTTCCAAAGAGATTCAGACTGATCTCTAAGGTCAGGGTCCATCAGTGTTTGATCGCACCGTCCATTGCTTTTTGAGTGGCAGCGGGCTCAATGGAAGAAGACCCAGGAGGACTCCACATAAAAAAAGCCAGACTGGAATTTTCTAAAATGCATATTGACAAGCCACAATGAGTTCTGGGAGAAGGCCCTTTGGACAGATGAGACAAAACTAGAGCTTTTTGACAAGTCACAACCGCTCTGTGTCCACAGACAAAAAAATTAAGCTTTCAAAGAAAAGGCCACCATAGCTACTGTGAGACATGGAGGAGGCTGGGTTATGCTTTGGAGCTGCTTTGCTGCATCTGACATGGGGTGTATTGAGTGTGTGCAATGAAATGTCAAGACTATTAAAGTATTCTGGTGTGAAACATACTGGCCAGGGTCAGAAAGCTCTGTCTCAGTCACAGGTCATGGACCCTCCAACAGGATAAAGAGCCAAAAACACAGCGAAAAGCACACAAGAATGGCTGAGAACAAAACATTGGACTATTCTGTGGGGGCCTTCTGATTTGTTTCCCATCAAACATGTATGGAAAAAACTGAAACATTGAGTCTGGAGAAGACCCCCTTCACACCTGACACAGCTGGAGCAGTTTGCTCAGGACAAGTGGGCCGGATGACCTGTGGACAGGTGCAGAAGTCCCACGGAGAGCTCCAGGACTCGCTTGTATGCAGTGATTGCAAACTCTAAAGGTTGGGCAGCACAATATCAGGTTAAGGGTGCCATCATATGTGTCCATGCCATTTTCATTTATGACATTGTTTGAAATATTCTCAAAACTCTAAAGCAAAGTGTAATTTTTTGTTAAATACAGAATAAAAAATGATGGGTGCCAATTGCCTTTCAATTTCAAGAGACAATTGTGGGGCCTTCTTTTTTTCATGGAGGGGTACCAACAAATTTGTCTCCGTCTGTATATGAAAATAAACTGAACTAAATAATTGAATTAAATAATGGTCAGAGTCTGGCATATTCAAAGTGTCCTATGCTCATAACTTTATAGCATTCATCAAAGAATATTAGTTCTGATTTCCTGATTATAAATTGAATTTCCTCCTGACTATGTTTTACGTCTCTCATTGTGGCACTATGATTTGATTCTCTCTGACTTCAGACCTATTTCACGACATTTATATTTTGACCCTGGTTACCTCCCTCAACACCATTGGTTTCATTTTGAAAGATTTTTGCCTTTCTGCCTACTTGCTTTTCTGGCGTATTTTGAATGCAATATTTCTCTTGATTCGTCATCTCATAATTGCAGACCACTATTCCTGGTGAGGGTTGTGGTGACAGCAAAACCAAGAAGGTCAGCCGAGACTTCCCTGTACCTCAGCTATAAATTCCACCTCTCAAACAAGGCGAGAGATGTAATACCTTCAAGAGTGCCCTGGGTAGGGCAGCTATGTTGGGACACTGCCTCCCCCGGGACACTAGATGGTAGCTTCCCTGGACTGTAGCGGTGCCCCGGATTCCCGCAGGGCACCATGGGACATGGAATTCGGTATCACAGCCCTGGTGCTGCCAGGCGACACTGTGGGAGGACATTGGGAGACAGGGTTCTTGTCTAGCCTGGATGTACTGACAGGTCATGGGCTGATTAAAAACTTAAGTTCTCCATCTGGCCCGGAAGTGCCGGCAGGTCTTGTGGATGAAAGATCAGGTCAGATACTATATAGAGGAATGCTGAGAACCCAGCAGCGAGCCTGAGTTGGGAGGAGGTGGACAATGCTTACTGGTGCGGAGGAGAAGAGAGATAAGAATATTGTGTAGTATGATTATTTGCCTATTTATTGTGGCTGTGGTGCTTGGAGGGCACTGTATAAGAAGAAGAAAAGAAATAAAATACTTCTCGTGTTTTTACCCTGTGTCCTGCGTGTCTATCTGTTGGGTTTAAGGGGCAACAGTGACCCCTAGCATCCACAGTCATTAATGCCCACAACTCCACATGTTATCCACAAAGTTACTCATTAAATGTCCTCTGAATTAGGTAACCCTCTCACAACTCTAACCTGAACCATAGTTTTCGTGACCGATCTTGGGGTGTTATGTGACTGACCTGATAGACATTGTAGGCTGCCATGACACTCTGTTTACTGAACTGGCACCTCTCAATCCAGGGAAGCGGCGACTCTACTCTGAGGTTCTCCTGAATCACTGAGTTTTTCACTCGGTCCGCTAAGCCACCAGGTGAAGATGCCTCATTTCTGCCACTTGTACCCACAATCTCATTCTTTTGGTCATTAACCATGACTCACGGCCATAGGTGAGGACAGGGATGTCCTCAACAAATAGAAAATGAAAAGATTGCACTTGTCATTGTCATCATTACACAGGATTGCAGCGTTTCTTTTAGATTTACTGACTCTGGGTACTATTTGGAGACAATGAACTGCAGTGGTCTTTGAACCACAAGTGTTTTGGTTCAGTACTTGTAGGGTTCCAGTACATGTTTCTGATCCTCTGTATGACTCTGTGAACAAGAATATAGAGTTCATTGGATATGTAATACAGCCAGCCAAATAAATAAATAAACAACAACAACAACATTTATTTATATAGTACATTTTCATACAAAAAAAATGTAGCTCAAAGTGCTTTACAAAATGAAGAATAAAAAAATAGAAGACACAATAAAAAATAAAAATAAGTCAACATTAATTAACATAGAATAAGTAAGGTCCGATGGCCAGGGTGGACAGAAAAAACAAACAAACAAAAAAAAAAAAAACTCCAAACGGCTGGAGAAAAAAAAATAAAATCTGCAGGGATTCCAGACCAAGAGACCGCCCAGTCCCCTCTGGGCAATCTACCTAACATAAATGAAACAGTCCTCTTTGTATTTAGGGTTCTCACGGAAGGATTTGATGATGGTGATCTCGTAGACTTCTGGCTTTCAGTCCATCAGTGTTGGAGCATCATGATGCTTTGAGTAGGTGGCACCACAAAGAAACCGGAAAAAGAAACAGTACGGATTTTAGAGCCACCATGAATAGTTATTATAATGAATTGAACATACAGAGTATCAGGATTAAGTTAAAGTGAAGTTAGGGGAAAGCCATGTTAAAGTAATGTGTTTTCAGCAGTTTTTTAAAGTGCTCTACTGTATTAGCCTGGCGAATTCCTATTGGCAGGCTATTCCAGATTTTAGGTGAATAGCAGCAGAAGGCCGCCTCACCACTTCTTTTAAGTTTAGCATTTGGAATTCTAAGGAGACACTCATTTAAGGATCTAAGGTTACGATTTGGAATATAAGGTGTCAGACATTCCGATATATAAGATGGAGCAAGATTATTTAGGGCTTTATAAACCATAAGCATAATTTTAAAGTCAATCCTGAATGACACAGGTAACCAGTGTAGTGACATCAAAACTGGAGAGATGTGCTTGGATTTTCTTTTCCTAGGTAGGATTCTAGCAGCTGCATTCTTAAATAAATAAATGATTACATCAGGTGGGAACAGTGAATTGCCGCACCACAGTGGACAGAAAAGCCCCCCAGAGGTGCTTCACAGCACTCCATGGTGGAATGAGCCTCTGCTAAAAGCGCCATCTGGAGGACATTGAGGGGATTTTTCATGATGGCATTCAATTTTGACGCTATCCTTTTTTCCACATCAGCTTCCAGTGTGTCCAGGGTTCACCATATGATGGCACAGGCTTTCCTGAGAAGTTTGCTCAGACGTTGTAGGTTTGAAATCATAATCACTAAGATTAGATAGACAGACAGACAGACAGACAGACAGACAGACAGACAGATAGATAGATAGATAGATAGATAGATAGATAGATAGATAGATAGATAGATAGAAAAGTGTGAAAGGCACTATATAACAGATAGATAGATAGATAGATAGATAGATAGATAGATAGATAGATAGATAGATAGATAGATAGATAGATAGATAGATAAATAGACAGAAAAGTGTGAAAGGCACTATATAACAGATAGATAGATAGATAGATAGATGTGAAAGGCACTAAATGATAGATAGATAGATAGATAGATAGATAGATAGATAGATAGATAGATAGATAGATAGATAGATAGATAGATAGATAGATAGATAG
>JANRMT010062796.1:99042810-99065710 GCA_026402145.1 Polypterus bichir lapradei | reverse complement strand
ATATATATATATATATATATATATAATATATATATTGTGATGGATTGTGATGGACGCCCCTGCTACATATGTTCCGGGGGAGCCACCATGGGCAGCTCAATACCTCCCCCAAGATGCTTGGTGGCAGCCTCCCTGGCCGATGTTCGTTTCCCAGTCTCCTGCATGGCTCCATGGGACATGGAGTCCTCCACAACCTGTGTGGGAGCTGGGGTGGCCGCTAGGGGGTGCTGCCGAGACTCAACAACCTGGCTGGACGAGTCATCAGCCCCACCCGGAGGTGCAATTGGGACCAGGTGGTCAAGCACCTGGAACACTTCCGGGTGGGCTATAAAACGGGCCAGCCTCCACCACTAAGGGGCCAGAATCGGGAGGAAGAGGATGAGGTTGCCTGAGAGGAGTGGTGGTGCAAGGTGAAGAGTTGTTGATTTGTGTGTTAGTGCTTTTGGGACTGTGTTGGGCTTGTGGGACATGGGGAAGAAAAATAAAAGGACTGTTAATTTTACATGTGCCTCTGCGTCAGTCTGTGCCGGGTCGGGCGCTATATAGTGCCCTTATCACAATATATATATAAATATATATACATTGTAAGAAGAAACACCATAAGATATTGCGAAGAGTTGGGGCAACCACCTGTATAATTTTTCCTGGCTGCAAAACTGTTGCAAAATCATAGACATGTAGTCACAATCGAGTCCAAAACAGAACTGATTCATTATACACAAGATGGCAGCTTTAAAGGCCAGTAGCGGAAGTGATGTCATCAGGACCGGAACCGGAAGTGACGTCGTTGGCTGCCCCAGAGCCGGGCGGGATTTCCCTAGAATGGTCTGCAAAAGATCGAGAGGGAGAATTAGTGCACTTCGCCATCCCTTGGTCCGGTGTGGAATTACATGTACTCAAGCCCTTTAGTTGTCTCCTAAACACGCGTGTGTGACAACATATAACATTATATAATAATAATATATATATATATATATATATATATATATATATATATATATATATAAAATCCAACATCTGTCTGTCTGTATGTTTGTCCGCTTTTCACAAGAGAACTACTCCCGATTTAGATTGGGATTTTTTCTATAATTTGTTTGAATCTTCCAGTTGATTTTGCGACTTCTCTCATCGCGCTAAGTACCATAATTCGCTTGCGGTACCGATGTATTGATGCACATCCAAGAGAGTGGCTGTGGGCCAAGAGCAGGGGGGTGGGGCCCTCCTCATTCACACGTCAGCCTACGTTTAAGTCGCTCTATCTCTCGCCACGTGCTGGAGTGCACCTCGCCTCCACTTAGCTAGTGATAATTGTTTGTTCAGCAGACATTATCATCTTCAGATTGTTAAGAAATAACATTTGAGAGAGAGATCAGAGCTACGTGTGTTTTAGAGGATAGCTGCTGATTGCCAGAGATATCGTGGACAAATGCTTTTCTTCCCACGCGTGGGACGCTCTCCCATCAGAGCTGAACACGATCAGATACAGTGCCAACATTTGATGTTAGAGCATACCTACCTTCCGCTTGGATAGAATTAATTCTGTTTTTTATTGAATTTTAAAGTTTGTCCTGTTCCAATACTACATGGGCTGGGGACAGCTAGTATTTCATAAATATAAACAGGGACAACTGGGTTGATGCCTTGGAATTTCTTTGCTTAGGACTTCCTCACTCGTCCTCAATGTAAAAAAGAGTAAAGGGGTCCGAATATTTCTCAAAACCACTGTTGTTACACAGATTCCAGCTTTCATCTTCCACCTAATGTTTGGTCCTAGCTTGATTGGTGTCTGTTGTCATTTTGCTAGTTTATATTTATTTTAATTAAATCGACCTTTAATTACAAACAGAGTAATTGTGTGGCTGTTTGAGCTTCAGGTGCGTACAGACATCGAGAGTCGAGCTGGGGGTGTAAGAAGACTGGCCAAGGTGCTGCAATTCGAGATTTGCTCACAACGCATAACAGGAATGTCTGCTGGCAATGGAAACCTACCAACATGAGAAGTAAGACTGTCATCCCTCCCATTGTCTTGACTTTAATGGTAAGGTCTGCATGTACGGACTTGCAATGTATTGTGTGATTCACCTCACATGCAAATGTTTGTTACTTCAAAAATGTCCTTACCACACTCAACATCGTTTTAATTTGTGGTGTGTGTGTGTATATGTAGTGACTGGATTTACGGTAAGTGACAAGGTGGCGCCATGGTTAATGCTGCTGCAGTTGTGTTTCAGATAGGGATTCCCCTTTAGCTGAGTTTCAAATTCATGTTTTTGGTCTCCTTTGTTCATTTGTGATTCTTTTATTTACACGAACGTTACATTTGTCGATTATTCTTTTGGTTTTGATTGTGTCTGGGTTGTGTTCAATGGGTTTTGTGAGTGGTCCTCCAAGAGGTAGAGCCACCTGCCAATCACCACCTGGACCTGCCCTCTGCACTATACATCCAGAGGGTCTCCCACAGGTCCTGGTGGTTCATTCTGAATACGCTTAAAGGTGGTGAGAGTTATAGTGATGTTTTAACACTAGAATTACCAGAGCCTACGAAAAAACTCGTAGATCTGTCCCACCTTAAATCGCTTCTTAAAACCATTCTCACCTCTCCGCCAGTGTCTTTTGTTCATCAAAATGTGCTGATAAACACAAGCTGCAAGCAGCCGGCTTATCCATCCCCCCATTGACTTAGAACGTGCACAAACTTCTCCCAGCTCATGCCTTGATTGATTATCTGGGAGTGAAGTGGAGTTTTAGAGTGGAAATAATAGATCGTTATTTGGAACACACGCATTTCATGTCTGTTCCGTTTCTACAGTAATCTGTGTAAACACACTGTTAAAACAGACACTTTTTCATATTTTAGTAATAAATGTTACAAAATGTAGGCATAACCTATAAAATGTGTGAAGCCTGAAGGCCAATGATCAAATAAACACTTTCACAAAAGGTTAAAGAATGTCACAACAGCTCCTGTGGCATAGCGGTAAGATTTTGTCATGCAGATCGCTGCAGACTTGCTGTACCTCAGAGACCCAAGATCGATTCCATGCTGGGGAGAAAATATATATATGTATTTTTTTAAACCTTCGCCGTTCTGCCTGCCTGAACTCCCTGTCTATCTATATAGTAATAACAGTAATTTTATTATTATATAGCAGCTTCCCTGTCTGTCTATCATCTAGTGCCTTTCCTTCCTATCTATCTATATAGCTGTTCCCTTAGCTGTTTTTTTTTATATATCCATTATTCAGTGCCCTATGGGGTGCCAAACAGGTAATTACAATGATTTTTGGAATATATAAAGTAATTCCTGAATATATAAAGTCGGCGTCAGAATATATAAAGTCATTACTGAATATATAAAGTCAGAGTTAGAATATATAAAGTCATTGCCGAATATATAAAGTCAGCTTTGGAATATATAAAGTCAAAGACTGATTATATAAAGTCAGCGTCAGAATATAAAAAGTCATTGCCGAATATATAAACTCAGCTTTGGAATATATAAAGTAATTCCTGAATATATAAAGTCGGCGTCAGAATATATAAAGTCATTACTAAATATATAAAGTCAGAGTTAGAACATATAAAGTCAGAGTTAGAATATATAAAGTCATTGCCGAATATATAAAGTCAGCTTTGGAATATATAAAGTCAAAGACTGATTATATAAAGTCAGCGTCGGAATATATGAAGTCATTTTTGAATATATAAAGTCAGCGTCAGAATATATAAAGTCATTGCCGGATATATAAAGTCAGCTTTGGAATATATAAAGTCAAAGCCTGATTATATAAAGTCAGCGTCGGAATATATAAAATCATTCCCGAATATATAAAATTTCCGTGCTTGTCATTTCACTCGTACTAGTGGAAGGTAAACTTCGACAGAAGCCACTCAGAGTCGATCGGGCTTGTGAGGTTCATCCAAAAATGCACCCATACAAAAAGAATAAATAAATATAGTGTTCAAAATGCCGGGCACATACATCATTTTGAATGAATTAACTGAACAGTGGGTTTTTTAAAAATATTTTTCTGAAGATGTTTTTGCTAACTTAGTTCATTATATTGTAGTAGGAACTCATTGAGTTTACTAAAAATGTGCCTGGGTCGTTTCAATCAATATCAATATAATCTGACTTTAAATTTATATATTCAGGAATGAGGTTATATATTCTGATGCTGACTTTATATAATCAGGCTTTGACTTTACATATTCAGGAATGACTTTATATATTCTGATGACGACTTTATATATTCAAGTTTTGACTTTATATATTCAGGAATGACTTTATATATTCTGAAAATCATTGTAATCGCCTGTTTGGCACCCCCATAGGGCACGGCATAATAGATATATAAAAAAAATAGCTAAGGGGATAACTATATAGATAGATAGGAAGGAAAGGCACTATATGATAGGCAGACAGGGAAGCTGCTATATAATAATAAAATTACTGTTATTACTATTTAGATATTATTTATTTACTTACTTCCTACAGCGTAAAGTCACGAGTGCAGAGCTTTCCATGTACATATACAAAGTACCGCGATGGCAAAAGTACATTCTTGATCCAATGTAGAACCGTCGTCATGTAAGTAAATAACTCAAGGTAAATAACATTAGATGTTATTTTTATGTAAGTAACATATAAATGTTAATGTTTTGGGCGCATGCACCGTCCTTTGTATGTAAGAGCCAGATCTAATGTTATTACCTTTATTTATTTACTTCCTACAGCGTAAAGTCACGAGTGCAGTGCTTCCCATGTACATATACAAAGTACCGCGATGGCAAAAGTACATTCTTGATCCGATGTAGAACAGTCATCATGATTTGAGTTTTCCTCTGTTATAGCGCATCTGAGAAAACAGCGGGGGCAGGGTTGAGTTGGGATCGTGAACGCAGCTGATAAAATAACAGAATAAAAAAAAAGCTAACCTTTACAAGTATCATAAATTACACCGGCTGTTACAGACTGGAATCAAATGTATGTTTTTATTCTAAAATAGCAACAAATATGCAGCTCACTTTTCAAGACGGATTCATCCGGAATCAAACCAGTGAAGTTCAGACTACCAGTCAAGCGCTGATGCTGTTGTGCCACCACAGCGCTCTTAGCAAAAAATGTGTCAATACCGCACTCTAATGCAGGTTCTTTTTCTGTAGTTATATTTTTGAATAAAAGCGCACTTGTTCCATTATATTTGTACTTTTTGTGAAACTGTTTCTTTGATATTTGGACTTCAGTCTTCACACATTATAAACTTCATGTCTACATTTTGTCAATTATGACTAAAACATGAAAAACGTTTCTTTTTTAACGATGTGTGTACATAGATCTATGTAGGCATGAAACACACATGAAATGCAAGTGTTCCAAATAATGATATAGTATTTTTAAAAGATGTCATTTTGCTTGACTTCTCACTCTATACAACTCCAAGCAACTGACACACAGGTAAACAGACTTGAGCTGAGAAAACTGTGCGCCGTTGAGGGATGGAATAGTAGGCTACTTGCTGTTTGCTGCTTAGCCTACAAATTTAGAAGACAAAAGACGTGACGGAGAGGTGTGAAGCGTTTTAAGGTGGGACGGATCTGCGAGTTTTTTCATAGGCTCTGGTAATTCTAGTGTTAAGGGCCTTCTGTTTTTTGTGATCTTCTGGATTTTTTGACCTACCTTTCTATATTTCAACTATTTTTGGTATATCGTTTTGGGACTTGTATATTTGGATTGTTTGAAAAGTCTTTTGTACTCTACGGATCTTCACACTGTGACCGAACAATAAACCTTTATTTTTTTATGAAGATTTTATGTTTACAATTTTATCTAGCTGGGTTTGGCAGTATATCCCCCACTAGTGGCCATTTTAGAAAGACTTACTAGTCATAACAGTTGCCTCACAGCTTTGTGACACTGCCAGTGTGGCGGCTCTATATTGCACCCATAAAGGGTATCTCTGCAGGCAAGGAAAACTGACCCTGGACTGCTCAGAGTGACCCCTAACAATCATCCTGGGCACTAAATACCCCTCATGCATGCACACATAACATTTCTGACTTATATACCGTATATACTCGCTGATAAGTTCTCCCACGGATAAGTCGGGAGTTGATTTTACAGTATAATTTCTGCTATTTCATAATGTCGGTCATATAAGTTGAATGCGGGAAAACTCACGCTATTGATCCAAGAGATTATGATATGCTAATGCCCACCTGAGAGAGTAACCACAGGGCACACTGCCTTTAGTTTTCTATGTATTGTGCCTACGTGACCACACGGCAATAACTGAACTATTCTGAAGCAACGTCCTGAGACGTCCTGGGTAGTCCTGAGAGGAGTGCGTTACAGTAATCTAGTCGACTGAAAACAAAAGCGTGAACTAATTTCTCAGCATCTTTCAATGATATAAGAGGTCTAACTTTTGCTATATTTCTTAAGTGAAAAAATGCTGTCCTAGTGATCTGATTATACGTGAGTATATACGTTAAGGTATATACTAAGGCGCCTCATTTGGGACTCCATGACAACTGCTCATTGGACACAAAGTCAAACCAGTGGTACTCAAGGATTCTCCAAAGAGACACAGTACTGAAGGAGTCCAGTCCTCATATCAGGTCACTGGATAGCATCCATGTCTCACAACCATAGAGCAAAACTGGAAGCACCAGGACTCTAAAGACTTGGACCTTTGTCCTTTTGCAAAGGTACTGGGCGCACCACACACCTCTTCCCAGTGACCTCCTGACCCCCCCCATGCTCTCCCAATCCGTCTATTGACTTTTTTGACTAAAATAAGCACTGAGCCAGAAGGACACTGCAGACAATGCAGCTGCAAAGAAAGAAGAAAAAAAAAGGTGTTGTAGTGTTATACTTCAGCCGGCTGGGACGGGTTTCAAGTCTTGCTTTATGTCCTGTGTGTTAAATTTTGAGTCGTTGAGGTATGTTGATGTTACTTTTCTTTATTGTCTGCTTTGATTTCTATGCCTGTGTTTTGTTCCATGTGTTTTGTCGGTGGTCCCCTAAGAGGTGAGGGCGACCTGCCAATCTCCGCCAGGAACTACCTTCAGGTCAGATCAGGTCAGATTGGGGAGCATGCACTGGTTGCCACAACCCCCACATGATGAAACAGCTCGGGATCCTGGTTGGCAAACACCAAAGGCAGACACACAGTCCAGTCCCACCATCTGGAAATGACTCTCTATCTGCTGCAACCAGGTGTTACGTGGGAATCTCTCTTCACCAACAGATGCTCCACAGCTTCTGCATCCCACAACCCTCTACAACACGCAGACCATGCAAGCACTGAATAGAGTAGGATCAGAAACTCACCCAATTATATTGAGAGAAATGAAAGATGTCATCTATAAACCCTTATTAGGCACATTTCAGCAGTCACTTCAGAAAAGAGAAGTACCTCAGCACTGGAAATTTGTAAATGCGACTCTAATCTTCAAGAGGGTCGACATAATGAATCCTTTTAACTGCAGACCAATCAATCTTAGTTCTGTGCCATGCAAAAATATGAAAAGTATAATAAGAAATAAATTAGAAAAGTACCTAAATGAAACAAATATTTTAAAGAGCTGCCATCATGGGTTTATGAGGGAAAACTCCTACCAAACCACTGATTTAGCTCTTTTTGAAGAAGCAGATGGAGTAGTCGACAAAAGCAAAGCATACGACAGAATTTAGTTTGACTTTCAAAAAGCCTTTGACTCAGTCGTCCCACAGCAAAGATGAATTCTGAAACAAGAAGCTGTGGGCATCAGAGGTGACCTGCAAAAGTGGATCTGAAAACCAGCAGGAGAAAAAGAGTACATGTAAGAGCCAATCTTAGGAAGTTAATGTTTTAAGTTAAGCTCATATTTAGCATTTGCTTAATTTGAATAGAATGTCGTTTTCTTTCATAGCTACCTGTATAGATTATGGTATAGCCTTTTACTTCCTGTACAGTCGTGGCCAAAAGTTTTGAGAATTATACAAATATGAATTTTCACAAAATTTGCTGCATCGGTTTTGATGATGGCAATTTGCATCGACTCCAGAATGTTCTGAAGAGTGATCAGATGAACTACAATTAATTACAAAGTCCCACTTTGCCATGAAAATGAACTTCATCTGAAAAAAAAAACATTTTCAGCCCTGCCACAAAAGGACCTGCTGACATCATCTCACTGATCCTCTCATTAACAGGGGTGAGAGTGTCGACGAGGACAAGGCTGGAGATGACTCTGCCATGCTGATTGAGTTACAATAGAGAGGTGAAGAAAGCTTCAGGCCGCACAAGAAAGTCCAGCAAGCACCAGCACCATCTCCTAAAGTGGATTTAGCTGTGGCCACCACCAGTGCAGTGCGTCCTCAGGAATGAATGGCAGCAGGCAGGTTGGGGGGCAAAGACTTTTGGAGGATGGCCTGGAGGGTGTCAAGAAGGGTAGCAAAAAGCCAAGAGAAACATCAGGGACAGATGGATATTCAGAAAAAGGTACAGGGATTGGACTGCTGAGGACTGCCTGTGTCAAGTCATTTTATCTGATGAATCCCCTTTCTAATATTGTTTGGGGCATCCAGAAAAAAGAAAAGGTGAGCAGTGCTACCATCAGTCCTGTGTCATGCCAACAGTAAAGCATCCTGAGACCATTCATGTCACGTGGGGTTGCTTCTCAGCCAAGGCAGTGCAGGGCTCACTCACAATTTGGCATAAGAACACACAGCTAGGAATAAAGAATGGGACCAAAACAGAGCAACTTCTCCCAACCATCCAAGAACAGATTGGTGACCCACAATGAACAATCCAGCATGATGGAGCACCGGGCCATAAGGCAAAAGGGACAACTAAGTGGCTCAGGGAACAAAACATCAAAATTTGGGGTCCATGGCCAGGAAACTCCCCATCGAGAGCTTGTGGTCAATCCTTAAGAGGCGGGTGGACAAACAAAAACCCACCAATTCTGACAAACTCCAAGCATTGATGATGCAAGAATGGGCTGCCATCAGTCAGGATTTGGCCCAGAAGTTGACTGTAGCCTGCCAGGACGAATTGCAGAGGTTTTGATAAAGAAAGAAGGGCCAACACTGCAAATATGGACTCTGCACATAAACTTCATGTCATTGTCAATAAAAGCCTTTAAAACTTCTGAAATGCTTGTAATTCTACTTCAGTATACCAGAGAAACATCTGACAAAAAGATCTAAAAACGCTGAAGCAGCAAACTTTGTGAAAACCAACACTTGGGTCGTTCTCAAAACTTTTGACCACCACTGTAAGTTAACTAGAGATAAAATGTTCTTAGCTATATTTATAATATGGTGTGTTAATTAAGTCCGTGTGTGTTTTTGGAGTCAGTCTCATTGCTAGCATAGACTGAAAGACCCGTTTAATAATAATAATAATAATAATAATAATAATAATAATCATTTATTTTATTTATAGGTGCCTTTCAAGGCACACAAGGTAGCACATTAGATAGATAGATAGATAGATAGATAGATAGATAGATAGATAGATAGATAGATAGATAGATAGAAATGAAAGGTACTATATAATAGATAGATAGATAAAAATGAAAGGTACTATATAATAGATAGTGTGGTAGATAGGGGACACTCTCGCTCCCTTGAACCCCCGTCCATGACTGCAAACACAAGGTAAAAGTCCAAAATCTGACTTTATTAAATCTCCACAGTGCACAAAGCACACTCTCCGCCACTATACTCATAAATCACACCAATACAATCAATAAACAATCCTCCACTCCCAGACGCGTTGCCACCCTTCCACCCAGCTCAGCTCACCGTCTGGGAGCTCCCACAGTCCTTTTATATCTCCTGACCCGAAAGTGTTCTTCATCCCCAGTCCATGTGACTCTCAATCCCTTCCGGGTCAGGTATGAGTTCCTTTCTTCATCCCAGAAGCCCGTCGCTCTTCCTATGACAAACTTCCGGGTCATAGGGTACAAATGAGTCCATGGTCCTCCCTGCAGCACCCTCTTGCGGCCCCTGAGGTATCCAACAGGGCTGAGGATAAAAACTACAGTGTCCATGATTCCCTGCTGGTCTTCGGGGCACCTCCATACTGCAGGGAGGGCTCTATCTGGCGGCCTGGGGGTATTGGCCGGGATGACAAGCCGGCCACATCTCACAATAGATAGATAGATAGATAGATAGATAGATAGATAGATAGATAGATAGATTTGAAAGGCACTATATAATAGATAGATAGATAGATAGATAGATAGATAGATAGATAGATAGATAGATACTTTATTAATCCCAAGGGGAAATTCACATACTCCAGAAGCAGCATACTGATAAAAAACAATATTAAATTAAAGAGTGATAACAATGCAGGAATAACATACAATAACTTTGTATAATGTTAATTATAGGCACAACATAAAATTAATAACATATTACAGTACATTAAAACTGGAATAAATACAATAATAAAATTGAATTTAAATTTATTGGTTTATCAAATTTATTAAATGGGATAGGCATACAGCTTTCTGACAGTTTAGAAATGGTTCAACTGTATGAGCAAATGAAAAGAATGAAACAAGATGTACGAGGTGTGATCAAAAAGTACGGTGAATTGTGATGCAGAGCGTCCAGCCAACCGCAACGCAAAACAATTCAATGCAGGTTCTGACATGTCCATCCTAGAGCCGAGTTTGTGACACGTTTCAACTCGGTTGATCCTGTCAGTTGTTTGTGAGCCCCTGTTGCGTTCAAGTGTGTTTTTCAAGTTTGTCGAGCAACGCATTAACATGAAATTTTGTTTCAAAGTGCAAAAAGCTCAGGAAACCCGTCAGATGTTAAAATCGCTTTAGGTGACACTGCACCGACAATTAAGGTTAAGGTTTCAGGTTTAAGGTTTCTTTATTTAGTCATGTTTACACAAGAAAACATGAAATCTGCCTTCTCAGTTGCATCTAATAATAGACAGAATGAAATAAAACAGACAAATAGAAACAAGAAAGGTTAAGGTAAGGCAGTCAGATAATACATATTTACACCAAAAGAAAAGGTTACAGGATATATATCAAAACCTTAATCATTATCTCCGATATTTCTTATTGAAAAGTCAAATGGCACTAGGAAGAAAGGAGTTCCTGGAGCGATTTGTGGGGGTTTTCAAAGCGACTCTCCTTCCTGATTTACTGAACGTTAGTTCACCATGTAATGGATGTCTGTCATCAGTTGAGATGACTTCCAGTTTCTTTAACATTGCCCTCTGACACACACATGCTAGTCAAATCATCTACATCCATCCAATATCAAACCCGCTATATCCTAACTATAGGTTCACGGGGGCCTGCTGGAGCCAATCCCAGCCAACACAGGGCGCAAGGCAGGAAACAAACCCCGGGCAGGGTGCCAGCCCACCGCAGCAAATCATCTCCATCAGCCCCAATAACTTTAGCTGCATACTTCGCAATCTGCTGGAGCTTTTTGGAGTTTTGGTTTGTCAGACTATTAAACCAGGCAATGAAACTGAAAGTGATCACAGACTGGATCAGACAACATGAGGTCCTTGTCTACTTTAAATAGTTTTGAGTTTATGGAGGAGAAATAAGTGCTGGTTGCATTTAGAGAATACATTTTTTGTATTTGTATTCCTGTTAAGATTGTTATCTAGGTAAGTTCCTAAGTATTTATTTTCAGTCACTATTTCTACCTCCTCTCCCAGAACTACAATAGGTGAACATACAGATTTCTGTCTTGTAAAATCAAATATCATTTCTTTGGTCTTTTTTACATTCAGAGTGAGAGAGTTTTTATTGCACCAGTTTACCATCCAGTCCACTTGATTTGGATAGTGGCTTTCATCCTCCCCAGATATGCGTCCTATGAGCCTGGTGTCATCCGCATACTTGATAATGGAGCAGTGGTCATTGTTCTGTCTCAGGTCACTTGTGTACAGAGTAAACAGTAATGGTGGTAAGACACACACCCCTGCGGACTTCCTGTGTTTGAATGAATGACTATTGAATTAGTGTCCTGAACTTTAACTGCCTGTGAACGGTTTAAAAGAAAGTTCTGAATCCATAGTGTAATAAATGGGTTTACATTCATACTGTTCAATTTCCCAATCAGTATATGAGGCTGTATGGTATTGAACGCTGAAGAAAAATCCAAAAATAGTGCTCTGACATAAGAACCAGGCTGATCAAGAAAGGTGCAGATTTGATGTAAGATAACAAGCAGAGCATCTTCCGCACTTCTGTTTGCACAATAAGCAAATTGATTGTTGTCTTGAAAAGACTTTGTCTCTGTCATTAAAATGTTTTTCACCAAATGTTCAAAGCACTTCATCGGAACAGATGTAAGCGGTTTGATCGATTTCGTAATGGATCTGACTCGGTTGAAAACGAGAAAAAATCAGGACGTCCTTCAACATCAATAACCGAGGAAAACGTTGAAAACGGTTTCAGTCTTCATCATACCACACATCCCTTCTAGTACGACAATTTCTGTCGAATAAAAACATTACGCTGTGTCCGCATCAACTTCATTCGCTGGATCTGGCACCGTACGACTTCTGGCTGTTCCCTAATTTGAAAATGACCATGAAAGGGAAAAGATTTCAATCCATTGAGATAATCCAGGCAGCCGCGACAGCCCAACTAAAGACACTCTCGAAAGGAAGCTTCCAGAATTGCTTCACAAAGTGGCAGGAGCGTCGGGATGAGTGCATTCGAATGTGGAGGAGAGTATTCTGAGGGTGACTAGTAGTTGTAAATCTTTTACTGCAATAAACGTTCATCGTAATTTTTGATCCCATCTCTTATAAGCAGAACTTTTCTTAAACAAGAACTTTTCTTTTCTTTGCTATACTAATATTTTCTCTGAATTTTACTACAGCTTTTAATAACGAAGATATTTTGTTAGTGGAATCATTTCAACACATCAAGCTATTGCCAGAATAAGTAAACTAAAGCTGCAGAACTTTGGTAATTTTGGGTTACCAACAGCTACAGTACATCTAAGAGGATAATGGAGCCATTAGGGGTCTGTCCTTGAGCCATCACTTTTTCTGATTTACATTAATTCTGGTATTGCTAGTAAATTTGTGAAATTTGAAGATGTCATTAAAATGGAGGGATGGAAGACACTGAGGAGGAAGCAAAAATAATTCCAGGAGACCTGGACAAGAACTGAGCAAACACTTGGAAAATGGAGTTTAATGTTGAAAGGTGCAAAGTGCTACATGTAGACAGAATGAATGTTAATTATAAATACACGATGGGAGACACTGACCTACAGGAAGCAACCTCTGCAAAGGATTTAGGGGTTTATGTTGACCCAACATTCTAAGCAATGAGTAGAAGCAAGCAAAAATGCAAATAAAATGTTAATTATTTCATAAATAAAACTGCTTTTTAAGTCAAGGGATATTTGCACAAACTACATAATGCACTAGTGAGACCACATGTGGAGTATTGTGTGCAATTCTGGTCACTGCAGTACAAGAAGGACATAGCAGCACTTGAAGCTGTGCAGAGGAGAGCAGCCAGGTGCATCATGGGACTTAAGGACCTCTTCTTCTACGGTGACAGACTCAGACAATTCAACCTGTTTAGTTTCAGTCAGAGGAAGACTGCATGGGGACCTCATCCAGGTCTTCAAAATTTTCAAATGTATTGATAAAGGAGATCCAGCAACATTCTTTCAGCATTTACGGTCAATCACATTCTTGAGGACATCAGTGGAAATTATGGGGAAGTGCATTTAGGACTGAAGCCAGGAAGAACATCTTTAATCTAAGACTTATGGGAATCCTGAACAAGCTACAGAAACATGGAGTTAAAGCAGAAGCCTTGACAACCTTTAAGAAGAATCAGGATTAGATGTTGGGACAGCATGGCTATTAGCTAATGAACTGAATGGTCTTCTCTTGTCTGTCAAATTTCTTATGTTCTTTATGTTCCAATGTAAAACAAAATAAAACATTACAACGGCGAACAATGATAAATATCATCCAATGGGAAAAAGGGAAAAAAAATCCTCACGTTACTTGTTTCGCATAATTCACATGTCAGTTATCCAGCTATAAAATGCATGCTTTGTTTTGGCTAAAATATAGTTGCATAGAAACTTCAGGAAAGATCAGAACATCATAAACAGGAAACATATTCACACAATAATGCACTTTTGAGTGGAAGACAGGACCTTTGACCAAGGAATGAGGGGGAGAGACAGATCTTCAATTCAAAGGCATAGGTTTATGTCAATAGGTTTTGTGTTTATGATTTTTTTCTGAAAATATATATGTTTAACAATACTTTAGCAAAAAAATCTATCCATTTTGCTCCTTTTCAGTAGACGACTGGATAAGTGACTTGTGGATTGTGTGGTTCTAGTAATGTGAAATTTTTAAATTTTTTCCATTGATGTTTTTCAGAATTGGTCATTTTTAGCTTCTATTATATCAGCGGTTCTCAAACTGTGGGGCGCTGAAGCTGTACAAGGGGGGCGTCGAATAAATGAACAAGACATCAAAATTAATTTTTTACATTTTTATTTCAAATTTAAATTTGCAAGCATATAATCACAACGAATGCATTATAACTAAAATTAAAATAAAACATTTCTAAGGCATAGATATAATGACTAATATGTCATTTGGTTTGGTTTGATATTCGAGCTATCGAGACACTCTGAGCTCCTTTTCTATTTGAAGTTTGTTTCTATGACGAGCGGCGCCGCTGATGCTGCTTTTATAGTCGCGTATTTTCAATCCAGAAAGTTCGAGACGTATCTGTCGCGAACATTCGGGTAACAGTAGATCAGCTGATAATGCGGCGCGACTGCACCACATTGGCAGCGTAGCCAATTTTGCCAAATTGAGTTAAATAATTTACTGCATATTGGGTTATTTTCATGACATAACTAACAGCGGTATAATATTTGTCGGATGAAAATACATTCATCTCGCGCAGATTGACTTCAGCGGTGTCCTCGTTTATGAGATTTTTAAAGATGAAAACATATTTAATCGTTTCTTTACATAAAAAAAATAAGAATAAATAATTTATTCTTTGTTTTTGGGATTAGAATTACTACCAAAACCACACAAGGCATTTTAATGGATATTAAAGCACTTTAAAAGAAATAAATTGCAAATATTTCATCGAAGTTAGCCAAACACATGCAAATCTTATGGAAGTAAAAATGATAGGATACAGCGACACCGCATGAGTATCATGCCTTTGTTAGTTGTATCAGGGGTTATTCTCACCTATCTTATATTATGCATGGCACACAGAATTATTCTAGGTAGTTTGAGAACCGCTGTATTATAAACGTTTTTTATTCTCCATTGTACATGAAAAAATTAAATTTATAATTTTTTACAGCTGTCACTAGATTGCATTGAATCTAACTTTATTTATATAGCACCATTCATGCATGAATTGCAGCTTAAAGTGCCTTATATTAAGAATAAAAGAAAGAAAACATCAACATACACAGTAGAAAATGAGAGATACATTAAAAAGACATATATATAACTAATAGTATATGAGAACTATAACTTCCAGACAGTGTTCAGAAGCCATTAAGAAGGCTAACAGAATGTCAGGTTATATAGCGCCTTGATGTGTGAAGTACAAGTCACAGGAGGTTCTGCTCAAGCTTTGTAACACATTGGTGAGGCCTCATCTGGAGACTCAGCCGTTTTAATCTTTCCTTATAACTCATCCCCTGTAGCCCTGAATCAGCCTCGTCGCTCTTCTCTGGACCTTCTCTAGCGCTGCTATGTCCTTTTGTAGCCTGCAGACCCAAACTGCAAACCCAGTACTCCAGATGAGGCCTCACCAGTGTGTTATAAAGCTTGAGCTGAACCTCCTTGAACTTGTATAGATGGAAATCACAGTGAGGTGTGCTGTAATGGTGGACCAACATAAAATTTCACCTCACTCAAAAATGTCTATGTTTACTTTCATTAAATTGTGTATTTACATTATTTTGAATGCAATTTAAAGTATAGAGTTCATGGAGTTTCAAGAATGGGAGGACTAACACCACATACAATACCATACATTGTTCAAAAAAGGGTGAGTGGATGGTCATGAGAGCTTGAATGTATATTACAGTCAATCTAACTTAACATGTAGAGACACTGGAGTTTCCAAAGTTTCAAAATGAATCATTCAGTAAAGGGAACAACACAAATTCAATCATTCAGTTATTTAACAAGCCATTCAGTCTATTAAGATGGGATTAATTATCCATTTCTCATGCCTCTCTAAACCAGGAAATACAGCATAAAGAAGTAGTGTTTATGCATTCAACCCAGGAAGGGATTATGGCAATTATTTAATCTAATCATACCCAAGAATAACACATTCTTGGCTTATGAAAGCAGAGCATTGATCGGAGGGTAGTGGAGATGATGGACAGGACAGCCAGCAATGATAAAAAAAAGTCACCATTTAGAAAACACATCGATATTTGGTTTCTTACCTTAACCCATTATACAAATACACCTGGGCAATGCCTTATTTCTTCTGATAGTATTTAGATGTAGCAGAATATCCCATAAATATCTCCGTCACCATTTTAAATATTCTTCACAGTGCTGTGCTAATTAGTGGCTGCACTCAGATATGCAAAAGACTGGGTTTGGGCTTCCCTCAGTTTTCCAAGTGTGAGTGAGATTAGATGTGCGTTTCATTACATCTTACAAAAGCTTGGCATCACATCTAGGATTGGTACTACCTTGGGCATGGTGGTGACAAGAAAATATGAACACATAACTCCAGTTCTTAAATCCTTACACTGGCTCCCGGTTAAGTTTAGGGCAGATTTCAAAATCCTCCTTTTAACATATAAAGCATTAAATGGCCAAGGTCCGGCTTACTTGTCTGAACTTATCATGACTTACAAACCTGAGCGCACATTAAGATCTCAAGATGCCGGTCTGCTTATGATTTCAAGGATTAATAAAATAACAGTGGGAGGTCGAGCTTTTAGTTACAGGGCCCCTAAACTGTGGAATGGTCTTCCTGCTTCTATAAGAGATGCCCCTTCAGTTTTAGCCTTTAAATCCCGGCTGAAGACTCACTACTTCAGTTTAGCATATCCTGACTAGAGCTGCTGATTAACTGTACATACTGCATCTCTGTTGTTAGTCATTAGCACTAAAACATAAGTAACATGATAAGTATAATTGAATACTAACCCTCACCTATTCTGTTTCTGTTCTCGGTACTCAAATGTGGCAATTGGTGCCACGGCCCACCTGCCAAGTTGTTGCCTGCCTATGGTAAAGTCATCCCTGATGGAGGATCACAGGAATCATGGGAAAAAGGGGTCCTTTCATCGGATTGGCTGGCCGAGCAACGTTTCAGCCGTGGAATGGCCAAATGGGGGAGGCAGCTTGATGGATGAGGTCTCCAGGACTCTAAAAATATCCAAATCTTATTATGGGATATCATCCACAGTTAAATTCTGCTCCGTGCTTCTAAAATTTGTATTATTATGCTGTATTAAGGATTTGTTCTGTTCTGTGTATTGTATTGTATTGACCCCCTTCTTTTGACACCCACTGCACGCCCAGCCTACCTGGAAAGGGGTCTCTCTTTGAACTGCCTTTCCCAAGGTTTCTTCAATTTTTCCCTACAAGGTTTTTTTGGGAGTTTTTCCTTGTCTTCTCAGAGAGTCAAGGCTGGGGGGCTGTCAAGAGGCAGGGCCTGTTAAAGCCCATTGCGGCACTTCCTGTGTGATTTTGGGCTATACAAAAATAAACTGTATTGTATTGTATTGTATTGACTCTTGGGTAGGCTCCAGGTTTTAAAGGGCAGGTTTAGAAGATCTTAGGTTGGAAAGATGGCAGTGCGGGTTTAGATATGGATTACTTTCACTTCACCTCAAGCCTGCTGAAATTGATAAAGCTCAATAAATGAGGCTTTAACCTTAAAAAAAAAAAATAATAATAAACATTCACATCACTTTATTTGATTCATAAAAAGCAATTTACAGATGACCTGAACTGCTCTCCTTAGTTGTATTATGGAATTTAGCCTGAGGGGAAGCTCAAGCCTGAACAGTTCAGCTTAAGATTGATTGACAAATTCACTTGAAGTTCTTGTTTTGTGACCGTGAAAGATCTTTTTGTTTTTTGTTGTTGTTATTGTTTCCACTTTGAAATGGCTGTTACAGGGAATGTTGGCTTAAGCTTTTTTTCCTGCCATCCTTTGTATTCAACAAAAGACTACCCTTCTATTAATATCTCAAGCTGATATACACCGTCATACATCCACACATTTATCATTTGTTCATCTATCTAGCATTTTAAACTTTTAAATTAAAATTTAAATTTCAGTTTATTCTAATGAAGTGCACTTCCTCATTTATGCCATATGTGCCACAGTATAGGCCTACTTTAATTAAAAGAACAATGCGGCCAGAAAACAATACACAATGATATGTGACACACTCATGCCATACATTAATAAATAACACCTTAGACAAATGGTGGCAAGCCAGATGCTATCTCAGCGGTAAAACGCAGGACTTGCAGCCACAAGAGAAATGCAGAGTCACCTTTTATTGTTAGGATAATCCTTATGCCATCTGATGTGCCAGTCCATCGCAGGACTGCTCAACACACGTTTACTTAACTTGAGTCAGTGAGGATCATCAGTCACAGTCAGATTAAGCCTTTTTGCTCAGAGATTATTTAAAAAATCTGATTTGCATTTTGCATTTTCAAATAAATCTTTTACATTTTGGATTCTCCAAGCTTGAACCCATGAATTTTAGAACTATGTGACTCATCTTGAGGAGGAGGTAGTTAATTAGAAACACCTCTACTAAGCATGTTCCAGTATTAAAGCAAAATAATTGCATTCAGATAGATAGATAGATAGATAGATAGATAGATAGATAGATAGATAGATAGTGTGGTGGATTGCCGGCATTTTATTCCGGCCCTCACCCCCAGGCCACCAGGAGGAGCTTTCCCGACAGCATGATCATGCCCCGAGTTCCAGCAGGGCATCATGGACTATGTAATGTTTATACACAGCCCTGCTGGATACCTTGGGGGCCACCAGGCGTCACTGTAGGGGGGCTCGTAGGCTCTTATGTGCCCTATGACCTGGGAGTGCGTCACGTTCACGTGACAGGAAGAAACGACGTGCTCCCGGGTTGAAGAAAAGGACTGTTTACCCTGACCCGGAAGGAATAAGGAACTGTGGACTGATTGGGCAGGAACACCTTCAGGTCAGGGGCTATAAAAGGACTATGGGCCAGTCCAGACACTGAGTTGAGCTGGGAGGTAGGAGGGCGAAGTGTCTGGGCGAGGAGGAGAGAATATTGTAGTGTGGTTTTGTGATTGATGAGTGTAGGGTGCTTGGTGCACATTGTTATTATAATAAATAATAACTGTGGACTTTTTACCTGGTGCTTGGAGTGGTACCTGAGGGTGTTAGAGGTTTACCACGCCTCTATCTGCTACAATAGATAGACAGATAGATAGAAGAAAGGCACTATACAATAGATAGACAGATGTGAAAGGCACAATATCATCGACAGATAAAAAAACAAGCAGTAAAACATTATACATTATAATACATTACATCCCGCTGTTGCTCCTAAGGATCTGCTAGCAAAGATGGGTCCTACAGATGACCTCAAGATGTTCTTGCTAGCTTTTGAATGCTCTGTGACTTTGATGCGCTGGGATAGATGAACCTGGGCTGCCATCGTCATCCCATATTCGTCCGGGGATGCCCTGCTTATGTTGTAAAATGTCTGTCTCAATAAGCTTGGTGATTATGATTTCTTGAAGCAACAAGTTATTCTATGTAAAACTACAAGCTTCCTGGCTAAGGGCTCTGTGCTTTGCCAATGGAAACTGGACCTAGATCACCCTGTTCTTGCTCAGTTGCAGGATCTATTGTGGAGAAAGTAGCCAGAATGTGACCACATCTGGAGAGGCTCCTGGTTGTGGACATGGCAGTGGTGCTGAGTGCAGATGTTTCCGATGTGATCAGGTCGGCCACCTCGCCAGAGAGTGTCACCTGTCCAGTGCTCGGTCCTTGGAAGTCGGCTTAGCCGAGGTGTGTTGCTCCCATGTTCCTTCTACTTCACTAAAAAAGGACCGGTTAATGATGTCCATGATGTTAGCGGACCGCAAGATCCCTGCCTTGTTGAACTCAGGTAGTGACCTTTGTACTGTAAGACGTGACCGGCTCAGCAGTACATCCCATTGCGGCACTGAGACTGTGAACATACACTGTGTACATGGGGATGTTCAGGACTATGAGACAGTTCTGCTTCTTTTAAAATATAAGGGTTGGAACTTTAAAGTTTGAACTGCCATTTTGGATTTCAGAACATAAAATCACTACTGAACCTGGTGTTAGGGTGCAGATACGCCCATTTCAGATCCTGGAAGCGTGATGGAATATTGTGTGTGAAGAAGTCAAAAAGATGCTGGCATTGGGTGTCATTTGTGAAAGTAAGAGTGAATGGTGCAGTCCTGTTGTATTTGTCCCTAAACCAGATGGATCAGTTCGGTTCTGTATTCATGTCAGATGCTTGACTAAGGTCTCCAAATTTATGCTTACCCAATGCCCTGTGTTGAGGAATTGTTGGAAAAGCTGGGTCAGGCCTCCTATATCTCCACGCTGGATCTCATGAAGGGTTACTGGCAGGTGCCTCTTGAGGCTGACAGTTGTGACAAAACAGCATTTACAACACCTGACGGTCTTTACGAATTAACTAGACTTCCCTTTGGACTTCATGGAGTGCCTCTGACTTTCCAGCGTATGATGGATCAGATCTTGCATCCTCATTCTGAATACTCCGGGGCATACCTTGATGATGTTGTAATTTTCAGTAGTGATTGGCATACGTACTTAGTATGACTTCAAGATGTTCTTAATAGCTTAAGACAGGCTGGTTTGACCGCTAACCCTAAGAAATGTAGGTTGGGTATGTTTGAGACTTATCATTTGGGCTATTCAATGGGCATGGGTTTGATCTGCCGCCAACTTAGAAAAGTGGATGAGGTGCTTGCTTATCTATGACTGGAGACGCAGAAACAGGTTTGTGCTTTTCTGGGGCTTGCCTGTTATTAAATTAGATTCATACCTGATTTTGCAAATAGGGCTGCTCCTCTTTCCAATATTACAAGAGGCAGAAAGAACCACCCTGTTTAATGGACAGATGATTGTGAATGTTCCATTTGCGATTGGAATACTGCTTTGTCTTCTTACCCGGTTTTGTGGAATCCCGACTTCTCTAAGGATTTTATTCTACAGACGGACGCTAGTGCATTTGGGTTAGGCGACGTCCTGTCTCAGGTTTTTGATGGTGAATAGCACCCTATCACATTTTTAAGTAGCAAATTGCTTTCTCGGGAATGCAATTATTCGACAATTAAGAACGAATGTTTGCCGATTAAATGGGCTGTGAATGTGCGCCATTATTATTTATGGGATCATAATTTTACATTGGTGACTGATCACGCTCCTCTTCAATGGCTATACTATTTGCCCAGAGGGGACTGGGCGGTCTCTTGGTCTGGAATCCCTACAGATTTTAAATTTTTTCTCCAGCCTCTGGAGTTTTTTTTTGTTTTTTCTGTCCACCCTGGCCATCGGACCTTACTTATTCTATGTTAATTAATGTTGACTTATGTTTATTTTTTATTGTGTCTTCTATTTTTCTATTCTTCATTTTGTAAAGCACTTTGAGCTACATTTTTTTGTATGAAAATGTGCTATACAAATAAATGTTGTTGTTGTTGTTGTTGTACTGTCAGAAAAATTTGAACTCTTGTCTCATTAGACAGTTTTTGAGCTTGCAACCATACAGTTTTACTGTCAGTCATTGACCCAGCTCTGCGCGCATTTATGCAGATGTCCTATCGCGCCTGTCTGAACCTGGTTTGGAGAGTCGCTTATTTCACAAAGATGTGAATAAAGTTGAGGAAGGGGGTGTGAAGAGGGGGGCTTAATGCACCCCTAGAAGACACAGTTAAACGGTGATATAATGGGAAATAAATAAATTTTTTTACCTCCTCTTTGCTCGATTAACTGCTGGCTTGCTGCTGCTTTTCCGCGTGATATCCATCTCAAGCGGCACTTTGAATATTTAAAAGCCTGTACAGCAGCTGTCTATTTGTCTTATTCCTTGTCTCTCTCTCCCACAGACATCCTCTGCTTTATTATGTTGTTTACAAATAAAGTTTCTGTTTCTTGAAAACCCTGAATGAATCTGTGCAACTGTGTGACCCAAGCCTGACAAGATTGTAGGTGTCCAGGTGGATAGACTGGATTCACAGCAAGGAAAGGACGAGGATGGATGGACATCTTGGTAGTGTTGGTTACTGGTGCTGTTCCTAGCTGGGAGGCCATAATGGATAACAGGGGATTGATTATCTATCTAGAACAATTCCTTCCCCAGTACACTACATGGCAGAATCGCTTAGGTGGATTTTCCAGGCGCACACCCATAGGGTGGCATTGCAGTTGTAAATCCATTGACCAGCCCTGTAAGGGTGTCTTGGGGGCAACCAGTGGTTGTTGCAGAATGGAGGAGTCCTTATTTTCAGGAGGTTCTAACCCAGAAGTGCTACCTGAATGCAGCATGGTGGTACTGGTAGCCCCCTTTTCCTCAGGCATAAAAAATCCCTTCTGGCTGAGTCAGAGTCAGGAAGCAGAGAGCGACCTCAAGGAACGGAACGAGGGGAAAGAGCGATATGTTATCTGTGGTTGTGGAACTGGAGCTTGTTGTGCTTAATAAATTAATTCTTTATTTAAATCTGGGACTGGGTTGGGTGATTTGGTGTCTGGAGATTGGGGTTTGATGGTCCCAATACTGGTTACAATATCTATCTATCTATCTATCTATCTATCTATCTATCTATCTATCTAT
>JANRMT010062796.1:99010040-99030328 GCA_026402145.1 Polypterus bichir lapradei | reverse complement strand
TATCTATCTATCTATCTATCTATCTATCTATCTATCTATCTATCTATGTTATATAGTGCCTTTTACATCTATCTATCTATCTATCTATCTATCTATCTATCTATCTATCTATCTATCTATCTATCTATCTATCTATCTATATGTTATATAGTGCCTTTCACATCTGTCTATCTATTTATCTATCTTTCTATCTATCTTTCATTCTATGAAGCTGGGATACGCTTCTGCTCCCTTGAGCCTTAACTGGATTGAGTGGGATTAGGAACAGAAGAAGAAAAACAGCAATACGAGTATGATGATAATGACTATTTTTAATCATCATCTTCATTATCATCGTCATAAGCATTTATTATTATTATTCCTGTATTATTATTGCTGTTTTGAATGATTTCAGGCTATTGTGTCAAGTACAATGCCTGAAAATCAAGTTTAATCTGCGTTCATTACTCAGTATGTGTAACTGCATGTGTTTTTAACTATAAAATCATTACCAAAATCATTTGTTTGTTAACCTTTTGAGTCAGACAGATGTGTTTACCTAATTGGCTGCCATAAATTTGACTTTCACCCCAGCGATTATTTTCCAAAATTTAGAATAATAAAACATCTGGAACATTTTTGAATGGTTCATAAAGCGGGGAACAGGTGGACAGTAGACGTGCTCTGCAGGTCGCCTCTCTGCACGCAGCTTCAGGATGAATGGCCTGCTAATTGCATTTCAGTGCTGTTTTTTTTATTTTTTGACAGGTGCGTGAGTGAATAAAACTAATCGTGTGACAGTGTGTAGGGAAACAAAAACAGGATCATGTAGTATGGTAGGCTTAAGCGGACATGTGTGTCATCGGCCCATCTTATCATGTCTTCAAATGCATCGACTGAATCCACCCACACTTGCTGCTGTTATGAACAGATGAATTGTCGAAGAGTGAAGTATTTAGTGAGGTATCTTCTTCCTCCTGTTCCCACCACATAGTTATGTCTGTTAATTTTTTCAAGGCAAATACAAATTTTGGGTGGCCGCAGTGCCCTTTTTTTATCCAATTTTAATTAAGTATTTACATATTTTGATAAATCAAACATAGGCATGTGCAGTAGTAATTAATACACCATTGGCCAGCTTCAGAGGACACAGGGGTTGCTGGGAAAAAGGATAATTAAGCAGTCTCTTTAAAAAGCAGCCAAAAAGATGCACAGGGGTCATCTCAGTGTATTTGTTTCTACACTTCACACACAATTGGATTATACAGTAACTACAACCATTGTGGATTACAGATTCTATCTGGTATGTGTGTGCCCGTCCTTGGCCTGCTCATCTGTGTGAATTCATCTTGGTGGGACACATCTACATCTAGAGAGTGCTGCCAATCACACCAGGTCTTTGTGCAAAAACAGGAACCTGGTAGGACAAAACTTCACATTTCATTCAGAGGGTTGATCACAGACAGTTTTCATTCCACACACATCGTCATGTGCACCTGCTCTACTGGACTGTATTTAGACTTTATCGTGTTAAAATATGTATTGCGTAGTGCCCGGTGTTTCATTCGGTTTAACTCTTTTGGGTCGAATGTCGACTTTTGTAGAAATTCAGGGGTAGATCAGCTGTAAACAGCAATAAAACTTGCTGTTATGTTTTAGCTCGACTATCTTTGCTAGAAGGAAAGTTAGCTTCGTTGATTTGATCTCGATTACCTGCGCACGCGTGAGCAGCGAAGAGCAAACAACCTCTAAAATGGCATCAACGTCTAGCAAGAGACCAAAGCGAATGCACAAAGCAAAATACTCCGTGGACGACATTTTGTGTATTATTGCCAAATCGGACTCTAACTTGTCGGAGTCCGATTTTGATGCAAGTCATCTGAAGATGGATGTTGAAAACAAAAGAGAGGTACTGGCTTCAGCTGATCAGTCCCCAGCTGTTTGCAGTGCTGAACACGCTTGTGTAGATTATGCATCTACGGCAACGTTCGCCTGGGTGGAGCGCCACTTATGATGAGGAGAGGTACAAACCAGATTGCGTCACACTGCACGTTAAGGCAGGCCAGGGAGCCGGCCCTCCACACATTCCTACCTACCCCTACACAGCCACCAGAGACGCTGAACTGGTGTCGACAGAAGCCACAGTAACAGACGTTTTACGTTGATTTACATGTGAAACCTTTGCTTTGTGTGCTTTTGCCCCATCCGTTTTTCCTTCTACCCCAACAAGAACCCTGTGGCAGAGAAACACCCCCACAACAGGATGCTACCCCCTCCATGCTTTACTGTAGGTATGGTGTGTTGTGGATGGTGAGCTGCATTGGTGTACCATTTGGTATTGAGGCCAAATAGTTTGATTTTGGTCTCATCTGACCATAAGACCCTTTATCCACTTGGCATCAGAATCTTCAAGGTGCATTCTGGCAAAGCTCAAACGAGCCTTAATGTGGAATTTCTTGAGAAGTGGCTTTTTCCTTGCGACCCTCCCGAACAAGTCACAATTGTGGAGTGCTTATGAAGTTATTATCACATGAACACCATTAATGACCAGTCTGTGCCATCATATCCTATAACTCCTTCAAAGTGGCCATTGGCCTCTTGGTAGCCTCTCTTACCAGTGTCCTCCTTGCTCTTCCATCCAGTTTGGAGGATCCAGGGAGGGTCCTAGTAGTACCACACACTTGCCACTTCTTTATGATGGACTTTAGTGAGCTCCTTGGGATTAATAAAGACTTTGAGATGTTTTTGTCTCCATCTCCTGCCTCATGTCTGTCCACAACTCTATCCCTGAGATCTTTTGAAAGTGGCTTTCCACCCATAGTCAGTTGTTTGCTGTCAGTTGCTCTACCAAGGGAGGGAATGAATGGACCAGGAAGGCACTGACACCTGAATGAGTTTTTTTTTTTCCTTTATTAATCTCAGTATTTCTTATTTTTTAATTTATAAAATTCTTCTGAACTGTAGCTGTAACATCTTTCACTTGGATGTTATACAGTTAGGTCCATAAATATTTGGACAGAGACAACTTTTTTCTAATTTTGGTTCTGTACATTACCACCATGAATTTTAAATGAAACAACTCAGATGCAGTTAAAGTGCAGACTTTCAGCTTTAATTCAGTGGGCTGAACAAAAAGATTGCATAAAAATGTGAGGCAACTAAAGCATTTTTTTAACACAATCCTTCATTTCAGGGGCTCAAAAGTAATTGGACAAATTAAATAACTGGACATAAAATGTTCATTTCTAATACTTGGTTGAAAACCCTTTGCTGGCAATGCCAGCCTGAAGTCTTAAACTCCTGGACATCACCAGATGCTGGGTTTCCTCCTTTTTAATGCTCTGCCAGGCCTTTACTGCAGCGGCTTTCAGTTGCTGTTTGTTTGTGGGCCTTTCTGTCCGAAGTTTAGTCTTCAACAAGTGAAATGCCTGCTCAATTGTGTTAAGATCAGGTGACTGACTTGGCCATTCAAGAATTTTCCACTTCTTTGCTTTAATAAACTCCTGGGTTGCTTTGGCTGTATGTTTTGGGTCATTGTCCATCTGTATCATGAAACGCCCGCCGCCCAATCAATTTGACTGCATTTAGCTGGATTTGAGCAGACAGTATGTCTCTGAACACCTCAGAATTCATTCGGCTGTTTCTGTCCTGTGTCACATCATCAATGAACACTAGTGTCCCAGTGCCACTGGCAGCCATGCACGCCCAAGCCATCACACTGCCTGCCTCCACCGTGTTTTACAGATGACGTGCTATGCTTTGGATAATGAGCTGTTCCACGCCTTCTCCATACTTTTTTCTTGCCATCATTCTGGTAGAGGTTGATCTTGGTTTCATCTGCCCAAAGAATGTTTTTCCAGAACTGTGCTGGCTTTTTTAGATGTTCTTTAGCAAAGTCCAATCTAGCCTTTCTATTCTTGAGACTTATGAGTGGCTTGCACCTTGCAGTGCCCCCTCTGTATTTACTGTCATGCAGTCTTCTCTTGATGGTAGACTTGGATATCATTGATACGCCTACCAAGCCCTGGAGAGTGTTGTTCACTTGGTTGGCTGTTGTGAAGGGGTTTCTCTTCACCATGGAAATGATTCTGTGATCATCCACCACTGTTGTCTTCCGTGGACGTCCAGGTCTTTTTACGTTGCTGAGTTCACCAGTGCTTGCTTTCTTCCTCAGGATGTACCAAACTGTAGATTTTGCCACTTGTAATATTGTAGCAATTTCTCGGATGGGTTTTTTCTGTTTTCGCAGCTTAAGGATGGCTTCTGTCACCTGCATGGAGAGCTCCTTTGACCGCATGTTGTCTGTTCACAGCAAAATCTTCCACATGCAAGCACCACACCTCAGATCAACTCCAGGCCTTTTATCTGCTTAATTGATAATGACATAACGACAGACTCGAACACACCTGCCCATGAAACAGCCTTTGAGTCAATTGTCCAATTACTTTTGAGTGCCTGAAATGAAGGGATTGTGTTCAAAAAATGCTTTAGTTGCCTCACATGTTTATGCAATCGTTTTGTTCAACCCACTGAATTAAAGCTGAAAGTCTGCACTTCAACTCCATCTGAGTTGTTTCATTTAAAATTCATTGTGGTAATGTACAGAACCAAAATTGGAAAAAAGTTGTCCCTGTCCAAATATTTATGGACCTAAATGTAGATTGCTTTGAGTAATTAAAGCTGGAAAAAATATTAGTTTTGTGTGTCTTCATTTAAGGCTGTAAAGCGAAGGGGGGTATTCTTTTCTGTGCCCACTGTATATTAGAGGTAAGACCCTCTGGGCTTTACAATTTCTATTTCTCGTCTTCACATTTTTCATAATTAGATTTATTTTGTCACAGGATTATTTATATATTTTTTGTACATCCTTTTACATCAGCAGCTGTTTTTTTCTCTATCATGGAATAATAAAATACCCTTATTTTTGAACATCTGCCTCTCTTATTACCCCCTCAGTCCTGGTCGCTCCCAAACTACTAGCAGGCCATCTGCTTTAGTATAAGGCTTGTGACACAGGAGATTTCTAACTTAAAGCAAGGGTTAAATTTGCAGTGATTGTACCCAGACAGAACAATCTTTGTTGGAAAGAAGAAAGTGAAAGAGCAGAAAGAACCAAAAGTAAGAAAAGCTGAAGAAATAAATGAAATATTATAAGGGAAGGACAGTAGAACGAAACTGTGACACGGCTCTGCAAAAAAGGCCAAAACCTGAAGACATTCCCAGTCCCAGCAAAGAGAACAAAAGGGGATCACTAGAAAGGCCATAGCAAACCATACTGACGCTTGCGATTTCTAGAAGCAAAAATAAAATTCCTAAAAATCAGGATGCAATCAGGAGGTGCAGATAGTGAAAGATCACATTCTCAGATGTGCAAGAAATCAAACAAACAAATCGCCAGGGCCAGATAATATTTATCCTTGAGTTCTTATGGAGGTTAGCCTTTACCTATGTAAAATAAAGAGAAAACTGAAATCTTAGTGATTGGCAATAATGGATACAATGAGGCTATTAGAAATAAACTGGATACATTAGGATTAAAAGTCAAGACGGAGGTAAAAAGCTTAGGGGTAATTGTTGACTGTAATCTGAATTTTAAATCGCATATTAATCAAAACATGTCATGGTGACATGTCATCAGAAGGCTTTTTACCTAAAAATAAAGGCTATTAGTACTCGAGATAGACAGACAGAGTTTTAAGGCTTTATTGCAATAAATCAACCACATGGACTCAACCCAATTCGGCCGAATGAGATTGAGCCCCGAACATTACAGGAATTGAAGTTTTTATAACAATTTCTTATCATCTTTACCTCGTTCGATTAGCTCATTCTGCACCTGGTTTTACTGTCCATTATCCCTCTTGGTGTCTGTTCGGCTTATTTTGATTGGTCTAAGACTGGGTGGATGGCTTCCTCTTACCATCTTTGGGCTTTTCTTATGTTATTTCTGATCTTTTCTGACCTCGCTCGAATGAGCTCTCTTGCCCATCTTCTCTGACTCCCTTCTACTTCTGTCCGGCCGAACCTTGAGTTTCCATGGGAACCTTTATTATCTCCTTACTTTTCCTATCACTGGCCCACTCGTGGTATTTTTATTTTTCTATGCTGTTCCCATTTTCTCTAACTGGCCAAAGCCTCAATTCCATATATGGGTTTCCTCTCATCATTTTCTTTCTTAAACCTTCCAAACTTTTTATAATAGTGACCTGAAGCTTAAGCTTTAATTAAAAAGAAATATAGTATGTGCTTTCATTTAATCATTGCTTGGCATGCTTGATTTGTCTTAATTTCTACACTAAAGTTAATTTCTAATATATTCTTCTAATATTTTTGTTAATGCCTGAATTTACTAAGATTTTCTCTTCATGCATTATGTCAGCGTGACCCTGCTTACAGCAAAAGCCTTTTGTTGCCTTTCTGCTGATTCATCAGCCCAGCTGCTTTTCGATACAAGCCTTTCAGAGGCATCTTCTCTGTGTTATCGCTTCCTAGCCTTGTATCACAGGTGTTCTCAAACTCTTATCCTGTCCAAAGCTGGTTTCGGTGTATCAATTTGCTGTTCTTTTCTTACTCTGGAAATTTTACTGTAAGCCTAAAAATAATGCATTATACAGTAATCCCTCGCTATATCGCGCTTCGACTTTTGCGGCTTCACTCTATCGCGGATTTTAAATGTAAGCACATCTAAATATATATCACGGATTTTTCGCTGGTTCGCCGCTTTCTGCGGACAATGGGTCTTTTAATTTAGGTTACATGCTTCCTCAGTTTGATTGCCCAGTTGATTTCATACAAGGGACGCTATTGGCGGATGGCTTAGAAGCTACCCAATCAGAGCATGTATTACATATTAACTAAAACTCCTCAATGCTATAAGATATGCTTCCCACGTGGTGCTTGGTTTTTTTGCTTCTCTCTATCTTTCTCACTCTCTCTGCCTGACGGAGATGGTGTGAGCAGAGGGGGCTGTTTACACAGAGGCTGTTTGCCTAGAAGATACGGACGCTCCTCTACAAAATGCCGCTTTATCGCGGTGCTTCTATATACTTAAAAGCACTTATTGATTTTTTGATTGTTTGCTTTTCTTAGCGAGCGCACTCTCTGACATTCTCTGCTCCTCACGGTGCTCCTTTGAAGATAAGATATGTTTTCATTCTTTTAATTGTGAGAAAGAACTGCCATCTCTGTCTTGTAATGAAGCACAGTTTAAACGTTTGACTAAAGGGTGTTATTTCATGTCTAGAGGGCTCTAATAATGTTAACAGGGTGGGAGAGTTTATAAGGGCTTAAAATATATAAAAATAACCATACAAACATATGGTTTCTACTTCGCGGATTTTCACCTATCGCGGGGGGGGGGGTCTGGAACGCAACCCCCGCGATCGAGGAGGGATTACTGTAAATGATTTTTTAGTTAACTATTTGCTAGACCTATCTTATTTGCTTAACATTCTAATTTGTGCTTAATCTTAATATTTTAGAAGCTTTTAATTACTTTTTATGGCTCTTTGCTATTCTTTATGTTAATTTGCTATTTTCTATGCTAATATAAAAATTTTCCTTCTACAATCACTAGGACAGCATTTTTTCACTTAAGAAACATAGCTAAAATTAGACCTCTTATATCACTGAAAGATGCTGAGAAATTAGTTCACGCGTTTGTTTTCAGTCGACTAGATTACTGTAACGCACTCCTCTCAGGACTACCCAAAAAAGACACAAATCGTTTACAACGAGTGCAGAATGCAGCTGCTAGAATCCTAACTAGGAAAAGAAAATCCGAACACATTTCTCCAGTTTTGATGTCACTACACTGGTTACCTGTGTCTTTCAGAATTGACTTTAAAATTCTGCTCATGGTTTATAAAGCCTTAAATAATCTTATATATCGGAGTGTCTGACACCTTATATTCCAAATCGTAACCTCAGATCCTCAAATGAGTGTCTCCTTAGAATTCCAAAAGCAAAACTTAAAAGAAGTGGTGAGGCGGGCGGCCTTCTGCTGTTATGCACCTAAAATCTGGAATAGCCTGCCAATAGGAATTCACCAGGCTGATACAGTGGAGCACTTTAAAACACAGCTGAAAATTATTTTAACATGGCCTTTTCATAACTTCACTTTAACTTAATCCTGATACTCTGTATGTTCAATTCATCATAATAACTATTCATGGTGGCTCTAAAATCCATACAGACCCCTACTCTCTCTTGTGTTTCTTTTTCAGGTTTCTTTGGGGTGGCGGCCTGCGCCATCACCACCTACTCAAAGCTTCATGATGCTCCAACAATGATGGATGGATTAAAAGCCAGAAGTCTACGTGACCATCATCATCAAGTCCTTCCGTGAGAACCCTAAATACAAAGAGGACTGTTTCATTTATGTTAGGTAGAATGCCCAGAGGGGACTGGGCGGTCTCGTGGCCTCTGAACCCCTGCAGATTTTATTTTTTTTCTCCAGCCGTCTGGAGTTTTTTTGTTTTTTCTGTCCACCCTGACCATCGGACCTTACTCTTATTCTATGTTAATTAATGTTGACTTATTTTATTTTCTTACTGTGTCTTTTATTTTTCTGTTCTTCATTATGTAAAGCACTTTGAGCTACTTTTTGTATGAAAATGTGCTATATAAATAAATGTTGTTGTTGTTGTAAAACCTTAAGACATATCTTTAGGAAGTCACAGCACATTGGGGAAATTCCTAAGGACTGGAAAAGGGCAAATATTTTATAAAATGGGCGACCAGGCAGATCCAAACAACTATAGGCCAGTAAGCTTAATGTGCATCACAGGAATATTAATGGAAGGAATTATTAAAGATAAGATTGAGCAACACCTGGCAAGGACAGGAGTTATTAGGAACAGTCAGCATGGGTTCAGAAGAGGGAGGTCATGTTTTACTAACATGCTGGAATTCTATGAGGAAGCAGCATAAGGATACAACCAGAGTGGAGCAAATAATATGATTAATGTGGACTTTCAGAAAGCATTTGATAAGGTGCCACATGAGAGGGTGGGCATCAAACTAAAAGAAGTGGCAGCTCAGGGTGATGTTTGTAGGTGGGTGCAGAATTGGCTCAGACACAGGAAGCTGAGGATGATGGTGTAAGGATCCTCATCAGAACTGGCTGATGTTAAGAGTGGTGTCCAGCAGGGGTCAGTGCTGGGGCTGCTGCTATTTTTAATATATATAAATGATTTGCAAAAGAATATAAATAACAAGCTGGTTAAGTTTGCAGATGATACCAAGATAGATGGAATGGCAGATAATTTTAAATCCATTGAGTCATTACTGAAGTACTTGGACAGCATACAGGCTTGGGCAATCCTGGGTTGGATTGCACAGTGGGATGTCTGAAAATCGGAAGTCCACCTCATGAGAAGGATTTAGGAGTCATAGTGGACTTCGACCTCCCGACAGTGTTCTGAAGCCATTAAGAAGACTAACAGAATGTCAGGTTATATAGCGCCTTGATGTGTGGAGTACAAGTCATAGGAGGTTCTGCTCAAGCTTTATAACACACTGGTGAGGCCTCATCTGGAGTACTGGGTGCAGTTTGGGTGTCCATGCTATAAAAATGACATAGCAGCACTAGAGAAGGTCCAGAGAAGAGCAACAAGGCTGATTCAGGGCTACAAGGGATGAGTTATGAGGAAAGATTAAGAGCACCGAGTCTTTACAGTTTAAGGAAAAGAAGATTAAGAGGTGATATGATTGAAGTTTTTAAAATTATGAAGGGAATTAGTCCAATGGACTGAGACTGTGACTTTAAAATTAGTTTATCAAGAACACAGGGACACAGTTGGAAACTTGTGAAGGGGAAATTTCACCGCCAGTCCTGTCCATCCTGACAGAGGTTGAGAGAACCTGGAGAGTAGAATGGCAGGAGATCCCCAAATCCAGGTGTTTGAAGTTAGTCGGGTCAGACTCAAGGAGACTCCATGCTAGAACCGCTGCCAAAGGGGCTTCGATGCGGTAATGAGGAAATGGTCTGAGTACCTGTGTAAAAGTGAAATTCGATTTTATTATGTTTAATAGCTTAAAAAAATTCCTAATACCCTCTTGTTTGTAGGTACTATCCAGAGGTGCCTATAAATCCAAGCCCAAGTTAACTTCATGGAGCCACTCTCAGATCAATGATTTTTTAGTGATATGCCAGGTATATTTGAGTGGGTCCATAAAAGCACACTTGTTTATCACTTCATATAGTTTGGACTCAAAAATGACCCCAGAAAAGGACAATACAAAGAAGCCTTCAGGTCAAAAACAATCAGTGTATCCAGCAGAGGGTGCAGACCACAAAGCTAAGTGCTAACCTTCTTTGAAATGTCACCTGAATAGCACCATAAATAATCAAAGTTTGACAGGGGCCATTAGGTTTAAACTAAGGAAACTGAGTTAGTTTGAGAGCTTTATGGTCACGGAGAAGGATTACCGGCATTAAAAGCTTCAGGTGAAAGTGAACAGACAAATGGACAGCTCTGAGAGGGAAGTCGTTATAAGGATGACAGATGCCTCATGTATGAGTAACCGTGTTTCCCCGAAAATAACGCAGTGTCTTATATTAAGTTTTGCTCCAAAAGATGCACTAGGGCTTAGTTTCAGGGGATATCTTATATTTATTCATGTACAACAATATACATTTATCCAAATATAGTCATGTCATCTTCTTCTGGAACATCATCATAACTCTTCACGTTCAAACCCTGAATTCCAGCCTGAACTTCTTGCAACTCCAGCCGCTTTACAGATTGATGTGCGTGCTTCACTTGACTTTAAAATTCTGCTTATGGTTTATAAAGCCTTAAATAATCTCGCTCCATCTTATATATCGGAATGTCTGACACCTTATATTCCAAATCATAACCTCAGATCCTCAAATGAGTGTCTCCTTAGAATTCCAAGAACAAAACTTAAAAGAAGTGGTGAGGCGGCCTTCTGCTGTTATGCACCTAAAATCTGGAATAGCCTGCTGATGGGAATTCGCCAGGCTGATACAGTGGAGCACTTTAAAAAATTGCTGAAAACACTTTACTTTAACATGGCTTTCTCATAACTTCACCTTAATTTAATCCTGATACTCTGTATGTTCAATTCATTATAATAACAATTCATGGTGGCTCTAAAATCTGTACTAACCCCTACTCTCTCTTCTGTTTCCTTTTCCGGTATCCTTTGGGTGGTGATGTTCCAATAATGATGGATGGATTAAAAGCCAGAAGTCTGTATGACCATCAACATCAAGTGACTCCGTGAAAACCCTAAATCCAAAGAGGACTGTTTCATTTATGTGAGGTAGAATGCCCAGAGGGGACTGGGCGGTCCCGTGGCCTCTGAACCCCTGCAGATTTTATTTTTTTTCTCCAGCCGTCTGGAGTTTTTTTTTTTGTTTTTTCTGTCCACCCTGGCCATCGAACCTTACTCCTTTTCTATGTTAACTAATGTTGTCTTATTTTAATTTCTTATTTTGTCTTTTATTTTTCTTGTCTTTATTATGTAAAGCACTTTGACCTACTTTTTGAATGAAAATGTGCTATATAAATAAATGTTGTTGTTGTTGTTGCTTCGATGTTTGATGAATGGTTCAATGCGGTGAAGCAAAATGCCGACATACAAATGAATTTGTGGTGCTTTCTTATTCAAGTGTCGCATATTCCCCAAAGTAATGACACGATACATTTTAAAAGTCTCACATATCATCTTCTGTGCCGTCTGTTTTTTTTTTTTTTTCACTTTCACAACAGCATCAGAATGTACGGAGGCGTATTTGAGCCACAGAGAAAAATAATTAAGGACATGATGAAAATGTCTATTTTGTGATTAAAGTGGAAATTTCGAAATGTCCACCTTAACCTCATAGTTTACTTTATCATTAAAGCAGACCGTCGTAAACGTCATCTTAAAACGGACCCAGTTGTTTAATCGCCTCGCACTTCTGGGGCTTCCTCCTGACCTGACAGCAGCGGCAAGCAGCATCGCCACACAGAACACATTAAATTTATGATATTCCAGGTCTGCACATTTAGAATTCTTAGATTTATACTTGATATCACTTTAATGAAGAAATGCATTAAAATATGCATGTTACATTTTACAGATAAATCGTTAACTTTGTTTAAATAATGAATACTGTTAATAGTTACACATACAGTGCATCCGGAAAGTATTCACAGCACATCACTTTTTCCACATTTTGTTTGTTATGTTACTGCCTTATTCCAAAATGGATTAAATTCATTTTTTCCTCAGAATTCCACACACAACACCCCATAATGACAACGTGAAAAAAGTTTACTTGAGGTTTTTGCAAATTTATTAAAAATAAAAAAACTGAGAAATCCCATGTACATAAGTATTCACAGCCTTTGCTTAATACTTTGTTGATGCACCTTTGGCAGCAATTACAGCCTCAAGTCTTTTTGAATATGATGCCACAAGCTTGGCACACCTATCCTTGGCCAGTTTCGCCCATTCCTCTTTGCAGCACCTCTTAAGCTCCATCAGGTTGGATGGGAAGCGTCGGTGCACAGCCATTTTAAGATCTCTCCAGAGATGTTCAATCGGATTCAAGTCTGGGCTCTGGCTGGGCCACTCAAGGACATTCACAGAGTTGTCCTGAAGCCACTCCTTTGATATCTTGGCTGTGTGCTTAGGGTTGTTGTCCTGCTGAAAGATGAACCGTCGCCCCAGTCTGAGGTCAAGAGCGCTCTGGAGCAGGTTTTCATCCAGGATGTCTCTGTACATTGCTGCAGTCATCTTTCCCTTTATCCTGACTAGTCTCCCAGTTCCTGCCGCTGAAAAACATCCCCACAGCATGATGCTGCCACCACCATGCTTCACTGTAGGGATGGTATTGGCCTGGTGATGAGCGGTGCCTGGTTTCCTCCAAATGTGACGCCTGGCATTCACACCAAAGAGTTCAATCTTTGTCACATCAGACCAGAGAATTTTGTTTCTCATGGTCTGAGAGTCCTTCAGGTGCATTTTGCCAAACTCCAGGCTTGGCTGCCATGTGCCTTTTACTAAGGAGTGGCTTCCGTCTGGCCACTCTACCATACAGGCCTGATTGGTGGATTGCTGTAGAGATGGTTGTTCTTCTGGAAGGTTCTCCTCTCTCCACAGAGGACCTCTGGAGCTCTGACAGAGTGACCATCGGGTTCTTGGTCACCTCACTGACTAAGGCCCTTCTCTCCCGATCGCTCACTTTAGATGGCCGGCCAGCTCTAGGAAGAGTCCTGGTGGTTTCGAACTTACGGATGATGGAGGCCACTGTGCTCATTTGGACCTTCAAAGCAGCAGAACTTTTTTTGTAACCTTCCCCAGATTTGTGCCTCGAGACAATCCTGTCTCGGAGGTCTACAGACAATTCCTTTGACTTCATGCTTGGTTTGTGCTCTAACATAAACTGTCAACTGTGGGACCTTCTATAGACAGGTGTGTGCCTTTCCAAATCATGTCCAATCAACTGAATTTACCACAGGTGGACTCCAATGAAGCTGCAGAAACATCTCAAGGATGATCAGGGGAAACAGGATGCACCGGAGCTCAATTTTGAGCTTCATGGCAAAGGCTGTGAATACTTATGTACATGTGCTTACTCAATTTTTTTATTTTTAATAAATTTGCAAAAATCTCAAGTAAACTTTTTTTCACGTTGTCATTATGGGGTGTTGTGTGTAGAATTCTGAGGAAAAAAATTAATTTAATCCATTTTGGAATAAGGCTGTAACATAACAAAATGTGGAAAAAGTGATGCGCTGTGAATACTTTCTGGATGTATGTTTTTGTATGGAGTGGCACGGTGTCAGAGCGGTAGCGCTGCTGTCTCGCAGGGAGTTATGCCCTTTGTGATCCCTGCCAGGAGTTTGCATGTTTTCCTGTTGGGTTTTCACAGTTTGCTCAGTTTTCCATCCAAAGACATGAAGGTTTGGGGATTTGGTGAAGATACAATGATGCCAGTGTATGTGTGTGCCTGTGTTCACCTTGTGATGAGCTGATGCCCAGTCCAGAGATTTAGTTTCTGTCTTGCGCCGATGCTGCTGGAATGGAATGGGTGCATCCCCAAATTGATGGATGTAATCATTAAACATCCTATTCAGAGATATTGTGGCAAGGTGTCCTCGGAATTTAATGGATGTTTTAGGCACACGCGTCGCATCTCGTAAAGTATAAACCTGGCCTTACTTTTCAGCTGATGATCTTGACTAGAGCTTATTTTTGGGGTAGGGCTTATATTACAGAGCAGCCTGAAAATCATGCTATTCAGGAAAACAAGTTTTGGTTTTTTGAAGCATCCATCCATAGCTCATTTTTGTGGTTGTGATCTACCTTAATAAAAGTATGTGTGTGTGCTCGTGTCTGTCTGTTTGTCTATGTATCTGTGTGTCCATCTGGTTCCTATGCGTCTGTTATATTCCATTTGGTAATTGATTCGTAAGGTTTTGAAGCGCCATCTGTTGGATTGTAAAATGCAATGCATTTTATTACTACATGCATTACAAAATACACTCCAATAGCAAACACTAATTTGAAATACGTCCAACCGAATATGACTTCTGGACGGAAGGAAATCAGCTTATCCACCTTAAAAATAAGAACAAATGTGTGTGTGTGTGTCTATGTATCTATGTGTCTGTCCAGTTGCGTTGCCTCTGTTATATGCCATTTGATAACTGATTCTTAAAAGCAGTGCTAATGTATGTGCCATCTGTTGGAATGAAAAATGGAATGCATTTTATTATTAAATGCATTACAAATTATATTCCAATAGATGATGCAATGCAAACATTAATGATGAATACGTCTAACAAAGTGTAACTACTAGATGGACGGAAATCAGCTTATCCACTTTAAAAATATGGACATGTGTATGTGTGTGTATCCAGAAGGTGGCGCAAGCTCCCTTGCTGGAAAATGTTCTTTTGTAATTGTGGCATGTTACATATAAAATAACTTAGCTTTCTTTAATGTCAGCTTACGCTGCATAACAGATGAAGGAAGCCATGACAAAAACTCAGTTCGGGAGTGGGTGCCCGATGTGTAGATTCTGCCATTTTCGTTGATGCATTAGAAGGATTTTTCAGGATCGGATGACGTTATCTCCCATCTGTCCGTCGGCTTCAAAGGTGTGTCAGGCAATATTCCAAGGCTTTATATTGTTTTCTCTTTTTGCAGGCCCCCACTTAAGTGAATAATACAATTCCAAACAAGGAAAAGAAGATCCAATGTCATGCTGACTCGGACAGACGAAAAATAGTATACAGCTGTTGTCAGTGTGACTGCACGTTCCCCCAGCTGTCTTTACCTGTTTTGTCCTATGCTTTGCCTAGCAGTTCTAAATGTTGGGCCCCTCTACTAAATCTGGCTCAGCTGTGTATGTGAGTAGAAAGAAAAGAAAAGCAGATTTTAAATATTTTGCACAGAGCACAGTGACATATTAAAACTTATATTCTGATTACAGTGTGTGTGTGTGTGTGTGTGTGTGTATCTGTTTGCACATCTGGTTGCTATGTCTCTAGTATATGTCATTTGGTAAAACTGATTTGTAACAGCACTGCTAATGTTTGTGATAAGCGCCATCTGTTGGAGTGAAAAATGCAATGCATTTCTTACTAGGTGCATTAGAAAATATGTTCCAATAGATGATGCACTGCAAACATTACAGAAATCAGCTTATCCACCTTAAAAATATGGATGCGTGTGTGTGTGTGTGTGTATGCGTGTGTGTGTGTGCATGTGTGTGTGTGTGTGTGTGTGTGTGTGTGTGTGTGTGTGTGTGTATGTGTGTGTGTGCATCTATTTTTCTGTCCGGTTAATATGTCTCTGTTATACGTCATTTGGTAATTGATTCGTAAGAGCACTGCTAATGTTTGTGATGTGTGCCAACTGTTGGAATGAAAAATGCAATGCATTTACTACTATATGCATTACAAAATATGTTCCAATAAATGGTGCAAAGCAGACATTATTGCTGAAGATGTCTAACAGAGTGTAACTACCAGATTGACAGAAATCAGCTTATTCACCCTAAAAATAAGGACGAGTGTGTGTGTGTCTCTGTGTGTCTATGTGTCCATCCGGTTGCTATGCCTCTATTATATACCACTAGCAAAATACCCGTGCTTCGCAGCGGCAAAGTACTGCCTTAAAATTTTTATTAAGAAGAAAATTACACCTTTTTAAACTGAGGGAAAATATACCAATAATTATTTGTTAAGGATCTCTTTGTATACCACATTGTCAGTTCGGCTCTCCGGTTGTAATATGACTAAGCTGTGCACTGAGCTCACTCTTGAGCATGCAATGTACAGTTGGCCATGTGAAAAGTAATCTTGTTTCATATCTCACAGCTTGGATTGCTGCTGTCACAATCAGTTTGAGTTTCACGGTTTGTTTCAATTACAACAGTATTTGCAGGACTTGTGTTGAAGAGACATTTGGCATCTGTCAAGCGTTGTAACAGGGCCACAGCTCGATCAACTGAGTTGAACGTTTTACGAAAATCGACAAAGGCTGCAAAGAAACTATAGGACACCTTATGATTCAATAAACACATTAACAAGACAGTAGAAATTACATACAAGAAAATGAATAACACTCATTGAAAAGATGTGTTTTTAACAGGAGTTTGAAATGAATAACAGATTTTTCATCTTGAAGGCTGAGAGGAATAGCATTCCAAATTTTAGGGGCTATCACAATGAAAGCTCTGCCACCCATAGTTACTAACCGATATTTAGGTACAGCGAGTAACTTAGCGTCCAATGATCTTAATGCACGGGCAGGAGTGTAAGGTAGCAGCAGCTCAGACAGATAATGAGGGGCTAAACCATGAAGGGCTTTAAAGGTAAGAAGAATAATTTTATATTTGATTCTTGAAGAAACTGGTGACCAACACGAATCATAGAGGACAGGAGTGATGTGAGCAGATTTTTTATTGTGTGTAAGTAGACAAGCTACAGAATTCTGAACATGCTGTAATCTAGTCAGTCAGTCAGTCATTCTCCAACCCACTATATCCTAACACAGGGTCTGCTGGAGCCAATCCCAGCCAGCATAGGGCGCAAGGCAAGAGACAAACCCCGGGCAGGGTGCCAGCCCACACCCACACACCAAGCACAATTTAGGATCGCCAATGCACCTAACCTGCATGTCTTTGGACTGTGTGAGGAAACCCACGCAGACACGGGGAGAACATGCAAACTCCACGCAGGGAGGACCCGGGAAGCGAACCCAGGTCTCCTAACTGTGAGGCGGCAGCACTACCACTCTGCCCCTGTGCCACCTACTGTAATCTATTGATATATTTAGTCAGGAGGCCATAAAACAATACATTGCAATCGTCCAGACGGGTAGTGATGATGAAAGCATGAATGAGTGTTTCAGTATCTTTCACACGGAGGAAAGAATGCAGATGAACAATGTTATGGAGATGAAGAAAAGCCGTCTGTGCTATTGAGCTAATGTGTGGTTGAAAAGTAAGAAGCTGATCAAAGATGACACCCAAATTACGGACTGATGCTGAGAATTCAATCAGGATCCCATCAACGTCAATTTTTAGCCCACGAAGGGTAGAGAGGACAGATTTGATACCAACTAATAAGATATCTGTTTTATCAGGATTGAGTTGTAAAACATTATCTGTCATCCAATGATTGCAGTCAGTCAGTGCAACAGGTGAAGATGTTGCAGTTACATCAACGCTTACATAAAGTTGTGTGTCATCGGCACAGCAGTGGAAGCTCAGACCATACCGACAAATAATCTCACCTAATGGGAGCACATAGATGTTGTCAAGGACAGCCGGGTCCCATGCCAGGCAGGGACGCCCCAGCTGCTTATGTTCCGGGGGAGCCAACATGGGCGGCCCAATACCTCCCCCAGGACGCTTGGTGGCAGCCTCCCTGGCCGAAATTGATTCCCCAACCACCCGCAGGGCTCCATGGGAGATGGAGTTCTCCACAGCTTGGTTGGGGCCCAGGGTGGCCGCTAAGGGGGGGCTGTCTGCTTCCAACAGCCCGGCTGGACAAGTCTTCAGCCCCACCCGGAAGTGCAATCAGGACCAGGTGATCAATCACTGGAATGCTTCCGGGTGGGCTATAAAAGGGCCCAGCCACCACCACTCGAGGAGCCAGAGTTGGGAGGAAGGAGACAAAGCTTGATGAGGAGTGGTGGTAAAGAAAGGGAATAGAATTGTTTTGTGTTTGTGCTTGTGCATTGGGGACTGTGTTTGGGCTGTGTGGCACGGGGAAGACGTGTTCCACAGCTGAAGAAAAATAAAGTCTTTGTACTTTTTATACGTGCCTCCGTGTCCATCTGTGTCGGGTCAGGTGCCTATATAGCGCCTTTGTTACAATGTTCAAGAGGATTGGGCCGAGAAATGACCCTTGAGGGATACCTTGTGTGAGTGAAGTAGTGGCAGATTTGTATTCTCTAATGAAGACGTAATACTGGCGATCACTGAGGTGTGATGTGAACCAAGAAAGAGCAGGTCACTGAACCCACTAGCAGTTCAGTTTAAACTGTTAATGTGGATACTTCTACAGTCCAAATATTAACTGCTTTTCATAGAAAACCAGTCAGACAAGTTCTCAAGTATTGGAATATTTCAGAAATGATGAGCCACACCTCTATTTAATTGTAAACTCCGGTGTTCCTCCACCTTTGTTGGTTTTAATATCAGTTACTCTGGTCCTCCTCATCTTCTGAATCCTCAACTCCAGGAAATGGACTCCACCATAAACAAAATGACTGCCAAGGTGACTTTTGACTTGAGTGACAACTACATGCCTGGGGCTTAGTGGTTAGGATCATCCTTGTGACTGTGGAGAACATGAGTTAAAGACAGAAACTTAGAAAATTCAGTTTATGAAGGAGCTTTTAGGAACAGATTAGTTCCTTCTTAAATAGGGGGATGATAAATTTCAACCTGGGTTCCTCCCCTCCCGTGAAAGTTGCTGGATATCATGGCCGGCCTGTCCACTGGTACTGTGAGTGCTGTGCAGAGTGGAGGCAGGACCTCTGTGTTTTTCAAGGGTTGATTCTGGAGTTCCTCAGGGGTGTGTTTTTGCCTCTACTCTCTTTAATTCTTGTATGGACTGGGTGTTGGGCAAGGTTGTGGGGTCCAGCGGCTGTGGGGCATCTGTTTGTGAAGAAAGATTCACTGATCGTGACTTTGCTGATGATGCTGTGATCTTTGCAGAGTCAACGGAGGCTCTGATGGTGTCTCTCAAGAGACTGAGTGAGGAGTCTGAGTGTCTGGGCTTGCTAGTGTCCTGATAAAAACCAAGATCCATACTTTTAATGACCTCTTGGGCACGGCCAACAGCAGTGTGTCTATCTGCGGAGAGAGTGTCGACCTCGTCGAGAGGTTTACTTATATTGGTAGTGACATTCATGCCTCTGGCGACTCTTCCTGTGAAGTCAGTAGATGGATTGGAAGAGCTTGGGGGGTCATGAGGTCACTGGAAAGGGTGTGTGGCGCTCCCGATATCTATGCAAAAGGACGAAGGTTCAAGGCTTTAGAGTCCTGGTGCTTCCTGTTTGCGAGACATGAATGCCATCCAGTGACCTGAGATGAAGACTGGACTCCTTCACTACTGTCTCTTTAGAGAATCCTTCAGTAGCGCTGGCTTGACTGTATTGCTCATGGAGTCCCAAATGAAGCACTATGGCCATGTGGCACAATTCCCTGAGGGTGATCCTACTTACAGGACCCTCACTGTTTAGGGCCCAGGTGGCAGGACCAGGCCAAGGGGACACCCACATAACACCTGGCTGTGGTAAATAGATGGTCTTTTCTGTAGGATGGGACTGGACCTCAAGCTGTCTAGGGGTTGCCAACCAGGATCTCGAGCTGCTTTGTTATGTGGGGGCTGCGGCAACACGCTGTACTAGTGCATGCTCCCCAACCTGACCTGACCTGACCTGACCTGACCTGACCTGACCTGACCAGTTAAGTGTATCTCTGTACTTTGCTCCAATTAGTTTCCCTCCATCCTGATTCCTTCCCCAGTACCTGATATACCACCACAAGGCTTCTCAATTGGAATTGTACTGCACAGATGATGAGCAGGTCCTGGTTTTCTTCATACATGATGCTTAGAATTGATGCCAAACAGATGTTTTTTGAGTCTAAACTGTATGAAATGTTAGACAAGTGGGCTTTTAGGGATCCTTGCAAACATACCTGACCTATCACTAAATGCCACAGTGGCTCCATGAACTCTGCAGTTATAGGCACCTAATACAGATAGATAGATAGACAGATAGATAGATAGATAGATAGATAGATAGATAGATAGATAGATAGA
>JANRMT010062796.1:98991311-99003124 GCA_026402145.1 Polypterus bichir lapradei | reverse complement strand
ATAGATAGATAGATAGATAGATAGATAGATAGATAGATAGATAGATATTGTGTCACAGATTGCCAGGGGCCCTACCTTGCCAGGACACCAAACTTGGCAGAAGGACCAGGAGAGATAACGTACTCAGGGAATTATCTCACCTGGGACAACCTGACTATGGATTCAACCCATTCAGCCATGCCAACCTAACCCTAAATATACCCCCAGATATTGAAATACTCCTGTTTCACTTAAGGCCACCAGGCATGTCCAGAGGGTTAGTATCCCTCCAGTCCACAATATGTCTGCTTCTGTTTTACAGTACACACCATCACTTTTCCTAATTGGCTGGCCAGGGCCTTAGAGAAGATCTTATAGTCGGCACACAGAAGGCTCACTGGACGCCAGTTCTTTAGTTCTTTAAGGTCTCCTTTCTTAGATATTAATGTAAATGCAGCCCTGCAACATGAGAGAGACAATTTGCTTATTAGCAGATTTTCACAGAAAACCTCCAACAAATCACAGCCAAGACGAGTCCAAAAGGTTTTGAAAAACTCTGCAGGCAATCCATCAGTTCCTGGAGATTTTCCAGTATTCAACTCATCCAATGCTGTGGTCAGTTCCTCCAAAGAGATTTTCTTTTTCCCCCGGCCGTAACCTGTGGCAAGTCCTGAAGAATACACAACGTCTCAACAGATTCTTCCTCACTTTCCACAGAAAATAGTCGATGAAAGAACCGAAGTGCCAAGGCCGATATCTTCAGGTTCCTGACAGTCTTGAATTTATTGTTTTTTAAACAGTGAATAAGTTTGCTTTGACTTATTGTTAGGTCACACTTATAGGTAATCTAACTGAAACACAGTTCAAATATACAATTATGCCACCCAGTTTTATTAAGAGTCTGGGAACTATTGAACTTTAAAGATAATAGTGCCCAGGTTTCTTTAAATTGGGTGGTGAGTAAACACACAATGAAAGACACGGCAGCAATTTCAAGAAAAACAATAGTAACTTGTATTACAGCAGACAATACTAAAATCAACTAAGAAGTTAAAAGTATATAAGAATCTAAAAATTTTAGGATGGCTATGGAGGATGGCCGGGGCCCTTATTCAGCCAGGATGCCATTAAAAGGAGTTTTTTCAAGACCTGGACCGGCAGAGAGCACCCCCCTTGGCTTTCAACAGGGTCACGGGTCATAAGCATGGAAGCTCAACCTTACTGGGGCCTGTGGCCACTGCCAGGGGGCACCTGGAAGCTTACAGAGCCCTATTTGGCAGCCAGAAGTGCTGCCGGAAGAAGCTTGTTGGGCACCTGGACTTTAAAAGGAGCCAGTCACCACCACTCAATGGCCTGAATTGGCAGGAAGTGGATGAAGCTTGAGAAAGAGGAGTTGAGGCGAAACGACTGACTGGAGAAAGAAGGGTCAGTGTTGTGTTCTGTGTAATGTGATGTGGGGAGCAGAGAAAAGGACTCCTCAACTATAAATAAACCATGTGCTGTATAGCAATTACTGTCCTGTCTCTCTGTGTCGGGGTTAGGGTGGCTGTACGCTCCCCTGTGCTTCACAGAATGAAAACCTTTTAAAAAGAGAACACACAGCCCACACTCTAAAATCCTTTAAATCATAACAGTAGAAGATACAATCTTTGGTGATGCGAAGTCCAAGTTGTAGGCTGTGCATTAGTCTCCCAACTGTCCCACTGAAACACTCTGCACGGTGAATGCTTGTTTCCCAATAGAAGTCTTGCTTCGTGTTCACCGGCTTTGCTCAGTTCTCTCATGAGTCTTCCCCCTCTTGCTGGACCTGGCGTCTATCTGGTGAAAGTGTCTCTAACTCCCTGGAGATAGATGTCACTGTTCGTGTGCCATGCGTCTTGTCTGCCATGTACCCTCATCTGCCTGCTATTCCCTGCTGTGCTCATTGTGAGTGATCTTGGCAGCGATCTCAGTGGACTGTCTCTCTCCTACACTGTCTGGTCCCTCTATGTTGATTTGTTAGGTTTCAACCCATCTCAGATGTGTAGTATAGCTAAAAGACAGATAAATAAATATATATACAGTATAAACACACACTATAGTCTGGACTATAAGAGCTAAACTTAAAAGAAGTGGTGAGGTGGCCTTCTTCTGTTATGCACTTAAAATCTGGAATAGCTGACCGATAGAAATTCGCCAGGCTAATACAGTGGAGCACTTTAAAAAACTGCTGAAAACACATTACTTTAACATGGCTTTCTCATAGCTTCATTTTAGTTTACTCCAGATGCTTTTTATATTCAATTAATTATCATTATTATTCATGGTGGCTTCAAAATCTGTACTAACCCCTATTTTCTCTTCAGTTTTCTGTGGTGCCAATCTGCGCCCTGATCAAAGCACCGTGATGTCCCTACATTGATGGATTGACGGCCAGAAGTCTACACGACCATCATCATCAAGTTCTTCCATGAGAACACTGAATGCCATGAGGACTGACTGAGGTCATTGATGTTCTGTAGAATGAATAGAGGGGGCTGGATGGTCTCGTGCCCTCAGAACCCCTGCAGATTTTATTTTTTTTCTACAGCTGTGTGAGGTTTTTTTTTTTTTTCTGTCCTCCCTGGCCATCGGACCTTACTTTTACTCTATGTTAATTGGTGTTCCCTTATTTTAATTCTTATTTATTTTGTCTTTTTTTCTCTTTCTTTATCATGTAAAGCACTTTGAGCTACATTATTTGTATGAAAATGTGCTATAGAAATAAATATTGTTGTTGGACACATGCCAGGATGATTAAAAAGGAAGACAATTGAATTGAAAAAAAAGAAAACTTCTGCCTTGACAGTTCTACTCCTATTACGGCATTATACAGGCGTATTGCTGTTGGTATAAAGGAGCTCCTGCAGTGGGCTGGTGCCCTGCCCGGGGATTTTTTCCTGCCTTGTGCCCTGTGTTGGCTGGGATTGGCTCCAGCAGACCCACATGACCCCGTAGTTAGGATATACTGTAGTGGGTTGGATAATGGATGGATGGATAAAGCAGCCCCAGTTGCATTTTTTGATACTTCTCTACTGAATGAATCATTGTTGTGACAGTGAGGATGTGTAGTATTGTTCATAATGGCACTCAGTTTTCTGATCATTCTGTTTCACTATGACCTCCAAGGGGTCCAGAGTGCGTCCAGTTACTGAGCTTGCCCTTTTAATCAGCTGATTAATTTGGTCGGTCTCTCATGAAGTGACATCACTAGCTAACCATACCACATCACAGAAAGTCACCCTGGCCATCCGAGTGTTGTAGAAGATGTGACAGATGTCACTTCCTACAATAAAGTCCACTGGGGTAGAAGAACCTGCTCTGCCCCTTCTTCTCCAGCTCCTCTTTGAAATGAGCCCAGCCCCACCTGTCACTGACATGGACCCCCAAGTATATGTAGGAATGGACCACCACTACATCCACTCCTTGAATTGTGACCGAACATTGAGGCAGTTTAGTGTGGTGAAAGTCAATACGCAGTTCTTTGGGTTTTGCTGATGTCAAGATGCAGTTAATTCTCTTTGCAGCAAGAAACACCAAGTTTTCCCCCTGACTCCTCTCCTCTGTCTCACCCCTCATAAAAATACACTCCAGAAGTGCCGAATCTTTCTGATAGTAAATTAAATACTGGAGCTCAATAATTTTGAGGGGTGTCCATATACCTTTGGCCATATTGTTTGTGAAATCAATTTCAGCTAGCGAAATCTTATTTGGGCCTGAGTTTTAAATAGATTGAAAAAAGTTTTCAAAAAACATATATTTTATGTACTTTAGAAAATGCATGTGATTACATTCTATTCTATTATTTTTGAATATGATTTATTTTTGCCAAAATATTAACAAGAAATACAAAATCCATCCATCATCTAACCCGCTTTATCCTAACCAAAGGGTCACGGGGGTCTGCTGGAGCCAATCCCAGGGTGCAAGGCAGGAAACAAACTGCGGGCAGGGTGCCAGGCCACCTCAGGGCACACACACCCGGGACAATTTAGAATCGCCAATGCACCTATCCTGCATGTCTTTGGACTGTGGGAGGAAACCGGAGTACACCCACGCAGACACGGGGAGAACATGCAAACTCCATGCAGGAAGGACCCGGGAAACGAACCCAAGTCTCCTTACTGCGAGGCAGCAGCGCTACCACAGCGCCACAGTGCCACCAATACAACATCTGATAACTAAATAACAAAATAAAGAGTTCTGATTTTGCTAACACCTGCAATGGACTGGCGATCTGTCCAGGGTTTGTTCCTGCTTTGCTGGGTGGGATAGGCTTCAGCACCCCTTACTGTCCTGTTCAGGACTAAACAGGTTAGAAAATGACTGACTGACTGCCTTTGAGAACAGTTAACTAAGTCCCTGAATGCGGCCCATTGTTAGCTCATGTTTTTTATATTTAGTTTACAGCTCAACAAACAGAGCAGAAGTGCCCCAGCCACAACCATTAATGTACCATGTTGCTCAACACTTCCAGCCAATCAGCTCGCACTCTCCTTGGATCCACCCACCTGGGTCCCGCCCATTTCTATTTTGAAGAGGCCGGTGGAAGTGGAAACTGTCAAGTTATATTATTTCAACATCACTGAAATGGGGAAGTAAGGCGTTCTTTCTTCCAGAAATCCTAGGCTTGTTTTACTCTACGTACATGTTAAGTGTATGCCATGTGCTCAGAGCGTGCATGGCGACACGTGGCATTCAGCTTGTTGTGTCTATGAAGGATGTGGAAAGTTTGAGAAATTACAGCATTTAAAATGTCATGCAAACCTCAGAGGTTTCAGGACCAGCAGAACAGAAGTTAAAGTGACGCCGTGTAAGAGACACACTAGACCAAGTTGCTGTTGCGAGTTTTGTATTTCAGTCCAGGGGCACAGCACTTTGTTTGAATTAGTTTCTAATCTATATCCTTATATGTGATAGTTCTGGATTTAGTGTGTGGTATCATCTATTCTTGGTTTTTGTCTTAAGAGTTGATGCAGTGGTATGCACCTGCACTTGGTGTGCAACAGCAAAGTCGTTTCTACTGCTGTATTGTATTTCTGAGGTGGCCATGACAGATTGGCCATTTAGCTCTGTGAAGAACATTAGAACAATGTAGACGAGAACAGGCCATTCAGCCCAACAAAGCTTGCATGCCCTCTCCACTTAATTCTTCCAAAATAACATCAAGTTGAGTTTTGAAGGTCCCAAAAGTCCTACTGTCTACCACACTCCAGAAACTGCTGATGCACCCTAGTCACTGGCTGTATGACTGAAACAGGAGAGAAGACCACCCCACTATATTTGACAAGTTTGGGCTCCATTGCAAAAAGTTGGAAAAGACCCCTGAGGACAGCGACTTTGAAGGCAGGGCTATGCAAGAATACTGGACAGGTTACATCAGCCAGGGAGACTTCTAAAGTAACAACTAGGGACCTTCAAAACTCCACTCAAGTCCTCCTGTCTACCACACTACTTGGTCTCTTATTCCAAGTGACTGTGGTTCTCTGTGTGAAGAAAAACCAACTAATGTCTGTGTGGAATTTACCCTTAATGAATCCCAGTGTTCCACGCCATTCCAATAGAAGATCAGCATCTCTGTCCAGTCTCCATATGTTGGAACATTCAGTCAGGGAAAGTGAATTAGGACTTAAATATGGACCTTCAAGAATGAAAATTGGTGACCAGATCCTAAAGTTTGAAGATGGCCAGTGGGTTGCAGAAACAGATGAAGGCATAATACACAAAGAAGAGAAACCGACAGATAGAAGAGAAAAATAATTTGTTGAAGTTAAAGATCGATATTCTTCTGGATATGCTTTCATACCAGGACCAGATAATATTTATCCTCGAGTTCTTAAGGAGGTGAGTGAGTACAGATATAAACCCTTCACGCATATTTTTAGGAGAGATTCAGAAGGACTGGAAAATGGCAAATATCATCCCATTATATAAAAAGGTTGACAGGGCAGATCTAAGCAACTACAGGCCAGTAAGCTTAACATGCATCAGAGGAAAATTAATGGAAGGAATTATTAAGGATAAGATTGAGCAACACATGGCAAGGACAGGAGTTATTAGGAACAGTCAGCATGGGGTCAGAAGAGGGAGGTCGTGTTTTACTAACATGCTGGAATTCTATCAGGAGGCAACAAAAGGATACGATCACGAAGCATTTGATGAAGTGCCACATGAGAGGATGGGCATCAAGTTAAAGAAGTGGCAGTTCAGGGTGATGTTTTCAGATGGGTGCAGAATTGGCTCAGACACAGGAAGCAGAGGGTGATGGTGTGAGGAACCTCATCAGAACTGGCCGATGTTAAGAGTGGTGACCAGCAGGGGGCAGTGCTGGGGCCGCTGCTATTTTTAATATCCATAAATGATTTAGATACGAATACAAGTAACAAGCTGGTTAAGTTTGCAGATGATACCAAGATAGGTGGATTAGCAGATAATTTGGAATCCGTTATATCATCACAGAAGGACTTAGACAGCAGACAGGCTCAGGCAGATTTGCGGCAGATGAAATTTAATGTCAGTAAATGTAAAGAATTACACATAGGAAGTAAAAATGTTAGGTTTGAATACACAATGGGCTGTCTGGTAATCGAGAGTACACCTTATGAGAAGGATTTAGGAGTCATAGTGGACTCTAAGCTATCGACTTCCAGACAGTGTGCAGAGGCCATTAAGAAGGCTAACAGAATGTCAGGTTATATAGCGCCTTGATGTGTGGAGTACAACTCACAGGAGGTTCTGCTCAAGCTTTATAACACACTGGTGAGGCCTCATCTGGAGTACTGGGTGCAGTTTTGGTCTCCAGGCTACAAAAAGGACATAACAGCACAAGAGAAGGTCCAGAGAAGAGCGACTTGGCTGATTCAGGGCTACAGGGGTTGAGTTATGAGGAAAGATTAATGGAGCTGAGCCTTTACAGTTTAAGCAAAAGAAGATTAAGAGGTGACATGATTGAAGTGTTTAAAATTATGAAGGGAATTAGTACAGTGGATCGAGACGGTGACTTTAAAATGAGTTCATCAAGAACACGGGGACACAGTTGGAAACTTGTAAAGGGGAAATTTTGCAAAAACAAAGTTTTTCTTTACACAAAGAATGATAGACACTTGGAATAAGTGACCAAGTAGTGTGGTAGACAGTAAGACGTTAGGGACTTTCAAAACTCGACTTGATGTTGAGCTTTGTTGGGCAGAATGGCCTGTTCTCGTCCAGAGTGTTCTAATGTTCTAATGTTTTCACAAACAAGGGTGGAGTTGCAACTTCCAAATAGCGGATTTCCAGAAAGCAGGTCCTATAGCCCAAGAAAGAAACATTATTATGTACCAATTGGCTTTTCTTATTTATTTCCTGCATAAGGGTACTTATTATCATTCATTTTTTAGGACAAAATTGCAATAATCTGTAATTTACACTCGATGGAACATGGCAAATTTAGATTTGTTTTCCATTGCCTTTTTCTGCGGTGGGCTGGCACTATGCCCAGGATTTGTTCCTGCCTTGCACCCTGTGCTGGTTGGGATTGGCTCTGGCAGACCCCCGTGACCCTGTGTTTATTTTGTCATCAAAGTAGAACATCATAAACTTCATCTTAAAATCATTTAATTTACTAGTTTCTCAAATCCCAACGTTAACTAAAATAGCACATTAAATGCTTTGTTTTGTATGTGTTCTTCTATGTACTCTATGTGTGTGAATCACTACGTTCTTCTTAAATGGGTTTTCTCTTCCTCTGACAGGACACAGAATCCATTACATTCAAGATATTACAGCTCTCTGAATAATTTAAATACTGAGATGTATACTTGATATCATTTTCATGATGATAGAAATTAAAGCATGTATTAAACATGGGAACACAGTAGCGCAGTGCCAGTGACGAGTTGGCGCCCCGTCCAGAGATTGTTCCTGCCTCCTGCAAGATACTTGCTGTGCCGTTCGTTGCCTTTAGTGAAATAATTTATTGCAGCAGTACTGTCTCTTTCATTCATACTAACCCCCAATTGCTGTCCTTCCTTTTCTTTCTTCAAGTAACCAATCACCACACAATCAGCTCTGTAATAGATGTTAAGCCATCTGTAAGCTGAGAACACGATTCTTCAAAACTTTTAAGGAACATTGAAATATCTTTATAGTACATGTTTAATTATTCTATCCATTTATCCTTCCAGTGTCGCGCCAGCCCCAGCAAGAATACAGCGCGAGGCAGGAACAATCCCTAAATGGGGCGCCAGCTCGTCACTACCACTGTCCACCGTGTCCTAACATGTTTAATTATTAACAATGTAGATTATTTAAATAATGTTAACATTTTATCTGTATACTGTAATAAACATATTTTGCTGCATTTCATCTTAAAACTGATATTGTCATCATATGTAAATACGCACTTTATAAAGTGGTTCAGATTGTGCAATATTATAACTGTATTGCACATTTACAGTGAGGTTATTGTACTTATCAGTACAAACAGTTGTACAAGGAGCACTTGATGGACTGATTTAGTGCGTTTATAGTTCTTGGGATGAAACTGTTTCTGAACCGCGAGGTCAATACAGGAAAGGCTCTGAAGCGTTTGTCGTATGGGAGAGGTGTCAAATAGACTGTGCGCATGGCTGAGGCAGCGTGTGCTTGATGCTGTATACCGATAATTCTCTTTCTGATCAGCTGCTGTAGAGCTGTGATTCCACACTCAGATACAGTGATATAAATACTCCGAGTGGTGCAGAGAGAGTAATATGGAAAAAGATGATCCGATGTGGCAACCCCTAACGGGAGCAGCTGAAGGAAGAAGAAGAAGAAGAAGGTGCAGTGAGAGTAACAACGCTAAAGCAGTTATGGTATTTGGAATAGTTTGGCCATTCCGTGGACCATTATATTGTTACAGGTTAATTACAATCAGATGCCTAAAACTAATAAACAATATGCGGTTAATTTCAGTGTATTTATGAAGCCGCATCAGGGATGTGGGTCTAAAAAAGAAAGGGAAACCACACAGGAACAAAAGCACTGCTTTGATGCTGGGTGCCGCCAGTTTGCAAAACGGAGCAGAGAATTCACGTATACCAGGGTTTGAGCCACCGTGAAAATGTGCATGGCTTTATGCCAAGTTTAGTTTTTAGACGTCACGATTTGAATGTGGAAACGGGAGTACGCAACATTTTTGTGCGTACGCACCATTTATACATGAGGCCCCAGGTGATGGTTTTTCTACCGTCACACAGACCCTCAGACTCCTTGCTCAGTCTCTCGATAGCTCTGATCAGAGCCTCCATTGACTGCACAAAGTTCACAGCATCCTCAGCAAAGTCAAGATCAGTGAATCTTTCTGATGGGACAGTGGGATATTTAAGGAATGTGACAGATAGGGGGCGCTGTCGTCCCCTTGAACCCTCAGACCATACGCCACACACCAGATAAAAGTTCAAATCTTGACTTTATTATAATAATAATGTGCACAACGCACCCTCCACTCCACTATACTCATAAATCAATGCAATAATCCAATCAATACAATAATCCTCCTCTCCCAGATGTGTTTTTCCCTTCCTCCCAACTCAGCTCAACCCGCTGGGGTTTCCCATTGTCCTTTTAAATTCCTTGACCTGGAAGTGCTTCTGATCCTCCTAGTCCATGTGATTCTTAGCACTTCCGGGTCAGATCAAAACTCCTTTTCTCCTCAGCCAGGAAGTATATCATTTCTTCCATTTCCAATATTGTGAATTACTTCCGGGCTATATGGATAATATAAGTCCCTGGGCCTCCCTGCAGCGCCCCCTGGCGGCGCCCACAGTATCCAGCAGGGCTGTGAAGAAAGACTCCAAGGTCCATAATGCCCTGCTGGAATTCGGGGCACCTCCATGTTGCCGGGAGAGCACCATCTGTTGGCGTGGGGGTATTGGCCGGGATGAATGGCCGGCCATATACCACAGGGGTTAATGTTACTTCTTTTCACAAAACTTTTTAAAAAATTTGGCTCGGTAATATAGGCACGTGGAGTGCCATTGTATGCTTTTATTGCGGTTGCTGATCACAGCCGCTAGACCCGTCCACATTCCTGCCCAAAATTTACAACTGGGAAATTGGCAAAAAGTTCCACCAAAGCAAAATGATAATTTGCTGCCAGTTTTGGGGTTAGGGCACTGCCAGTTTTTTAAAACATTAGGGTGCTATTGTCACATAGGCGCGTTGGTGAATCTGCTCATGGGCTTGATTGAGCTATTTAAGAACTTGTAGGGGTGAGAGGGAGAGCTGGCACCACTACAGCACCGAGAAACCACCCAGTGAGGGCACTTAGCCCCACCCCTTCCTGTTGAATCCACTATAAGGAACCTGGCTGTCTTTTATGAGCAAAGCAACCCACCGGAGGGAACTCCTGTGAATGGCCCCTAATTCTGCAACTGAGAGACGGCTCTGTTTCATTCATATTTGGCCTAAAGGCTGGAAACGTAACGTCAAGAGATGTTTCTTTTGTTGATTAAAGAGGGCGACCCGGTTGGCATCCCAACTTTCATCTTTGCGTGACCTGTAATTTCTACACCCGGCCACAAGTTTACAAGAAACTACAAATGGCAACCTGGGAGCTACAGATGTTGTTGAAGTGTTCTGCTTTCTGGAGAGTCAGTTTTGTTGGCCATACACAGCCTCAGATTTTTGATTTTTTTTAATTTTGAATTGTTCTGCATATCCCTTTGGTATAAAAGAGTTAGGCATGTTTGTGGTCACCGGATAGCCGCAAGCTCGTTTTCTTGAACATTGCTATGAAATTAGCACATATCATAGGGGATCATTAGAGAGACGGCTGTGCCAAAATTCAGCTGAATCCAATTGGCGGCCTTAATGGAATTTTGGAGCAAAAATAACACATGGATTATCTGGCCTTGTATCCATTGTGCAGAATTGCTTTATCCACTTTGATGTGGTAGGACAAGAAAAGATGAGATGTAAACTGGCTGTGGACTGGGACTGGTATACACAAACACGGGGAGAACATTCAAACTCCACAAAGGCCTCAAATTGAGCTGATTGTGCGGGGATAAGTTAGACAACGTGTGTGTATGGCGAAACATTCACGTGCATTCAGCGACCAAGTTAACTGATATGAAAGTTTAGTTGCTTCATCCAAGAGTGAATGACCACATTCTTGTTTATAAAGTATGTTTGCAATAATGAGTCATAGTGAAAAATAGCAGCAATTATGGAATGCAATCACTTGTGTTACTAGTCAACATGAAATACTTTACAAAGGCAAGTAGTTCAAAATTCAGCATAAACAGGCTATTTTTATTGAGTTATTGTAATTGAGAGGTAAGATCCCGTAGATGCCAGGTGCGAGCGTGAGGATTTATGACATCTGTGCACGCAGATTAATTTATCTATTGAATTGCTTCGGCAACAGACATATTGATTTTATTTTTCACCTTTGCATGATATCCATGCCTCATTCACTTAATACTGGGCCATCCTTGGTCAATAAATGACTAGATGCCCCACTAAGAGGCAACGCCATGGGCTTCTGGCACAGGGCATCACTGGCTTGTGGTAGTGCAGTGGCTTTCATATGCAGTATGGCAGAGTCCAATTCAAGTGCTGTGACAATGGCATTGATTGAAGTGTGTGAGTGATGGAGGGTCTGAGACTAACAATCACTGTTAGTATTGCACTATGAAAGAAGAAAAGCCACTGGAAAAAAACTTCCCTGCTACTAATTATTATTAGTTAAAAAACAGTAATTCTTTAAAATGACATTAATAACGAGGAATTTGGAAACAAACTGATAGATAGATAGATAGATAGATAGATAGATAGATAGATAGATAGAT
>JANRMT010062796.1:98973050-98987082 GCA_026402145.1 Polypterus bichir lapradei | reverse complement strand
TAGATAGATAGATAGATAGATAGATAGATAGATAGATAGATAGATAGGACAGGTCATATATGCTGAAGACAGATGTGTAGTCAATTGCAGCTGTGACACAAATTGAGCCGGACAGGCTGGACCTTCTCTGGCAGGCGTATTGTAGCTCTAGAATTATAAATAACAATGCTAGTAATCCCAGAGTATTATTCTCTACGATTGATCGTCTGCTAAACCCAGGTCACTCAATGGAATGCCTCCAAAAAACTTCCAGTGAAACTTGTGAGGCTTTTGCTGTATTTTATTATCACAAAATTAATGATATTAGAAAAAATATAGTACATCTCCCCAATACTGATCCTCTTAAGCCCCAGTACTCCACTTTAAACAAATGAAACTCTTTCACCAGAATAGATTTACCTGATTTATATAAAATAATTTCTCAACTGAGACCCTCTGCCTGTGTCCTTGACCCAATACCTACAAGGTTTTTCAAAGAAGTATCTGGCGTCGCTAATTGATAGTATTCTTGACATAGTAAACTCGTCATTAGATACGGGGGTCTTCTCAGACTGTCTTAAGACTGCTGTAGTTAAACCCCTGCTCAAGAAGAATAATCTTGACCCCTCTGCTTTTGAAAATTTTAGACCCATTTCTAACCTGCCTTTCTTAAATAAAATTCGAGAGAAGGCAGTCATTATTCAGTTAAATGACCACCTCAATAAACCTGCCATTCTTGATAAGTTTCAGTCGGGTTTCAGAACAAATCACAGCACAGAAACTGCACATGTTAAAGTAGTCAATGACTTGAGGGTAAATGCAGACAGAGGCCATTTATCTGTTCTCATTCTCTTAGATCTGAGTGCAGCATTTGATACCATTGATCATAATATTTTTAGAAATCACCTTAGTCAATGGGTGGGCCTCTCTGGCAGTGTCTTAATTGGTTTGAGTCCTACCTGGCAGATAGAAAATTCTTTGTTAGTTGTGGTAATTATACATCAGATACACATGATATTCTACAGTATATGGTGGTCCACAAGGCTCTATCCTGGGTCCGCTGCTCTTTTCAATCTTCATGCTTCCGTTAGGTCAGATTATCTCAAGGCATAACGTGAGCTACCACAGCTATGCTAACGACACACAACTGTAATTATCTATAGCGCCTGATGACCCCAATTCTCTTGATTCACTGACCCCAAATGTCTCACTTGTGTTTCTGAATGGATGAGCAGTAATTTTCTCAAACTAAATTAGGAGAAAACAGAAATTTTAGTGATTGGCAGTAATGGATATAATGAGGTTATTAGAAATAAACTTGATGAATTAGGATTAAAAGTCAAGACAGAGGTAAAGAATTTAGGGGTAACTATTGACTCTGACCTAAATTTTAAATCACATCTTAATCAGATAACCAGGACAGCATTGTTTCACTTAAGAAATATAGGAATAGTTAGATCTCATAATTTTGCAAGATGCTGAGAAATTAGTTCACGCTTTTGTTTTCAGTCGACTAGATTACTGTAACACACTCCTCTCAGGGCCACCCAAAAAAGACATCAATCGATTACGAGTGCTGAATGGAGCTGCCAGAATCTTAACTCGGAAATGAAAATCCGAGTACATCTCTCTAGTTCTGATGTCACTACACTGGTTACCTGTGCCATTTAGAATTGACTTTAAAATACTGCTTATGGTTTACAAAGTCTTTAATAATCTCACTCCATCCTATATTTCAGAATGGCTCTCACTTTACACTCCAAAACGTTACCTTAGATCTTCAAATGAGTGTCTGTTTATAATTCCAAGAGCTAAACTTAAAAGAAGTGGTGAGGTGGCCTTCTGCTGTTATGCACCTAAAATCTGGAATAGCTGACCGATAGAAATTCGGCAGGCTAATACGGTGGAGCACTTTAAAAAAACTGTTAAAAACCCATTATTGTAACATGGCTTACTCATAGCTTCATTTTAGTGTAACCCTGATATTCTGTATATGCATTGAATTATCATTATTATTTTTGTTGGCTCCAAAATCTGCACTAACCACTACTTTCTCTGCTGTTCTTTTTCCATTTTTCTGTGGTGGCGATCTGCACCACCGCCACCTGATCAAAGCACCGTGTTGCCCCTACATTGATGGATTGAAGGCCAGATGTACACATGACCATCATCAGTAAATTCTTCCATGTGAATCCTGAAAATCATGAGGACTGATTGAGATCATTGATGTCAGGTAGAATGCCTATAGGGGGCTGGGTGGTCTCGTGGCATTTGGATCCCTGCAGATTTTGATTTTTTCCTCCAACCGTCTGGAGTATTTTTTTTCTGTCCTCCCTGGCCATTGGAGCTTACTTTTATATTATGATAATTAGTATTGCCTAATTTTATTTTTATATTTTTTTATTTTTCTTCTTCCTTCATCCAGTAAAACACTTTATGCTTTGTATGAAAATGTGCTATAGAAATAAATGTTGTTGTTGTTGTTTCTGTGTTCAACGTGCATGTTCCACAAAGCTGAGTGCCAAAAATTTTAAAAGTGTATGCATATGCCATCTTACCAAGTGCAAGTCACACTTGTATAAGCTCCTACATCTTCTGTAGAATTCACCATGGCTGTGGTTGAGTGTTAGCAGAGTGGACTGCTCCACACACACACACACACACGTCTTTTGTTTATATACAGTGCATCCGGAAAGTATTCACAGCGCATCACTTTTTCCATATTTTGTTATGTTACAGCCTTATTCCAAAATGGATTAATTTAATTTTTTTTTCTCAGAATTCTACACACAACACCCCATAATGACAACGTGAAAAAAGTTTACTTGAGGTTTTTGCAAATTTATTAAAAATTTAAAAACTGAGAAAGCACATGTACATAAGTATTCACAGCCTTTGCCATGAAGCTCAAAATTGAGCTCAGGTGCATCCTGTTTCCCCTGATCATCCTTGAGATGTTTCTGCAGCTTAATTGGAGTCCACCTGTGGTAAATTCAGTTGACTGGACATGATTTGGAAAGGCGCACACCTGTCTATAGAAGGTCCCACAGTTGACAGTTCATGTCAGAGCACAAAACAAGCATGAAGTCAAAGAAATTGTCTGTAGACCTCTGAGAACAGGATTGTCTCGAGGCACAAATCTGGGGAAGGTTACAGAAAAATTTCTGCTGCTTTGAAGGTCCCAATGAGCACAGTGGCCTCCATCATCCGTAAGTGGAAGAAGTTCGAAACCACCAGGACTCTTCCTAGAGCTGGCCAGCCATCTTAACTGAGCAATCGGGGGAGAAGGGCCTTAGTCAGGAAGGTGACCAAGAACCCGATGGTCACTGTCAGACCTCCAGAGGTCTTCTGTGGAGAGAGGAGAACCTTCCAGAAGGACAACCATCTCTGCAGCAATCCACCAATCAGACCTGTATGGTAAAGTGGCCAGACGGAAGCTACTCCTTAGTAAAAGGCACATGGCAGCCAAGCCTGGAGTTTGCCAAAAGGCACCTGAAGGACTCTCAGACCACGAGAAACAAAATTCTCTGGTCTGATGAGACAAAGATTGAACTCTTTGGTGTGAATGCCAGGTGTCACGTTTGGAGGAAACCAGGCACCGCTCATCACCAGGCCAATACCATCCCTACAGTGAAGCATGGTGGTGGCAGCATCATGTTGTGGGGATGTTTTTCAGCAGCAGGAACTGGGAAACTAGTCAGGATAAAGGGAAAGATGACTGCAGCAATGTACAGAGACATCCTGGATGAAAACCTGCTCCAGAGCGCTCTTGACCTCAGACTGGGGCGATTGTTTATCTTTCAGCAAGACAACGACCCTAAGTACACAGCCAAGATATCAAAGGAGTGGCTTCAGGACAACTGTGTGAATGTCCTTGAGTGGCCCAGCCAGAGCCCAGACTTAAATCTGATCGAACATCTCTGGAGAGATCTTAAAATGGCTGTGCACCGACGCTTCCCATCCAACCTGATGGAGCTTGAGAGGTGCTGCAAAGAGGAATGGGCGAAACTGGCCAAGGATAGGTGTGCCAAGCTTGTGGCATCATATTCAAAAAGACTTGAGGCTGGAATTGCTGCCAAAGGTGCATCGACAAAGTATTGAGCAAAGGCTGTGAATACTTATGTACATGGGATTTCTCAGTTTTTTATTTTTAATAAATTTGCAAAAACCTCAAGTAAACTTTTTTCACGTTGTCATTACGGGGTGTTGTGTGTAGAATTCTGAGGAAAAAAATGAATTTAATCCATTTTGGAATAAGACTAACATAACAAAATGTGGAAAAAGTGATGCGCTGTGAATACTTTCTGGATGCACTGTATAAGGTGTGTCTACTAAATAACGAGACTGATTAGATAACTCACCTTTTTATTTATTTATATTTATTACAAATGTAATGCTTGTCCCCTTCAATATACTCCCTATTTGCACTAATACATTGCTGCAGTCTTGTTTTCCACTGGTCGAAGGCATGGAGCAAATCAATTTCTGTCAGCTGTTTTAACACATCTGCCGCTTTCTTCTTTACAGTGTCAACTGGCTCAAAACGTGTCCCTTTAAGCACTGATTTAACTTTTGGGAAAAGATAAAAGTCGCACGGTGCTAAATCAGGCGAATATGGAGGATGTTCAAGTGTAGTAATGTGCTTGTCGGTCAAAAACTACTTTACAGAAAGTGCTGTGTGAGCAGGCGCATTGCCCTGGTGAAGAATGAAACCATTTTCCCACAGTTGCAGCCATTTTTTTCTGACTTTTTCTCTCAGCTTTATCAAAATTTCCTTATAATAATGCTGGTTAACTGTTGTACCTTCTGGAACCCATTCTTCCAAAATTACACCCTTGATATCGAAAAACACACTGAGCATGGCTTTGAATTTTGACTTGTGTAAGAGCCATTTTCCTAGTTCTATAAGATTCATGAATATTTTACTAGATGACAATGCATTGTCTAAGGGAGGTTCCTATAACCCCCGTAAATAGAATTGTGTTGGTATATTCCTGCCATTTCTAACAGTTTTGAGTAAAATAATAATCTTCAGTTAGTGACCAGCCTTGCCTTGTGTAAGGTGTGGAAAGCATAAGGTTTTAAATCGTGCCTGGGCACATGCCTATGTGCCAACCAGCCTACGGGCCTTTTGAGAGTGTGAAGTAAATATGTAAGAAAACAGCACTTAATTTATGTGCTGTGCCGTACGTCTAAAGCGTACAAAAGAAGAAGCTAAGAATCTTTAAGTATATAAGAATTTAAGAATCTTTAAGTATATAAGAAGAAGTAAAGAACTTTTAAGTAAAGAAATAACTAAAGTTTCTCAAGAAAAGCTAAGTTTAGAGAAGATACATTTTTCCTTTTTTTTCTCTTTTATTCTACGTGTGTAACTATTTTTTCTTTTATTCTTGTGTGGATTATTTGCCTTTAACTTTCACTAAATATTTTAAAATGAACTTTTGGACGTTGAGATTTCTTTTGGCACGCGTTTTACCCGTGTTTGACCACACCTTATATTGCGGCAGCTACAACTTGCTTTGACAAGCTTTTTTCATTCTTGGTCCAGGGCGTTCATCATCTTCGACATTCTCATGTCCCTCGCTGAATCTTTTGTGCCACTCAAACACACACGCACGAGACAGGCAGTCATTCCCATAAGCTGTAGTAAGCATTTGAAAACATTCTGTTGGTGTTTTGTGCATTTTTACTAAAAATTACAAACTGACACATTGTTCAATTTTTAAACTTAGCATTTTTTTTCGGCACACTACAGGAAACACAACCGAACTAAATGGCGATTCACAGGGTCATACATGTTCAAGGTCCGTTTCTATAACCGGTTCTAACAGCTTTGTTTACTAGGTGGAATCACAGTCTTGTTATTTAATAGACATACCTTGTATGTCATATACAGGGTTATTCAAAAAGAATGAATCGATTTCATTACGCAATATTTTATTAAGGAAAAGTAATACAAAACTGCAGCAAAGTCACAAGTATTCTACTCACAAACAAGTTTTATTTCCTGTCTTACAGTTGTTCAATGTGGCCACCACCTGCAGCATGGGCAACATCAATGCGATAAGAGAATTCCTCTCAGGCGCGTATCAGCATATCACGTTCCACTGAAAGTGATGAGGCAGTTTTGGAGCTTTTTTGGCCTTCTGCGTTCTCGAGTTCGCGAGAACAAATTCGTTTGTCATGGTGCAGCGTGCTTTTCGAAGGCAATTTGACTTTAATCCGCCCTCTGCTAAGAACATTCGATGGTGGTTTCGACAGTTTCAAGAGAGTGGGTGTCTGTGTAAAGGAGAAAGTCCAGGACGGTAGGAAGGGGGCCCAAGACCTTGCTCTTTTTTGCTTGGCCTACGAGATCTTCAGACCTCACGGTGTATGATTTTTTCTTGTGTGGATATGTAAAAGATCACGTTTATGTTCCACCGCTACCCACTAACCTCGATGAACTTAAACATCGAATAACAACAGCGATCCAGTCAGTGGACATGCCTCGGAGGAATTCTCTTATCGCATTGATGTTGCCCGTGCTGCAGGTGGTGGCCACATTGAACAACTGTAAGACAGGAAATAAAACTTGTTTGTGAGTAGAATACTTGTGACTTGGCTGGAGTTTTGTATTACTTTTCCTTAATAAAATATTGCTTAATGAAATCGGTTCATTGTTTTTGAATAACCCTGTATAACAAAAAAGACAAAGACAAGAGAAAGGTTTTGGGATCCTATACTTGGAAAAGGCTTGAGTAAGAATTAAGTAGTGACAAAGGACTGAGTCCAGGATGAGCTTCTGAGTCTAAAAGATTGGACGTTGGAAGAGGCGGATCTTTGGAGCTGCAACAGGAAGTGACATCAGGGTATGGGCTGTGACTGTAAGTGCTGCCTGTGATGGAACTGGAGGACAGATTAGGCAGGTTGTGCGGCTCTGTTGGAAGAGGAGAAAAGTCGTTAGTGCATTTGTCCATTTTGTGACATGAGATATACACTCACCTAAAGGATTATTAGGAACACCTGTTCAATTTCTCATTAATGCAATTATCTAATCAACCAATCACATGGCAGTTGCTTCAGTGCATTTAGGGGTGTGGTCCTGGTCAAGACAATCTCCTGAACTCCAAACTGAATGTCAGAATGGGAAAGAAAGGTGATTTACGCAATTTTGAGCGTGGCATGGTTGTTGGTGCCAGACGGGCCGGTCTGAGCATTTCACAATCTGCTCAGTTACTGGGATTTTCACGCACAACCATTTCTAGGGTTTACAAAGAATGGTGTGAAAAGGGAAAAGACATCCAGTATGCGGCAGTCCTGTGGGCGAAAATGCCTTGTTGATGCTAGAGGTCAGAGGAGAATGGGCCGACTGATTCAAGCTGATAGAAGAGCAACTTTGACTGAAATAACCACTCGTTACAACCGAGGTATGCAGCAAAGCATTTGTGAAGCCACAACACGCACAACCTTGAGGCGGATGGGCTACAACAGCAGAAGACCCCACCGAGTACCACTCATCTCCACTACAAATAGGAAAAAGAGGCTACAATTTGCACGAGCTCACCAAAATTGGACAGTTGAAGACTGGAAAAATGTTGCCTGGTCTGATGAGTCTCGATTTCTGTTGAGACATTCAAATGGTAGAGTCAGAATTTGGCGTAAACAGAATGAGAACATGGATCCATCATGCCTTGTTACCACTGTGCAGGCTGGTGGTGGTGGTGTAATGGTGTGGGGGATGTTTTCTTGGCACACTTTAGGCCCCTTAGTGCCAATTGGGCATCGTTTAAATGCCACGGGCTACCTGAGTATTGTTTCTGACCATGTCCATCCCTTCATGACCACCATGTACCCATCCTCTGATGGCTACTTCCAGCAGGATAATGCACCATGTCACAAAGCTCAAATCATTTCAAATTGGTTTCTTGAACATGACAATGAGTTCACTGTACTAAAATGGCCCCCACAGTCAACAGATCTCAACCCAATAGAGCATCTTTGGGATGTGGTGGAACGGGAGCTTCGTGCCCTGGATGTGCATCCCACAAATCTCCATCAAGTGCAAGATGCTATCCTATCAATATGGGCCAACGTTTCTAAAGAATGCTTTCAGCACCTTGTTGAATCAATGCCACGTAGAATTAAGGCAGTTCTGAAGGCGAAAGGGGGTCAAACACTGTATTAGTATGGTGTTTCTAATAATCCTTTAGGTGAGTGTATATCACTATAGTCTAAACACACACCAGAATGGCTAAAAAGGAAGATTGATACATCCTGTAAGTGCAGAGTCATCTGAGAATGTCTGCCAGTGACATGACCTGCTGTTATATTTCTAGTCAGAGGTGTACAGAATGAAGAGACAGGCCTGTCCCTTGTGGTGCGCCAGTGCTGCTCACACAGTCCTCGAGTCTCACAAGCTGCAGTCTGCCTGACAGACAGTCCATTACCCAGAACACCACAGGCTCATCCGCCCACACATCGCTGAGCTGACCCCTTAAAAGTGATGGCTGGATGACATTGAAGGCAGTGGAGAAATAAATAACGTTAATCCCCACAGTGCTGCCAGCTTTGTCCAGGTGAGAAAAAACCTCAGTGGAGCAGATAGACAATTGCATATTCCACTCAAATCAAGAACCCATTGGCATTTTATAGGTCTGGTTTTATCCAGTCATGTTTATTTGTGGGCCCTGTATCTGATCTAAATAAATAAGGGGTCTTTCCAGAACCTTCATGTGAATGGGTGTTTTGTGAAAATGGTTCCTCTGTGGCATCACTCTGAAGAACCATTCTGGCACCTTTATTTGTAAGAGTGGGGGTAATGACATAAACTGCAAATTGTTTTTGTTGGCACACCGGGTTTTAATTTATTTAGTGTAGTATTTCATGGATGTGGCTAGTGTAGTCTTCATGCTGTTTCTTTTATTCTATTCATGTTTCATTTTGTAATTTACTAAGCAGCTTGTTCTTGCCCTGTGGCATGGTTTCAGCATTAAATTATTTTAACAACCTTGGCAGATCAGATGTCATAGTTAATGGTTAAATTCTTCTTAATACTTTTTAAAGAATATTCTGATTGTTTTATTGTGTCCAGTGATATTTAAGTCGAGAAAACTTTGTTAAACTTATTTAATTGAGACAGACATTTGTAATTGAAAATCCCTTTCCTCCAATAAACCAGGGTGGCATAGTCTCCTTTCATTAATGTATATGCCATAGTGCCCGCTTAGGGGATACACTGTCACAATGTGTTGTTAATTAACAGCCAAATGTCAACAGTATAATCCAGCTATCTTTAAATATAAAATGTTAATGTAATTAAGAAAAGGTATAGATGAGTTTTACAGGGCCATGTGATGTCAGTATTTTTAGCATTTCATGAACAATCTGGTGTGGAATGCATGTGAGAGGTCTGGTGAGGATTTTTTCATCTGTTCTTACCTAGCAGATGATTTGGAAATTATAATTCCATAGTGTTGCAAAGTTCCACAGAATGCTTCTGCATAGGTGAGCCCTTTGATCTTTACTTTAGCTTGGTTACTTAAAGATGGTGTGAGGAATAACCGACATCCTTACCAGGCTGGGATGCCCATGAAGTGAAAGGATGGGGGAAGGCAGCTTCTGTAGGGCACTGCCTCCAACCGAGCCTCTAGATGGCAGCCTTCCCTGGGTTTCATCAGTGCTCTTGGATCCCCACAGGTTATCATTGGACTCAGAGTTTGCCAACTCTGCACTGTTGGGTGCCAGAGGGTGCTGTGAGAACTGGGGTACTATACTTTGAGGAGCTTCCATTTCACCTGGAAGTGCTCCCAGGCCAATCCTTTGGGACACTGGAAGTACTGCATAAAGGAAAACTGCTGCCTCAGCTCCAGAAACCAGAGTCAGGAGGAAGGAAGACAATGCTTGCTGGAAGGAGCAGAGGAGGCAGTGAGTGAGAGGAAAAGAAGAAGAGGAAAAGAGCGGCTTGCGCTTTCTCTTCTTGTGGTTGAGCTGTGGGAAACATCTGGGGAAGAGGTTCCCACAAATTAAAAACCATCTTGTTTTATTGAGGCTGGTGTCTAGAGCCTGCCTGTGTTGGGTTTGGAGAGCTGGATCACTTCCTGGTGTGCATAATGACTGCCATGAGTTAAGCATTGTCCCAAAGTACCACATTCTTGAGTTTCAGTTGATGCCGTTTAAGCAACACTTCCTTGTTGAGTCACATACATACACTCACTTAGTAAATTCATAGGACCATTATACTAATAATACTGGGTAGGACCTCCATTTGCTCTCAAAATAGCCTCAGTCCTTCATGGCATGGATTCCACTAGATGAGTGTTTCCCCAACTTTGTGGTGTCAAAACCCAGTTTCCACCATGCCAGCAGTGTGTACTCAGTCGCCTTCATGAATTTTGCGAGATTGTCAATGTCAACTTTATTTATATAGCACGTATAAAACAACATAGGAATGCTGTGGCCAAAGTGCTCCTCAATGAATTGAGCCATCACCAGAGCATCAGAGAATTTGATGAATCAAGCACCATCGTCAGTGCTATTCCTCCTTGGTGAATCAAAGACGATCTTCAGAACAAGGTTTGGGGAGTTCATCCAAGATTGGCTGTGATCCACCTGCAATGTTGTCACTGTGAATCGAGCGTGATCATTGGACCGGTGGATGGGGATTTCATTTGGGGTTGGCCATGATCCATCTGTGATTCTGCCACCGTGTATCAAGCATGATCATCTGTGTGGGGGGAGTGTAGTGAATCAAGGGATCGCCAGAGCCTCAGAGAGTTCATTGAATCAAGCGTGACCATCAATGCTGCTCCTCCTTGGTCAATCAAAGATGATCGTCAGAGCAGTGAGGGGTTCTGGTTTCCTCCAGGGTTGGACTCTGGCTACTGTCAAAGCCTTCACAACCCACCGGTTGTGGAAATATTTCTTGGAGCTTCTGATCCATGGTGACGTGATTCCATCATGCTATTTCTGCAGATTCTTCAGCTGCTCATTCATGCTGCAAATCACCTGTTCTACCACATCCCAAAGGTGTGCTATTACATTCAGATCAGGTGATGATTGGGAAGATCATTAAAGAACACTGAAGTCATAGTTTGAAGTGGCCTTTGCTTTGGGACATGGTGCACTGTTATGCTGGAAGTAGCTATAGAAGATGGTGGCCATGAAAGGATGCACAAGGTCAGCAACAATACTGCGGCATTCAAACGATGACTGGTTGGCATTGTGGAAGGATTCCACAAGACACAGAGAAAGGTTTGGGGGAAACCCCCATATACTTGAAATAGGCTGTCAAATCAGACATTGTGGTTCAAATAGTACAGGTCTTAACAGATTTCAGTCCAACACAGAACAGTACAGACAGGCAAACATGGTGGGTTTTAAAGCCTGGCCTGCAAAGTGACATCATCGGGCCCAGAACCGGAAGTGGTGTCTTCAGGGCCAGAACCAGAAATGATGTCATCGAGTCCAGGCCAAATTTCCCGTGGTTGGTCTGCCAATGAAAAAGAGGAAGGATCAGTTCACCCTGCCACACCTTGCTCTGGCATGGAATTATCCCTTTGTAAACCATTCAGGTGCCTCCAATGGGCACATGTGTGACAGCATTAACAGGCTGCTGTGGTGTATAAAATCTGCTAATTTTTTTCTCTATTTTCATTATATTTTGCTTAATCCCAACAAGATAAATTCAGATGCAGGACACTTGTAGAGGCATTGTATCATCAAATGCATATCCTCTTTCCTTATAGCTCACTTTTAAAATAGTTGTTCAAACAAATTGCTAAATTGGTTTACAGCCTGGGAAAAGAAGACATGCCAGTAGGTAATAGGCAACATCAAAAAACTTTATTATTTGCGAAAAGATAGATTAAAGAGTTTGAGCAAAATCCATCCATCATATTGACAGCCAGCCAATCAGGTACAAGCAACAATCATGTGTTGCGAAATCCCCTGCATGAAATTTTATAATAAATATGCCTCGTCTGAAAGCAACATCAGAAGAGAAACAGTGACGATGGAAGAGGGACGTCAGAAGAGAAAACAAAGACACGCGTGACCAGTTTTCATCTGATTGTCAGTTAAAGGCATTTTCATGAACATCGATTGCTAAATCAACGCCGCCCTTGGACATTCATCCTTGACATCACTAATTCCTTTCAGTAAGCTTTTTAAGACTATAGAATCAGACTTTACTATTGATCTCATTTTCTATTACTTATTATTGTTCTTTAACCTCTTAACCGCCCTCTGCCGGATATATCCGGCATCGTAGCGTTATTGCTGATGCCTTACTGCCGGAATTATCCGGCACATTTGCTTATGGTTATGTGAATGCCTGGCGCATAGTATAACTAACGGTTTGGCGTGGGTATTATTACTACATTGTATTTTGACAACTCTGTGGTTGTATTGGCCGGAAATAACCATTCTTTACTTTGTGATTCGGACGTGAAAGTTGTGAATATGGCGAAACATAAACTGACTTCAAGTGAGGTTTTGCAGGTGATTTTGGACAATAATTCTGATCACGATTTTAGCAGTTCTGAAGAAGATTTTAGCGACAATGATGATCAGCAACATGCGCTGCATGATACTGTGAACGACGACGCATCAGATGATAGCGATGAGTGGGTGTATCCGCAGCATCTCAACTGGACTGCTGCCGTTTGAGGCAACGTGTGGGTTTACTGTTGATGTAAACAATTACACCGCTAAGTTTTATGAGCTGTTTGTTTCACCTGACTTGATCAGACATTTTGTTCATCAAACAAATCTGTATGCAGCGCAGTTTATTGAGAAAAATCCCAATTTACCTCCACATTCCCGTGTTCATGCTTGGGTAGACACTGATGAAAATGAAATGAAAAAATTCATTGGGATTTTGATGTTGATGGGAATAATCAGAAAACCAGATATTGAGATGTACTGGTCTACAGATCCTATGTATACAACACCTATTTTTGCAGCTATCATGAAATGTAACCGATTCTCTTTGCTGCTGAAATTCTTTCATTTGAATGACAACAGCAATGAGCCAGATAAGAAAGATCCAAACCGTGACCGCTTGTTCAAGCTACATCCTTTGATTGACCATTTATTTGAAACATTTCAGTTGCCCTACGTACCTGGCCCGTCAGTTGCAGTTGATAAAAGTTTATTGTTGTGGAAGGGCCGCTTACAGTTTTGACAGTATCTACCATTGAAAAGGGCATGGTTTGGTATCAAGATGTTTTGCTTAGCTGAGAATTCAGGTTACATTTATAGATTTCGTGTATACACTGGCAAAGAGGATCCTATGAGTAGTATTTCAGCAGTGTTGCCAGACAAATGTAAGGACTTTGGACTTTCAGAGAAAATTGTTGTGTACCTTGCCCTACCACTATTGGACAATGGGTACACCATTTGGATGGATAACTGGTACTCCAGTTGTAGGCTGTTCCATTACCTTCATCATCGACACTAAATCCAGAAGCCTGAGAAAATGTAAATTTTTGTGTTTTATTACGCGTTTGCCCATTTCTAGAACTTGCACAAAATTTAGTGGTGAATACTGCTTGAATAAATGTAAAAAAGTAAAAAAACTGAAAATTGTTCAGATTTCACCCGGCATGGGGAATATTTAGGGAGTTGGCGGTTAAAGGGTTAATAAATATTAACTTGATTTCATCTTTCTATATTTTGTCTTTATATGCAGATTGATTATTGTAATAAAGTAGTTTTTTATCAGCTCCCGGAGCAGCCAGAGGTTTGCCATACGCTCTGCGCTGTGAGGTTTATTAAGGCTGAGGGTCAGAGCTCTACCCAATAGTAGGGAACAGTATGTAAAGTAAGACATCCTTGGTTGATAAATGGCGTATAACCAAAGATGTTGAACCTTTGTATGTTTAAATATATTCCTAGTATTTAGGTCTGATATATATATATATATAAACATCGTATGTTGTTCGTGCTGATAATAAGTAAGTTTCTTGAAGTGCTAAGAGAGTGACAAGCTGTGTTATTCATATAGGACTTGTTTGGTTTAAAGTGCTAGAAGTTAATCAGCTGTGTGTGTGTCATTTGTAGGGCACTGTTGTGG
>JANRMT010062796.1:98941787-98956734 GCA_026402145.1 Polypterus bichir lapradei | reverse complement strand
CAGCATACTGATAAAAAACAATATTAAATTAAAGAGTGATAACAATGCAGGTATAACAGACAATAACTTTGTATAATGTTAACGTTTACCCCCCCGGGTGGAATTGAAGAGTCGCATAGTGTGGGGTCTCCTCAGTCTGTCAGTGGAGCAGGACGGTGACAGCAGTCTGTCGCTGAAGCTGCTCCTCTGTCTGGAGATGATCCTGCTGATGATCCAGTGAATGCAGTGGATTCTCCATGATTGACAGGAGCCTGCTCAGCGCCCGTCGCTCTGCCACAGATGTCAAACTGTCCAGCACCATGCCTACAATCGAGCCTGCCTTCCTAACAAGTTTGTCCAGGCGTGAGGCGACCATCTCTTTTATGCTGCCTCCGCAGCACACCACCGCGTAGAAGAGGGCGCTCGCCACAACTGTCTGATAGAAAATCTACAGCATCTTATTGCAGATGTTGAAGGACGCCAGCCTTCTAAGGAAGTATAGTTGGCTCTGTCCTCTCTTGCACAGAGCATCAGTATTGGCAGTCCAGTCCAGTTTATCATCCAGTTGCACTCCCAGGTATTTATAGGTCTGTACCCTCTGCACAGTCACCTCTGATGGTCCGCCACCAGCTCCTTGGTTTTGCTGGTGTTCAGGTGTAAGTGATTTCAGTCATACCATTTAACAAAGTCCTTGATTAGGTTCCTATACTCCTCCTCCTGCCCACTCCTGATGCAGCCCACGATAGCAGTGTCGTCAGTGAACTTTTGCACGTGGCAGGACTACGAGTTGTATTAGAAGTCCGATGTATGTTGGCTGAACAGGACCTGAGAAAGTACAGTCTTGCGGCGCTCCTGTGCTGCTGACCACAATGTCAGACCTGCAGTTCCCGAGACGCACATACTGAGGTCTGTCTGTAAGATAGTCCACGATCCATGCCACCAGGTGTGAATCTACTCCCATCTCTGTCAGCTTGTCCCTAAGGAGCATAGGTTTGATGGTGCTGAAGGCACTAGAGAAGTCCAGAAACATAATTCTTACAGCACCACTGCCTCTGTCCAAGTGGGAGAGGGATCGGTGTAGCATATAGATGATGGCATCCTCCACTCCCACCTTCTCCTGATGTGCTAACTGCAGAGGGTCGAGGGCGTGGCGGACCTGTGGCCTCAGTGGGTGAAGCAGCAGCCGCTCCATGATAGTCCAGAATGCAGCTGCCCATCTTGTATTAAACCGGCCGATAACAGGCACATGTCACTCCTCTATTCAGGTCGCTAAATTGGCTCCCTTTGACAGCACACATTAAGTTCATATCCCTGATGCTTGTCTACAGAGTAGTCAATGGGTCAGCACCTGAATATATGGAGACAATGGTGTGGTGCTATACGCCCACCCAGGTTTGCCAGGGAACAGCGTCTGGTGATGCCAACTCTGCGTGGTATGAAGTCTCAATCCAGACTCTTGGTTGGAAGTGGAATGGGTTGTCCACCTCCATCTGCTGCTGACTCCCTCAGTGTATTGCAGAAGCAATTGAAGACCCTTCTCTTCTGTGAATATCTGTCAAATTGACTGAAGGAAAAAAAACCTTTGCGATCTTTTATATTGTTGGTTAATTTATTGCTTAAGTTTAATTGCCGTTGTCATGCATGTGCGTCTGAGGACCTCCTTGAAGGCTCACTTGAGATAAATGTTAACCCAACAGGGCAAGAGGGGGTGCTGTCACTAAACTTGTTCCCTTTTTCCTCACAGCTCCCAGAAACCTCCCAGTGAAGGAAACTAGCTCCTCCCCTTCCAGTCCTCCCATTATAAAAACACTGGGTGCCTCCACTAAGTCGTCTTATCTTGATGAGAGCAGTTCTGGAGAGTGAAAGCTCTGAGAATACTTTCTGTTGTTGTGTTTGCTGTTACCAAGTGCTATAGTAGTTTTGATTTTGTTCTTGCTTGCCTTATGTTAAGTATTACAAGACGGCACCTGTTTAAGTTTGCGAAATTTGAAGGAATTAAAAGGGACTGCCTGGCTGGAGTCCCAATCCTTTTTGAGTTGTTCCTGCTTTGCTTGAACCTGTGTTCGGCCACCTCACACTGTATTGATTGTAATCTATGATTGTGAATTATTAGTAATTACTTGCCCTGCCTGGGGTTTGTTTCCTGCCTTGCGCCCTGTGTTGGCTGGGATTGGCTCCAGCAGACCCCCGTGACCATGTAGTTAGGATATAGCGGGTTGGATAATGGCTGGATGGATGGATAGTTATTACATGTCTTCACTTGTCACAATCAACTTTAGTTACCTGTCCTATTACACTTGCTGAACAAGCAGGCCGTAGCCTAATGTTACTTGATTATGTTAATCTCTTTTGTAAGTCACTTTGGATAAACAAGTCTGCCAAGCAAAATAAATGTAAATGTAAACGATTCATGTGTACAGACCTGACAGGGTAACATTCTGGGATGTCAAACATCTCGGCTAAACAGTTTGTAATTGGTCTGAATAAATGGGCTACTGTGTGTGAGAAAGACACAAGTGCTGCTGAGCGGTTCTGCTAGAGCAGTGGTCTCAAACTCCAGTCCTGGAGGGCCACAGTGGCTGCAGGTTTTCATTCTAACCCTTTTCTTAACTAGTGACCTGTTTTTGCTGCTAATTAACTTCTTTTGAATACATTTTAGTTGACTTGTTTTTTAAGATTTGTTCCCTGGAATTTCTTCATCCTTCCTCTGAATTGCTTCATTTCTTTACTTAATTGGCACCCACACAGAAATGAAATGTGAAGTGAGTGAGCCGACAGAAGACCAGCTAAGTCAGGGCCTCAAACTCCATCCAATTTCACTCCAACCAGTTCCTTAATTAGGTGCCGATTCTTGTCGTTAATTAAACCCATTCTTTAATTCCATGGCTTGTCACTATTATCATTGTGCATTAGCACAGCAGTTCTCAAACTGTGGGGGAGGGGGGGGGTGTGGGGGTAGGGGGTCAAATAAATGAACAAGATATCAAAATTAATTTTTTACATTTTTATTTCAAATTTAAATTTGCAAGCATATAATCACAATGAATGTATTATAACTAAAATTAAAATAAAACATTTCTAAGGCATAGATCTAATGACTAATACGTGCCTGCTTTAAAGTACACAGCCTGTCCAGGTTTGGTTTGATATTCGAGATATCGAGACACTCTGAGCTCCTTTTCTATTTGAAGTTTGTTTCTATGACGAGCGGTGCCGCTGCTGCTGCTTTTATAGTCGCGTATTTTCAATCCAGAAAGTTCGAGACGTATCGGTATCTGTCGCGAACATTCAGGTAACAGCAGATCAGGTGATAATGCGGCGCGACTGCACCACATTGGCAGTGTAGCCAATATTTCCAAATTGAGTTAAATAATTTACTGCTTATTGGGTTGTTTTCATGATACAACTAACAGCGGAATAATATTTGTCGAATGAAAATACGTTTGTCTCGCGCAGATTGACTTCATTGGTGTCCTCATTTATGAGATTTTTAAAAATTAAAACATATTTAATCGTTTCTTTACATAAAAAAAAATTAAATAAAAATAAATAATTTTTTGTTTGGTTTTGGGATTAGAATTACAACCAGAAACCACACAAGGCATTTGAACAGTGTGATGGATTTCCGGCAAGAGTTGCCGGCCCTCACCCCCAGGCCGCCAGGAGGAGCTCTCCCGAGAGCATGGACGGGTCCCGAGTTCCAGCAGGGCCTCATGGACTATGCTGGATACCTTGGAAACCACTGGGAGTCGCTGTCGGGAGGCCAGTAGACTCATTTGTGCACTATGACCCGGAAGTTCGTCACATGAAGAGCGACGGGCTTCCGGGGTGAAGGAAAAGGACTATTTACCCTGACCCAGACGGAATAAGGACTTGTGGACTGTTGGCCAGGAACACTTCCGGACCATGGGAACTCCCAGACAATGAGCTGAGCTGGGTGGTAGGAGGGCAACGCGTCTGGGAGTGGAGGATTGTGATTTATTATTGTAGTTATTGGTTTATTTATGAGTAGTGTGGAGTGGAGGGTGCTTGGTGCACATTATTATGATAAAAATATTAATTGTAGCACTTTTACCTGGTGTTTGGCGTGGTACCTGAGGATTCGAGGGAGCATTACTGCCCCCTACTGCGACAACATATATTAAAGCACTTTAAAAAAATAAATTGCAAATATTTCATCGAAGTTAGCCAAACACATGCAAATCTTATGGAAGTAAAAATGATAGGATACCGCGACACCGCACGAGTATCATGCCTTTGTTAGTTGTATCAGGGGTTATTCTCATCTAACTTATATTAAGCAGGGGATGTAGAATTATTCCAGGTAGAAAATGGGGGAGCAAAATACGAAAGTTTGAGAACCGCTGCATTAGCAGACATTTCTGAAACTGCTGATTTTCTCTTTTCTAAGAGCTCTGATAAAATGTTTCATGGACCCGAGTGGATCAACGTTCCTGAGACCTTCAACTTTCTTTATTTTCAGATATTTTGTGATGGACACACGTCATGTTTTGGCTCATTTTGTATCTCATAATTAAGGAAAAAGAAACAATAAAGATTCCCGAGTCTTCAAGAGCAAGTCAATAAAAATGTATTCAAAAGAAGTTAATTAGCAGCAAAAACAGGTTACTAATTAAGAAAAGGGATAGAATGAAAACCTGCAGCCACTGGGGCCCTCCAGAACTGGAGTTTGAGAACCCTGTGCTAGAGCATACTTCAGCGTAATGGGCCCCTGCCTACATAACAGTGAAGGTTATCTAACATAGTGTTAAAGTTGCCAGTCCTAGTCTTCCTTTCCTCTGAATATACAGAAGGTTCCCCAAAAACATCCTGTGTGGTCCAAGAAAGAGAAGGGCTTACTAGTGATCCAAAGGCCTTCAGACCAGTTGTTCTTATTTCATACGTCATGAAGACCCTTGAGAGGCTGATCCTAAAACAGCTCTCACCCTTTCTTCTTCTTTTTCTGGCTGCTCCCGTTAGGGGTCACCATGGCGGATCATCTCCTTCCATATCTTTTTATCGTCTCGCTCTGTTATGCCCATCACCTGCATGTCCTCTCTCACCACATCCATTAACCTTCTCTTAGGCCTTTTGAGTTTTGAGAATGGCACAAATATTAATTTTCACAGTTTGCTGCCTCATTTTTTATAATGGCAATTTGCATGAAGAATGTTATGAAGAGAGATCAGATGAACTGCAATTAATTACAAAGTCCCTCTTTGCCATGAAAATGAAGTTAACTCCAAAAAAACCCATTTCAGCCCTGCCACAAAAGGACCTGCTGACGTCATCACAGTGATCCTCTCATTAACACGGGTGAGAGTGTCGGCGAGGACAAGGCTGGAGATGACTCTGTCCTGCTGATTGAGTTCGAAGAGAGAGGTTCAATTGATGTGAAGAAGGCTTGAGAGCACCCAAGAAAGTCCAGCAAGCTCCAGGAACGTCTCCTAAAGTTGATTCATGGCTCGAGATTGGGGTGCCACCAGTGCAGAGCTTTCTCAGGAATGGCAGCAGGCAGGTGTGAGGAAGGAGACGACTTTGGGAGGATGGCCTGGCATCAAGAATGGCAGCAAAGAAGCCAAGAAAAATATCAGGGACAGACTAATATTCTGGGATTGGACTGCTGGGGTCAAGTCATTTTTTCTGATGAATCCCCTTTCTGATTGTCTGGAGAAGAAAAGGTGAGCGCTTCCATCAGTCCTGTGTCATGCCAACAGTAAAGCATCCTGATACCACTCATGTGGGGGGTCGCTTCTCAGCCAAGGGAGTGGGTTCACTCACGATTTTGCCTAAGAACACAGCCATGAATAAGGAATGTGACCAAAACTTCCTGCAAGAGCAACTTCTCCCAACCTTTGAAGAACAGTTTGGTGACCAACAATGCATTTTCCAGCATGATGGAGCACCAGGCCAGAAGGCAAAAGTGATAAGTAAATGGCACAGGGAACAAAACATCAAAATTTTGGGTCCATGGCCAGAAAACTCTCCAGACCTTCAACCCATTGAGAATTTGTGGTCAATCCTCAAGAGGCAGGTGGAGAAACAGAAGCCCACCAATTCTGATAAACTCCAAGCATTGATTATGCAAGAATGGGCTGCCATCAATCAGGATTGGGCCCAGAAGTTGACTGCCAGCAAATTCAGGGCAAATTGAAAGAGAAAGAGAAAGAATGGCAAACACTGCAAATATTAACTGTTTGCATACGCTTCATGTAATTGTCAATACAATCCTTTGAAACTCACAAACTGCTTGTAATTCTACTTCAGTAACCACAGAAATATCTGACAAAAAGATCTAAAAACACTGAAGCAGCAAACTTTGTGAAAACCAATACTTGGGTCAATCTCCAAACTTTTGGCCACGACTATACAAAAAGGTTCAGATGACTCGTCCGTCATAGGCTGCATTAATAATGGAGATGAGTCAGAGAACAGGAAGGTTGTGGAGTTCATCTTGTGGTGCAGGGACAACAACAACATTTATTTCTATAGCACATTTTCATACAAATAATGTAGCTCAAAGTGCTTTACATGATGAAGAAAAGAGAAATAAAAGACAAAGTAAGAATTAGAATAAGACAACACTAATTAACATAGAATAAGAGTAAGGTCCGATGGCCAGGGAGGACAGCAAAAACAAAAAAAAAAAAACTCCAGACAGCTGGAAAAAAAAAAAAAAAATCTGCAGGGGGTCCAGGCCACGGGACCACCCAGTCCCCTCTGGGCATTCTACCTAACATAAATGAAACAGTCCTCCTTGTATTTAGGGTTCTCACAGAAGGACTTGATGATGATGGTCATGTAGACTTCTGGCTTTTAATCCATCAATGTAGGACATCACGGTGCTTTGATTAGGTGGTGATGGTGCAGATCGCCACCACAGAAAACTGGGAAAAGAAACAGAAGAGAGAGTAGGGGTTAGTATGGATTTTAAAGCCACTATGAATAGTTATTATAATGAATTGAATATACAGAGTATCAGGATTAAACAGCCAGCAGCTCAACACCAGCAGGACAAAAGAGCTGGTGGTGGACTTCAGAGGTACCAAGGAGCCCCTGAGACCAGTCACCATTCAGCGGGAGTAGGTGGAAGTGGTGAAAAGCTACAGGTACTTGGGGGCTCACAAAAACAACAAACTGGACTGGTCTGACAACACAGTGATCCCTTACTGATTGCATAGCAGAAACCAAATCCTGGTTTTCTTCAAACTTTCTTAAATTAAATAGTGACAAAACTGAGGTTCTCCTCATTGGTACAAAATCAACATTACAAAATTGATCATTTTTCATTTGTTATTGATAATTCCTCTGTTCCCCACAGGTTAAGAGCCTGGGTGTCATCCTTGACAGTATTTTATCTTTTCAGTCCCACGTCAATAACATCTCCCAGTCTGCATACTGTATTTCCACTTGCGTAACATTAAGTGTATTCAGCCCTCCCTGACTCCCCACACCACTGCTATCCTTGTTCATAGCCTTGTCACTTCTCGTCTGGATTATTGCAATTCCCTTTTCTTTGGTCTTTCTCGCAAATCTCTTTATAAGTTTCAACTGGTCCGGAATTCAGCTGCCCGCCCTCATCATTAGTAGAACCCCCTCTACTCACCATATCACTCCCGTTTTGCAGCAACTTCATTGGCTTCCAGTTCAGTTCCGAATTCAATTCAAAATTCTCCTAATAACCTCGCCCCTCCATATCTGTCCGACCTCCTCCATGTTGCCATTCCCTCCCGCACCCTCAGATCCTCTTCCTCCATCCACTTGACTGTCCCCTTCGTCCATCTTACCACCATGGCATTCTGTTGCTCTGCTCCCCAGCTTTGGAAATCACTACCAATTTGAGCTTAGAAATATTGAATCATTTTCACTTTTCAAATCTAAACTTAAAACCCATTTGTTTAAGACTGCTTTTTCTCTTTGATTACAATACAATACAATACAATTTATTTTTGTATAGCCCAAAATCACACAGGAAGTGCCACAATGGGCTTTAACAGGCCCTGCCTCTTGACAGCCCCCCAGCCTTGACTCTCTAAGAAGACAAGGAACAACTCCCAAAAAAACCTTGTAGGGAAAAAATGGAAGAAACCTTGGGAAAGGCAGTTGAAAGAGAGACCCCTCTCCAGGTAGGTTGGGCGTGCAGTGGGTGTCAAAAAGAAGGGGGTCAATACAATACAATACACAGAACAGAACAAATCCTCAATACAGCATAAAAATAAAAATTTTAGAAGTACGGAGCAGAATTTAACAGTAGATGATATCGTATAATAAGATTTGGATATTTTTAGACACCTGGAGACCTCATCCATCAAGCTGCCTCCCCCATTTGGCCATTCCACGGCTAAAACAGTGCTGGGCCAGCCAATCCAATGAAAGGACCCCTCTTTCCCATGATTCCTGCGATCCTCCATCAGGGATGACTTTACCATAGGCAGGCAAAACAACTTGGCAGGTGGGCTGTGGCACCAATTGCCACATTTGAGTACCGTACATTTGAGTATTGATTACAATTGCTTTGTCTGATTTTAACTTCTGTATGTTACTTTTGTTTATAATCTGTGTTTTGTCTATTGTTCGGTGTCCTTGAGTGTTTAGAAAGGTGGCTACAAATAAATAAAATGTATTATTATTATTATTATTATTATTATTATTATTATTATTATTATTATTATTATTGTTATTATGAACTTGCTAAGGAGACTCTTAGGTCTATTGATGTGTGCAGCAAACTGCTGGAAATGTTCTACCAGTCCATAGCAGCCAGTGTGGTGTTCTATGCTGCAGTCTCCAAGAGGAAGCAAATTGAACTCAAAAGAAGCAGAATGCCTGAACAAACTTACCAGGAAAGCCTGCACCACTACAGAACCCCGGAAACTGCTCTGGAAAAGAGGATGATGACAAAATTAGATGCCATCCTGAAAAATCCCCTCCGGGAGGCGCTGTCTTGGAGCACGTTTAGCCCCAGGCTCATTCCACCACGGTGTTCTAAGAAGTGCCTCCGGGGGTCTTTTCTGCCCACTGCTATCAGGCAATTCAATTCTTCCTCCCAATGTACAGATTGAGTGCACTTTGAAGTTTCTACACATTATATACTCAGCAAAAAAAGAAACGTCCTCCGACTTTCAACTGTTTTTACTTTCAGTAGACTTAATGTGTAAATATTTGTATGAACACTAAAAGAGTCAACACCATAAGACATAAACTAAAAATGTTTCACAATGTGTCCCTGAATGAAGGGTGGCTCAAAATCAAAAGTACCAGCCAGTATCTGGTGTGGCCACCAGCTGCTTGAAGTACTGCAGTGCATCTCCTCCTCATGGACTGGACCAGATTTGTCAGTTCTTGCTGTGAGATGTTACCCCACTCTTCCACCAAGGCACCTGCAAGTTCCTGGACATTTCTGGGGGGAATGGCCCTAGCCCTCACCCTGCGATCCAACAGGTCCCAGACGTGCTCAATGGGATTGAGATCTGGGCTCTTCGCTGGCCATGACAGAACACTGACATTGCTGTCATGCAGAAACTTTTTGCCACTCCTGTCTGGTCCAGCGAAGGTGGGTTTGTGCCCATAGGCGGCGTTGTTGCTGGTGATGTCTGGTAAGGACCTGCCTTACAACAGGCCTGCAAGCCCTCAGTCCAGCCTCTCTCAGCCTATTGCGGACAGTCTGAGCACTGATGGAGGGATTGTGTGTTCCTGGTGTGACTCGGGCAGTTGTTGTGGCCATCCTGTACCTGTCACGCAGGTGTGATATTCGGATGTACCGATCCTGTGCAGGTGTTGTTACACGTGGTCTTCCACTGCGAGGATGATCAGCTGTCCTTCCTGTCTCCCTGTAGCGCTGTCTTAGGCGTCTCACAGTGTGGACATGGCAATTTATTGCCCTAGCCACATCAGCAGTCCTCATGCCTCCCTGCAGCATGCCTAATGCACGTTCACGCAGATGAGCAGGGACCCTGGGCATCTTTCTTTGGGTGTTTTTCACAGTCGGTAGACAAGTCTCTTTAGTGTCCTGCGTTTTTAGAACTGTGACCTTAAATGCCTACTTTCTGTAAGCTGTTAAGGTCTTAACGACCATTCCACAGGTGCATGTTAATTAATTGATTATGGTTAATTGAACATGCATGGAAAACATTGTTTAAACAATTTACAATGAAGATCTGTAAAGTTATTTGGATTTTTAAAACATTATTGTTGAAATACACAGTCCTGAAAAAGGGACGTTTCTTTTTTTGCTGAGTATATATATGTATATACACACTGTATATAAATATACTGGAGAATATAAGTTGAGAAATCCAAATGGGACACGCGGACCACAAAAGCTGGGCCCCCATAGGTGCGGGGCCTGGGGCGGTCGCCCTACTTGCCACCCCCAAACGCCACTCTTGTCAAGGTGAGTGAGGGGGCTGTCATTCCGACTGACGAACGTAGACGAATTGTTTTCATGAGCTGTCAGAATCAGATGAGAAATGCATTAACACCACAATACGTCGTTATGTGTAGACTGACTCAATGGCAGTTTGTAGAAACACATATGAGAAATGCCAATCCGTGTGAGGCGGAATGCGGTATCGATTTCACAACTGCATTAAGAGTGAGGAGAATGCATTTCTGATGTGTGAATTGAAAATCGGGAGTGGTCTCCCCTCGACTTTCTCGTATGCTCAGATATGTGGATGGATATTTGAGGAGTAAACCGCAAGACAGTGATTATATTTTTTTATATTATGTACATTAAAGAATCATAAACAATAATTCAAAATAAATTAATAATATATTGAACAGTTATTATAAAAGTAAAGTTGAATAAATCGGACTCTGCAGCTGCATGAATAAAAGGTAAAGAATCTTGAGGCACAAAAGTTAACAGAAATCCGTGTTTTGTACCTACTGTAATACTTGTATGCAAAATGTGGTTGACCTAAGCAGAAGCGTACTCAAGTTATTGTCTTTACACACACACAATTCCAAAAACTGTATTTTCCGACTCAGGGACGGCTTAAGCGTCGAGATTAATCAAAATCTCGAAACTGATTTTTTTGGACGATTAGTGTACTGTGCCTTTACATCGTATACGAGAAAGTAAAAATGTAAAATATCAAAGCATTTGGTGTCGCTGGTGAAAATGTTGAAGCGATTGACTGACTTAGCATTTTTCGAAACATGTTTTGATTTGTTTTAGTGGCTTTGGCACAGGTGAGTTAGAAATGTCTTTGTGATCTGCATTAAGATCGGGGACACTGACGCTTCTGTTATGACTTGCACGATAGCGATCAAGATTTTTTTTTTACGGTGACACAGTTACTACAAATCACATTGTGATTTATTTAAGCGAACTGTACTGAATGTTTAAGGAAATGCTGGGTGTGCGCGGTAAGAATGTGGGGTATCTGTCGTTCCAATGGATAAAGCGTAACTCGTGTCCCAGCTAAACAGCAATCTGTCCCGTAACAGCCAAGTCAGAAGTCCTCAATGAGCAACAGGGTCGGTGTGAGCTTCTGCGTTACCTCCATGCGCACATCACCTGTCTCCTCAGGTGGATTCCTGAGAGCGCGCCACCCCTGCACTCGACGCCAAATAAAGCGCTCACCACCGATCCCTGTTCGAGGTGTGATGCCTATTGGGCGAGACGCCTATCAATCTAAGTAAGGCCGCGCCCACACGTTATTTCCTCGGCTGTGGCAGCGCAGCACGCGGATTCAGACAGAGGCAGACTGTGAGAGAAGCGAGCTGGGCAAGCGACGCTGCAGAGCGCTGGAGGAGGGCGTCCAAAGAAGGGACTGACAGGGACTGGATGGTGTGCCGGTGTCGAAGAATTCTTGGGGCACGTGCGTCTCGGAGAGAAGAGAACGAGAGAAAGAAAACCAAAGTGCGGAGTTTCCATTACTCACACCTGGGCGCCCAAGTTTCTTTTTCTCTAATTTGGTTTTGTTTTTGCCGCTGTTTATTCAATATGAAGAAGAAAGTTTCCTGTGATCATCTTTCCATGTTTTCAATGAAATCTAAACACTTTTAAAAGTGTCTGGTGCAACCCGCAGCTGAAGACTGATCCTTAATGGGGCCAGGATGGCAACTTTTTGACAGGCGTTTGATTATAATTAGTGTCATTTCAACTGTGACCTTTCTAAAAGGTAGCAGGTGACGTTCAGGAAATCTCACGCCCACCTTTTGCATCAATGGACTGCTGTGTATGTCAGCATTATGGCTAATGTCACATGTGAGAAAATGACCCAAATTCGTGGGGTTGGTTATCCAGTGTTAAGCACTATCATGTTTGTCGCTGGGGTTGGGGGCAATGTCTTGGCTTTAGCCATTTTAGGCGTTCACAGGAAAGAGCTCCGTAGTAAATCCTCTGTCTTCTGCGTCCTGGTCACCAGTCTTGCCATCACTGACTTATTAGGCACTTGCTTCCTGAGCCCGTTGGTATTTGTCTCCTATGCCTACAACGCTTCCATCGTGGGACTGGTCGGAAACCATTCCTTGTGTAACTTTTTTGGATTCACAATGACCTTCTTTGCCCTGGCTTCTATGTTAATTTTGTGTGCCATGGCAGTGGAGCGCTGTATGGCCATTAGTCACCCTTATTTCTACTCCAAACACAACAGCAAAGGCTTGGCTAAAGCTGCCCTGGCAGCCATTTATGTCCTCTCCTGCTTTTTTTGTTGCCTGCCATTCTTTGCCTTTGGGGAGCACAAGCAGTACTGCCCTGGCACATGGTGCTTCATCAAGATGGATTCCACCGACCGCAAAGTGATTGCTTTCTCCTTGTGTTATGCCACCCTCATGGCGTTCTTGATCTTGATTATTTTGATCTGCAATGGATCAGTGATTGTAAGCCTCTGCAACATGTATAAGAACCAGCGGTCCAGGAGGGGATCGGTTATCTCAAACCGCACCAGGAAGAGCTGGATCGTTCAAGGAGATGAAGAAGTGGACCACCTCATCTTGCTGGCTTCTATGACCACCATATTTGTCATCTGTTCCTTGCCACTCACGGTAGGTGGGCTTAATAAATTAAAGGCACCTTTTGTATCTGAAATGCAGTAAAGGGTAAAATCATTCTCATGCCACCCTCAATGGCACTTTATTGGGCCGTGTGGTTCCTCGTTCAACCATTGCTTGACAAAGAACCATTTCATTCTGGAAAGGCTTCTTTGTATATGAAATTGGTTCTTTGGGCTTTGAGTGGATTCCTATTAGGAGGACAAAACAGAAATCTTTATTTGGTGGGCTGCTATCGGAGCAAGAGAATGCGAACTTGTTGCTTTTGTGAAAGTAGGCAGCAAGAGACCTTTAGTGGCACCTCACCAATCTGTTATCATCTCTTTGTGGTTATGTCAGGGGTTTAAATAGCAGATTCCTTCCAGAACCTTCATGTGGATTGTCTCCCTGTGGCATCACTCTGAAGAACCACCTTGGCACTTTTGTTTGTACTCTTGGGTGCCAAGGTGGTTCTTCAGAGTGATGCCATAAATTAACCATTTTTGGTTTTCAAAAGAACCCTCCACATGAAGCTTCCAGAAGGAACCTTAATGTATTTAGATTTGTAACAGAAGTCATGAATAGATGGTAACACAGTTGTGAAACACCAGTGGGTTCCTGATTTTAAAGGGCACTTGCTATTTGCAATAATGCCAGCTCAGCTCAGTAACATATTGTTAAATGTTAAATATTTCAATTTTGTCCATGTTAGGCAGATCTTCACAACCCAAACACCCATTTTTGTGGTCAAGCAATGGGTCAAGGACACTCTTAAAAATGAAGGTTCCAGGGCAGTTCTTCAGAGTGATGCTATAGGGGATCCATTTTTTCGTTACTTAAAGCCCCATCTACATGGAAGGTCCAGAAAGAACCTTTATTTAGATCCATAACAGGCTCCATATAGTTAAGTAACCATGACCAGATGGCAGCAGATTTGTGAAATAACAATTGCCGCATAAATAAGGTGAAGTTCAGGTTTTCTTAATCTGTTAGTGTCCTGCTAGGTCACCTGCCATACATTAAAGATTTCAGGTTTCTTTAGGAAGCTTTTCAAAGTAAAGAGAACCATCTTCATATTCTAAGAACTCTTACTAGAATGAAATGATGCTTTGTCAAGCAATGACGACCCAGTCAAAGAATCATAAAGTGCTATTAAAGAACCAGGCTTTTTAAAAACGGAGGAACCAGAAAACCCAGTAAAGTGCCATTAAGGAACCAGGTTTTTTAAAAGTGCAGGCAATGTCTGAAGGGCTGGCACTGCTGAATCCACCTCAGCAGACATTCATTAGCTATAAGTACTCTACATGTTTATACTTCCTCTTTAAATTTTAGCCGGATATGGGGGCATGAGAAAGCAGTCCTGTCAGGGGGAAGGGACCACAAAACCTAATGCATTATTCCTCAGAGGATGACAAATATCAGCAACTTGTCATTTCAGCATTATTTGTCTGTTTTGTGTTTTTAATGTGTAAGTCTATACCCCCCCCCCCCCCCATGGCTAAGTTATATTTACATATGTCTTTTACTTAACTCGATGCCCTTTGAATACTCCAGCTCGCATTTCACAACGATTGCTCTACGCCCTGTTTTTCAGTTTCCTCTTTTTCTACTTCTTATTTTATTTTATCTATTTATTTATCTATTTATTTATTTCACAATGTTGTGTTAATGTGGCAGTCTCGTGGCATTTTAGCGGAGTTTCGGGTGTCTGTCTGTTTTGAAGCAGGTGCGCTGATAAAGAATGCGCATGTGTCACCAGCGGGCTCCCCATTACGTGTATTCTGATTGGTTCGCTGTGATTGAAGACGTTAACTCTGTCACTTCTTATCGTCAGTCGACTCCTAAACATCGTTGAGGTTTTCGTTTATAGCCACACACGACGACTGGCTCTAGTTTAGTTTATATTAAATTCAAAGCATTATATTTTATATATAGTTCATATTATATTACATATAGTTTATTATTTCATATGAAACACCCTAGTACT
>JANRMT010062796.1:98905317-98934036 GCA_026402145.1 Polypterus bichir lapradei | reverse complement strand
CCCCCCCCCCCCCCCCCCCCCCCCCGTTTTTAGACAGGAGCCCACTAATACCAATTTCTTCTTTTTTAATTAATGATATATCATAGATGCATATTTTATTATATCTACTTAACTTTTATCTACATTTATCTAGCTCTATATTTATTTTTCTAGTATCAGAATGTAGTTTAAGTTAATTTGTTTTGGATTCAATAGATGTATTTTTCATATTACCCACTTTTGTTACTTTGTGCCCCCCTAGGCGGGCCTGCCCCACAGTTTGATAACCACTGGTGTAATATCAGTTTATTGTACGTTAAGAGTTACATCAATGAGTTGTCTAGCTTGAGATGGTTTGAGCTGACATAATGAAACAGTCAGTCATGTCAGTCATTTTCCAACCCGCTATATCCTAACTACAGGGTCATGGGGGTCTGGTGGAGCCAATCCCAGCCAGCACAGGGTGCAAGGCAGGAACAAATCCCGGGCAGGGTGCCAGCCCACCGCAGGGCACACACACACCCCCACACACCAAGCAAACACAAATGAGACAATTTAAAATCGGCAAAGCACCTAACCTGCACTGTGGGAGGAAACCGGAGCACGCGGAAGAATAATAATTCTTTGCATTTATACAGCGCTTTTCTCACTACTCAAAGTGCTCCACAATTGCAGGTTAAGGGCCTTGCTCAAGGGCCCAACAGAGCAGAGTCCCTTTTTGGCATTTAAGGGATTCGAACCAAAATCCGAACATGGAAACTCCACGCAGGGAGGACCCGGGAAGCGAACCCAGGTCTCCTTACTGTGAGGCAGCAGCGCTACCCACTGCGCCACCGTGCTGCTCCATAATGAATCACTTCAGTTTAATTCTATTAAAGATAAAATTATTCTTGATTGCATTCATTTTTACTGAGATAAACTCTATATCCCTGACTGAGATTTGATGGTTAATTGAATGGCAGCTCAGCCTCCATCCATCCATCTCCACATTCTCCTTTCTGACACATCTAACTTCTTCTTCCACTGTGCTCCCTTTACTGCCCGTGTCTCACCTCCATACATCATTGCTGGTCTTGCCACTGCCTTAAAAACTTCACCTTTAACCTTCTCCTTAATTCTTAGATCACAAAACACTCCTGATACCTTCCTCCATTTGTTGCATCCACGGCACTCTATGGGTTATCTCTGCAGCTCATTCTCCATCTTGGACTGTATACCTCAGGTCCTACATAATCTATCTATCTATCTATCTATCTATCTATCTATCTATCTATCTATCTATCTATCTATCTATCTATCTATCTATCTATCTATCTGCAGGCTGACTTCTGAATTCCTGATCATCCTTAAACCTCAGATATTCTGCCTTCTTCTTCCTATTTATTTTCAACCCTCTATCTTCCAAATCCCTTCTCCACTCTTGGTACAGATTCTAAATTTGCATAATCTTAGTATATTTGCATATGGGAACACCACCTTTTTAGCAAAGTGGCAAATTCCTCTTTTTAACCCCTTTATTTTTGCATAGTGAATAACAAAAACGTAATGATGGTAAGCAAAATACTTTTTAAGTGTGTTCTGAATGTTTTGGTGCTGGTATGGAAGCTGATATATGCTGAATTATTTTCAATATAACACCCTACTTTAGAAAATGGATTCCTTCTACACTTAAAAAAACATGAATTGCATTCTGTAAACATTGAATCACAGCTAAAGTGGGCATATGGACTTTGGTACTACCAAAAGGTTTGGGAAAAAAAGCTTTGAAAGAGTTAAGCTGGATGATGATGTGGGTGAGATTGTGGTAAACCTGGGGAAGCGGGTGCATAGACCAGTCTGCAAAGCACATGCATGATGAGCGACCAAAGCACATTTATATTTGTTGTGGCACATTTTGGTTGGCGTGTTGATGTCCTCCAACAGACTTAAAAAGTAAAGGAGCTGGCAGAGTGGTTCTTCAGAGTGATGTCATAGGGGAACCAGGGGGTGCCGTTTAGGTTCCTTCAAAGGCCTGCTTCTGGGAGCTACAGAGGAGAAAAGAGATGGCATTGTTGGTGTTGGCTCCCCCTCATGCCCTGGTGAGGTACTGCATACCTTGTTTGAGCCTGGAAGGTGATACTCAAACGTCCATTCATGAAGGGGTACAAAAGAGTTTGGGAAAGGAGAAAGAAGGGAAAGTAAAGAGAGAAAATGGGAAGAGGCGATTTACAGCTGCTAAGGAGCAGTGGAATGCTTTGTGCATATTGGTGGAATGGAAAATTAGGCATTTACTGGGAATTGTTCCTTAATCAATGTTAAATGTATGTAAAATGGACATTGGTCCAATATTTTTGAAAGAGGAGGGCTGGAGCTGTGAAAATAGAATATGAATGGTTTTTAACAAAAATACTTGTGTTATACTGTGTAGTGGAAAAAGATAAGCTAGAAGTGTAATGTAAAATTGCTGCGACCCTTAACAAACTATGTGGAATATTTATACTTTGAAAAGGGATACTGAGAAAAAAAAAAAGAATTCTATATGTTTCAAAATTTCAACCTTATCCACCCAACTCCAATTCCCAGGATGCCCTGCGGGAATCCGAGGTACTGCTCCATCCCAGGGGAAGTCACCATCTAGTGTCCAGCGGAAGGTATTGCAATGCCCAGGGCTGCTCCCCCTTAATATAGCTTGCAGGGGCGTCCCAGGTGGGTATGGATGCCAGATACCTGTCACACCAGTCACTTGCTTTCCCCAGGCATTTCCATTTTGGACTCAGTCTTTTGAGATAACTCTACAGAGCCATCAGCTAATATCTATCTATCTATCTATCTATCTATCTATCTATCTATCTATCTATCTATCTATCTATTATATAGCTCCTTTCATATCTATCTATCTATCTATTATATAATTCCTTTCCCATCTATCTATTATATAGTGCCTTTCGCATCCATCTATCTATCATATAGTGCCTTTCCTATCTATCTATTACACTATTATATAGTGCCTTTCATATTTATCTATCATATATAATATGTAATATATACTGTACATTTAAGTGTTGTCAGATGATGTTGTCAGTCTCATTCAGATTAATGAACTTTATAAGTACGCCACAAGGTAAAAGTGACATCACTACCCTATTTAGCTTGAGTTGATTTGCTTTGACGTAATTGTAAGATGTAAATTAAAAACAGAACGAAACAGTTCACTTGAATATTAATGATGATAAGATTACAATTGCTAACTGCATTAATTTTACAGAGTCAGAAGGTGTGCCGGTCTGTGCTCATGACTGTTTTTTGACGGGTATGTGATTGGCGACTTAGCTGTAAGTCATTTAAACATTAAATTACAACCAAATTGTTTACAGTGCACTTATTTAAATTAAAAACATCATGTCTTTTAAGATTTTGGTTCATCCTTCCCTGGGGGTGCCATTAATATTCTCATAGAATCGTTTTCTTTTAAAAAAATCTTTTTTTAATTATTAGGTTGTGGGGAGCGGAAGTTTGTGCAGCTTTGAGCACATGGCAGGAGCCAACTCTGGGTGATCAATGTTTTCTTAATTGGGTTTTCTGCTTAGTTGATTGACCAGCAACCATTTTATTCTAGCAAGGATTTTGGCTTCCAAAAGGTTCATAATATGTGGACAAAGCAGAAATTCTTAATGTATAGCAAGTTACTCGGAATGATTTTCACAGATAAAGAAAACCTGAGCTTAGTGTTATTATATGCCGTGAGAGTCTTTTTAAAAGCAAAAGCATAAGCCTGAAACCTGTTATGATCTTCTCCTGGTTATTTATGAAATCTGATTTAAAAAAAAAAAAAAAAAACTTAGATAAAAAAGTTTTTTTCAGGATCCTTCACATGGATGGTCCTATGGAATAACCGCTTTGGCACCATTTATTTTTCAGAGTGCATATCACATGACATAGTCCTGCACTTGCGCATACTAGACAATTCGCTGCGCCACCGTGTCATCCCTCTGTGAAGTGCGTATCAGACTTAAGGGATGCTCTGTGGAAAACGTCATATACGTACCAATCCACTATGTTAGTAAAAATAAGTTATTTTATTTATTTATTTATTTTTGTTATGGCCGAAGCTAATATTGATATGTAAATAACAAATGAATAAGATATACTTGCACTTCACCTATCATATATTTGTATATTTATATATAAATTATATTTAAATATATAAATATATAGGTGAAGTGCAAGAAAAAAGGATGAATTAAATTATCTTATTCGTTTGTTACTTACATATCAACATTAGCTTATATATATAAGAGCCATTTGTTAAGTTATATTAAATTAATAGAAGTTTTTTCTTAGTTATTTTAAAATTTTTGCCTATAGATAAGTGCATATAGTCAGTGAGAGGTTCTATTATAAACCCCACACGCTACATTAAAAATGAAATACTCTAATTATTTCTTGTTATTCTGATTAGAGACGAGTTCAGTGTATGATCTGCCTTGCAGTTGGTAAGGCAGGGAGGGTAAGCAGTACGTACAGAACGTATCGAGTGTACTAAGTGAAGCCTATGCACAGTAAGTTTGCCATTGAGAAACAACACAGCCTTTAAGAAAGTAACTGACGTTTAACACGAGTAAGCCGAGTTTGTAATGAAACAGAGAAGAAAGCTAAGTTTTTTTTCCTTTTTATGCCTTTTATTTTGCGTTTGTAATAACTTTTTTTTCTGAATTTCTGTGATTTGTTCCTTTTCAAACGTTGACTAAACTTTTTTTAAAAAGAACTTTATTGGACTGAGAAATTTCTTTTGTTACGCCTTTGACTCCTGCTGGATCCTGACTTACCAAGCAGCAACTTGACTTTTGGGAAGCTGGAAAAGGCCCACCTACCACACACACACACACACACACACACACACACACACACACAAATATATACACGTACACACATTATATATATAATACACTATTGGGGCTAGAACCTTGCGGCTACTAGGTGGGCACTATATTGGTGGCCAGTCAAGTTTATTGTTATTAAAGCACGGTTTCTGCAAGCCCATCTATTGATTATCTCGTTGGACACGATACTTACGTGTTCAAAATTCATAATCAAGTTTTCTGCATTTATTTTTGGACCACATTTCCGCGTGTATAATCTTTATTATTATTGTTATTATTATTCGTTTTGTAGACCGTCCATTTCACGGATCTGTACGTCGGTGCCTTCTCCGCAGAAATGGGCAGAAAGAAGGAGCCAACCTCTCGCAATGCAAGTAAAAGCAAAAACAAGTTCGTTATCATGTGATACAAACGTCCGCCTATTTACTGTCATTAATTTTAATATAATTTTAGGGCCGGTTATTGCAGTAACCAACCACAGACGGGGCGCCAGATCATCACAAAGCTTACAGACGAATAGAAATGCGTTCGGTCACAGCGGACTGGTTTAGGGTGACCTGTCAAGCCAACATGCACTGTTTCGGGAAATGGGAAGACACGTCGCTCCGAATCCGATTGATTGTATGTACAGTATTTGTGTAACATCAATTGACCGGGTGAAAAGGCACGTGACGTGTGACTCGCGAGTCATCAGAAAGAGTCAGACTTTTAATCTTGTCAGCAGAGGCTGCACGGTGGCGCAGTGTGTCTCCACAGATCCAGCACTTGGACGTTCACCGTGTGGACTTTGCACGCTCTCCCCGTATTTACTTGGGGGCTTTCTCCAAGTATTCGGGATTTTCCCTTCCTACATCCGTGCGTTTTAATTAATTGGAAATTGGCTGTGGATGTCTGCTCTATCTGTTTATGCTCCATCAATCACAATCTTGAACTTAAATATGATGTGTGATAAGTTTAAATTATATATAGGCTGAATGCGTCTTTTTTGGAAAAATGGGTCAAGAATACGATAAAATGAGATTTTGGGACAGCTTATTTATTAGGACAAGCCGGCTAATCTTCTTGCACGTTTTCTTGCCTTCCAGGTGTGCTCTATGATGATACAGATTGGCGCTGCAGCGGTCTGTCGGCCTTACGAAATTACGTCACTTCATTCTTAGAACACAACAACGTAAGAAATTTGACACGCGATACGAGACCTTCCATTCCGTCAAACCAGTTGGTTTAGCTATGCATTCCTGTCTGATATCGAACCATCTAATGAACTGTGCTACTTGCTCAGGCGCCTTTAAATCTGACGCTTCACACCTAAAACGTGACGTTTTCTCTCCTTGTCGTCCTCGTTTTCCCGAATCGACGTGAAGGCTAATTAAGCTGCTGCTCTGCGCAGAAATCTCCGTACACTCCTAAAAAATGAAGCGGCTCTCCGGTCCTGGAGGTTCCCAATGGCTGCAGGTTTTCATTCTAACCCAAAACGGGGCCTAGAGGTATTTTCACCTGAGGCAGGAGGATAAATTTGCGCCTCTATGTATATAGTTTTTTTGTTACTAATAAGTATTAAGTAACATAATTACGAGGAAACTAGTGTATCAAGCGAGAGCGAGATACAAATCGTCAGTTTGCTTAAGAGTTTTGGCAAACATTGCAACATACATTTGGCTTTTTTATTTTTATTTATTTTGCAATTTATTAATTTTCATTTTTCATCAATTGGGCGCCCTTTCCCATAGTTACCCGAGGCAAGTGCCCCCTTTGCCTCACCCTTGTCTCGGCCCTGTTCTAACCCTTTTCTTAATTAGTTACCTGTTTTTGCTGCTAATTAACTTTGCATTGAATTAATTTTATTTGACTTTTTTTTGAAGACTCGGACCCCTTAATCGTTCCTTTTTCCTTAATTAGCAGCTAAACAAGCAATGACATACAAAATGAGCCAAAATATGGCCAGCAAACTGTGACCATCAAGAAAGCTGAAGGTCTCAGAAATGCTGATCTGCTCAGGTCCACAAAACATTTTACCAGAGCTCTTAGAAAAGACAAAATCGACAATTTCAGAAATGTCTGTTATTGCACAACGAGAGCAGCATCAAGCCATGGAATTAAAGAACGGGTTTAATTAGCAACAAGGATCAGCACCTGATGAAGCAACTGGTTGGAGTGAAATTGGTTGGAGTTTGAGGCCCTGACTCAGCTGGTCTTCTGTTGGCTCACTCACTTCACATTTCATTTCTGTTTGGGTGCCGTTTAAGGAAAGAAATGAAGCAATTCAGAGGAACAAATCTTAAAAAGACAAGTCAATTAAAATTAATTCAAAAGAAGTTAATTAGCAGCAGAAACAGATCACTAATTAAGAAAAGGGTTAGAATGAAAGAAAACCTGCAACCACTGGGGCCCTCCAGTACCGGAGTTGGGGACCCCTGATCTACAGGAAGGTTCCAAAAAGAACCTCCATCCATCTATTATCCAACCCGCTATATCCTAACACATGGTCACGGGGGGTCTGCTGGAGCCAATCCCAGCCAACACAGGGCACAAGGCAGGAAACAAACCTCGGACAGGGTGCCAGCACACCACAAGGCACACACACACACACACACTAGGGACAATTTAGGATTGCCAATACGCCTAACCGGCATGTCTTTGGACTGTGGGAGGAAACCCACGCAGACACGGGGAGAACATGCAAACTCCACGCAGGGAGGACCCAGGAAGTGAACCCAGATCTCCTTACGGCGATGCAGCAGTGCAACCACTGCGCCACCGTGCCGCCCCCAAAAAGAACCCTTATTTATATCCGTAACAGGCTCCATAAATAACCATTAACAGATTTATGGAATGGCAATGATTTCATGAGCTTAAAATGAACTCTACACTCACGTGGACTAAGTTCAGGTGTTCTTGATCTGTTCATATCCTGCTCGGTAGCTCACCATATTTTAAAGATTGTTTGCTTTGCCCACAGAAATTGCCCAAAGAACCAGTTTAATATGCAAAGAACTCCATAAAATGCCAATACAGGACCGTTATTTTTAAGAGTTGACTATAAGTCTACCCATGTGCCTCCATATGCACCTCTAATAATAATAATAATAATGGTACTTTTCTATTGTGATGCAAATCGGTGGGGGTGCCTACAAAGTCCGACATGCTGGGTGAGGAGGGAGGCCCCACTGCATCACGATAATACAATATGATTTGCGTCACGATAATAGAAAAGTACCAATAATATTAACTGTAAAATAAAGCTTATGAAAGACATCACAGAAGCTGCAATTCCAAGCCAAGGGTGTGGAAAGCCTTCAGCTCTAACCTTTGTGCCGACCATCAATCTGTCATATTCAAGACACAGTAAAGAGCCCACCTGTGCTCACTCCTTTCAGTTCTAAGCTGCTGTTCCTGCATTTCCAGCTTTTAAAAGCTCACTGTTTAGCAGGTCCCGATTGAAACCCCACTAACCCGAGGGTATAAAAGTCCCCTCTCAGCTCACCTTCCTACCTCCTACCTCCCACCAGACACGTGGCCACCATCAACATCGCACATGTTAATAATAAACTGGGTACAGGGACTGAAATTGGAATAGACAACCACCTTCTTTTTTTCGTGACTTGTGTATTAAGATGAATGTTATAAACTAAAGGATCTCTACAGACTTTCTTCAGATATTATAGTTAATAAACATCAATGAAGCATTTTTAAAAGGCCTCTGCCACTGTTACTCTTCTTATTTTATGACAATTCTGTCAAAGTGAAGTCCACAGCTGATACATCTATTTCCTGAACAATATCCACCATCAGATCTGAGTGGGACTTTGTGTTTGACTCTTCCTCCAAATAGAAAGCCACCATCCCATTCACAGCAGCAACAAGGTGGTCTTCATTCCCATAAAGCACGGGTGTCGAACTCCAGCCCTGGTGGGCCGCAGTGGCTGCAGGTTTTCATTCTAACCATCTTCCTAATTAGTGACCAGTTTTTGCTGCTAATTTACTTCTTTTGCCTTAGTTTTAATTGACTTGACTCAGGCCTCTTAGTTGCTTCACTTTCTTTAATTACCAGCCAAACAATAATGAGACACAAAATGAGCCACCACATGACCAGCTCACCTGTACTCATCACACAATATCTGAAAGTAAAGAAAGGTGAAGGTCTCAGTGAGGTTGATCTCTCAGGTCGCCAAAACATTATAACAACATTTTTTAAATAAAAAAGAGAAAAATCAACAGTTTTGGAAATGTCTGCTGTGGCAGAATGCGAGCAGCAACAGGCTGTGGAATTAAATAACAGGTTTAATTAACAGCAAGAATCGGTCTCTCATTAAGAAACTGGTTGCAGTTTGAAATCCCAGTTTAGCTGGTCATCTGTCGGCTCGTTTCACATCTCATTTCTGTTTGGCTGTCGTATAATGATGAAAAGAATACAATCATTGGACTGGTCCTATTAAAATGAAGGGGAAAGGAGTTAATTAGCAGTGAAAACTGGTCACTGATTAGGAAAAGGGTTAGAATGAAAACCTTCACCAACTGCGGCCCTCCAGGCCCAGAGTTCGGCACCCCTGCCATAAAGAATGACCACCTACCACGTTCTTTGCCTGCTCATCTTTCATGAACTTGTCATTGATGTTAGGGCACTTAGTCCAGAACTAGCCCTCGGTCAGTGGCACACACCAGACTAACAGTACCTGCTGTGCCCCAGGTGCCCAAAGTGTGAAACTACAGTCAGAGCAACTGTGCACATCACACGGATCAATCACTTTATTTAGCAGATTAGGTTAGATAAAGTTTATTATTTACAGAGGCAGAAACATAAAAAAAACAAGAATAAAGACTCACAGGACAGATAATACAGCCAATCGATCAATCAATCAATAACAATAAACTTAATAAGTACATCGTTTGGAAGAATTGAATAGCCTGATAGAAGTGGGCAGAAAAAGACCACCAGAGACACTTCTTGGCACACTGTGGCAGAATGAGCTTATGGCTAAAAGTGTTTCAAAAGTGCGCCTCCTGGAGGTAATGGAGGGGATTTTTCATGATGGCATACAATTTTCTATTGTGTCCAGGGATTGTCCTGTGGTGGCGCAGGCTTTCCTGAGAAGTTTGTTCAGACATTGTACTTCTTTTGAGCTCAGGTCACTTCCCCAGTAGATTGCGGTTTTGAACGCCACACTGGCTACTATGGGCTGGTAGAACTGTATTTTTAGTTACATAGATATAGGTATATGTATATATGTGTGTGTGTGTGTGTGTGTACATGCATGTTTTTGTTGTTTTTATGATTTTATTATCTCTACAATGTCCTTGGGTGTTTAGAGAGGTGCCTTGAAATAAAATGTATTGTAACGTCCCAGCCAGGTTGAAGGCCCTTGAGAGTGACTGTTGGGTCCTATTGAGGGAGAGCGGAGTACAGCGCTGGAGACTGACAGCAGGGGGTATGATTGATGCGGAAAGGGGGGGGCGTTACCTGGGATGGAGGGGACGGAAGCAGGGTTGGGGCTCGAGAGGTGAGGATTTAAGTAGGAAGGTATTGTTGCATTAAAAAGTCGCTTTTTTTTTTTTTTTGGTTTTCTTTAACGGCATCTCTCAGGGTTCGAACGATGAGAGAATTATAGGCAATTATAAATAGTTCAAGATCAAAGACGTTCATTTCTGGTGTTACAATCCTGTGTTTTTTATTTTACTGTTCCAGTAAACTGTTCTTTGATCGCTACTTTGTCCTACTGTTTTTTTTTTTCTTCTTTTCAAACCTGACGTGGAGGTCACTACAGTATTATTATTATTATTATTATTAAAATTCACCCTGTAGTTTACAGGGAGCCAATGAAGAGAGGCCAACGCCAGAGCATTGTCATCCATTTTTTTGTTGCTGGTGAAAATGCTAGCAGTTGCATTCTGCAGCATCTGCAGGTGAGAGAGGCAGTGTGGTACGGGATACCCCGACATATGGGGCATTAACGATAATCCAAACGAGACATGACAGTAGCAGGAATGAGCTTTTGTAGGTCCTTAAATGACAAAAGTGGCTTGACTTTATTGATCGCCCTGAGGTAGAATAAACTACTCTTTACCACAGTGTTGATCTGTTTGTCAAGTTCAAAACCTGAATCCAAGATCATAGTACCGAGCAAGTGGTCCTAATGTGCTAGCAATGTTTTTGGGTAACAGTGGGTTGACCAAATAGAACGACTTCAGTTTTTTGACTCATTTAACTGCAGGAAGTTAAGTGCCATCCTGTGTTGTATGTTACCTAAGCAGTTTCAAAAGCTTTGTCACTGACTCCATTTCATCCACCTGCAATGGGAAGTAAATTTGGGTATCATCAGCGTAACAATGGTCAGGTAATTCATGATCCGGGCGATCGAGGGGGCCATCAAGATTCAGAGTGTTGAGCTTCTTCTCCCAGTCGATGAGGCAGAATGGCGTTTAAGGCACAAGAGGAGACAGCGAACATGTTCCTTTATTGGAGTGCCAATGTTGTCCAAGTGGGAGTAGACTCGGTGGAGCAGTAAATGAGAGCATCCTCCACAACTATATGTCAGGGACGTACAGTCAGGGGAGGCGTCATCATGAAAAGTAAAAAACAAAACTAATAATGATAATATAAATTTGTTCACTGGTCTGTGCTATAAATTTATTTTCTGTATGATCAATAATTGTGATCATTTTTATAGTCCAAATTGCTGCTTTGGCACATCTCCTGTTCAAACACAGATGAGAAACGTGACATGCTGCAGCGACGAGCCTCACCTCACTTCGGACTGCGCTCTCCCTCACACACGGAGTTGATGCCTGTAATTGGCGCGCGCCTCTCGTCGTCTCTCTGCATGTTACCAATCTAAGGTTTGCAGACACATTTATTATACACCCTGACTTTCCACAGTCTGGCTAATATCTTTAATGAATGTCTGTGACATATTTAGTCTTGCTGATTGGACAAAAAACTGCAGTGAAAAGGCACAAGATGAGTGAGGCAGACAGGACCGTGCCGCACCGAAGGGGGCGCATGTGAGCCTGACAGGTGCTCGTTGCTGCTGTTCTTCTGCGCAGAGGCGCCGATAAGTTAGCGAGATCAGAAAGTCAAGGGCACTGGCAGCGCTCCATTTATTTTTATTTTTTTGTTCCAACTGACTGCCAAAATGGAAGATTAAGATTTTAAAAGGTAAAAGAAATAAGCAGGACTTTTACAAGAAAGTGATGGAGATTTTCATGAAGAAGGACAGGCATATGGACTTTATTTACAAATAAAGGTAACACCATAAACGGTTTTCAATTTTATAAAAAATGGCATCCGACTAAGAAATAACCAATCAAATATTTAAAAACTAATTTTTGACCTTAAATAAAAAATTCTTTTGTTTTTCTTGTTATCCTTTGGTTGAACAGTCTATTCAAATGAATTAAAGCATCAAAATTAAAAGATTTTAAATACAAATAAATATTTCAATTAAGGTCAAAACTGAAATCCATTTTTTTGTTATACACCAGTCTATACTTTCATTTGTATTAAATAAGTGTGAATTGTAGATCTGCAACGGCAAATTTAGAACACACGGAGGGTGAGGAGCAAATGCGCTCTCTCCGCTCTCTCACCGCTATGTGGCAAGTGGCTGGGGGTGGCACCCAGCCAGGATGCCCGAAAGGACAGGAGGAGGGCTTATGCCTCCTCCAGACCACAAAATTCTCTCTCCCCCGGTATTTCCACACTCTGGGCGTTTTGACCGGGCAAGAGTTCCGGCTGCCCACCACAATATTTATCTATTTATTTTACATAAAGAGCCTCTATAAAAAGACAAATTTCCACCTGAGGACATATAAAGTTCTCTCTACCTATTGGAATGAAAAAGCTCAAAGAAGCATAAAGAGCTGGGGCACTTGCAGAGTCCCAAATTACCAAAGTTCTGCAGCTTTTAGTTTGCTTCATAGGATGCGTCTGGCAATAATGTGACGCATGTGCTAAATAATTCCACAGACGAAATATCTTCGTTTTTATAAAATTTCAAAGCAAAACACAAAAATAGAGAGAAAAGTTGATATTAAAGAAGAGAAAAGTTCTGGTTTAAATAAAATTCTGTTTAAGGCTTGTTTATTTTTCTTGTCTTATTTCTGTAAGTTTGGTCTTACAGTCGAACTTTAGGCATGTTAAGGTGCGTTATTTACAATATGCCATCTCCAGCATGCACACATCTAACAGTCCATGCTAGCTGTAAGACTATTTCCTAACTGGCTTAATTAACGACAATATTTATTTATATAGCACATTTTTCATACAAATGATGTAGCTCAAAGTGCTTTACAGGATGAAGAAAGACAAAATGTATAAGAAAATAAAATTAGGCAATATTAATTAATATAGAATAAAAGTAAGGTCCGATGGCCAGGGAGGACGGAACTTCATTTTACAGATAAAGCAAAGAAAGTTCTGTTTCTTGTTAACACTAGAATTCCCAGTGGCTACGAAAAAACCCGTAAACCCGGCCCACCTTAAATCCCTTTGCACCTCTCTGTCAGCGCCTTTTGTTTTGTAAATGTGTCGATCAGCACAAGCAGCAAGCAGCCTACTATCCTATCCTCACCGCCGCTGCAGAAACGGCAAAAAGCTGTATAGGGTAAGTAATATATCGTTATTTTGAACACGTGCATTTCATGTGTGTTCTGTGTCTACAAAGATCTATATAAGTGTAGCATGACAGAAATGTCGAACACATTACTAATAGACAAACGTTTTTCATGTTTTAGCACTAGCGACAAATTTTGCTATGAAGTGTATAATGTGTATAAATTCCAAATATCAAATAAGCACTTTCACAAAAGGTACAAGTATAACGGAACAAGTGCGCTTTTATTCGAGACTATAACCAAAGAAAAAGAAATCGTGTTAGTGTACGTCGTTGTTATGACTGCTTTCGTAGTACAGCAGTAAGAACTACTGATTCATAATCAAGAAGTCATGGGTTCAAGCCTTGCCGCGTCACAAAATAAACATTTTGAGTAGTGAGCTGCTCTTATTGTTACTATTATACAATAAAAACATACATTTCATTTGAGTCTGTAACAGCCGGTGTAAACGTATGGTACTTGTAAAGGGTAGCATTTTTTTTTCATTCTCTCAGTCGCATTCACATGGTACAACAAACTTGCCTCTCCCTCTCTGAGTTAATGGAGTTTTTATCTCCATTCTTTTTACCAATGGATCGATGACCACAGTTGTTAGGTTAGGAGCATGTGCTGATACAGTGCATTGCTGCATCCACTACATGATGAACCAACTCAGGATCCCAGATTGGAACCCGAGTGTAGCCATGCAATGGGTGACACCTCAGCACCACACTAGTTCAGATGGAGTGGAACAGTGTGAGGTTTCTCCCTGCAGGTTGGAGGGCCTCCATTAGAGCTGGGTGCAGATTAACGTCATACGCAGGACGGAGAAATTGCAGGTTAAGGGCCTTGCTCAAGGGCCCAACGAAGTAGAGTCACTTTCGGCATTTACGGGTTTTGACCCGGCAACCTTCCGATTACCAGTGCAAATCCCTAGCCTCAGAGCCACCACTGTGCTGTGGTTAATGCCTGCTCAGAACTATTTGTTGATTTCCCGTGACCTCTGTCAGACTATCATGTGGAATTTGCACTTTGACAACAAAGACACCTGTGCAGAATGTATGAAAGATGACAGATTTGTATGTGCATGTGCAATGCTACTCCTTATTTAGGAAAAGATCCCTGTCGTCCCATGGGAGAAGGACGATCTGACACTGCTGTTTTCAAATAAAGATGTGCTATAACAGAGTTGAACTCATATGAGGTTGAGGGTTCTACATCGGAGAAAGAGAACAGAAGCCCTCCCGGCAAGAAACATCCACTCACATATAAGAACAACGCAGCTGCACCAGGCATAAAAGCGAAAGATGGCACTGTTTGGATGCAGCAACAGGTTGGGCATCATCCTGCCAGTCAGTCTGCCTGTCCTTCATTGAAGCAGCATGACTTACAGAGCTCGCCGATGTATCATGCAAAGCCCATTTTGTGATTATGTTTTGTGATGGTCTTTACATAAAAACATTTATATGTTACTTATATAAAAGCCAGATCAATTGTTATTTACCTTGATTTATTTCTGTATCTTCCTACAGCATAAAGTCACAAGTAGACTGCAGAGCTTCCCCTGTTTGATCGACATGGGCATGCTGACACAATACATGTGTACTGAAGTGAATTCTGCTGTAGGTGGAAGCTCCTGTCACACCCCATGCAACTGTGTTTGATCTTATTCAGGAAAAGATTCCAGTCATCCCATGGGGATGACGGGTCATAAAGCTTATGAAACCGTTTCTGGACAAAGGCAGAACCGTAACAACAGTTGTGTGGAGCTTCACATATTACACATTTCATGTCAAAATTTTGTCATTAGTACTAAAACATGAAAAAAGTTTGTCCTTTAAGTATGTGTTCAACATTTCTGTCATGCTACACTTATACAGATCTTTGTAGACACGGAAAACCCATGAAATGCATGTGTTCCAAATAACAATATATTATTTACCCCCTACAGCTCCAAATACCTCACTAACAGATAATCAAGGCTTGAGCTGGGAGAGCTTTTTTGCCGTTTCTGCGGCAGCGGGTGGATGGGATAGCAGGCTGTTTGCTGCTTGTGCTTATTGACACATTTACAACACAAAAGATGCTGACGGAGAGGTGTGAACAGATTTAAGGTGGGACGGGTTTATGAGTTTTTTCGTACGCTTTGGTAATTCTAGTGTTAAATTACAGGGGGTAATAGACTAAACCATATCCTAGGTAGCTATAAAAAAACTGATATTCTATTACTGAAATTAAGCAAACACTTAAATAAGTTTAACTTAACCATACAGCTGAAAGTAAATACAAAGTATGAATGTGTTAGAAAATGGGAAAAAAAATGTCTTTTCAGACGCAAGTCTCAAGAGTGACTCTCCGAAGATGGCGACACTTCCGAATAATAATAATAGCACTAATAATCCATCCATCCATCCTTTATCCAACCTGCTCTATCCTAACTACAGGGTCACGGGGGTCTCCTAACTGCGAGGCAGCAGCGCTACCACCACGCCACCGAGCCACCCAATATTAAAAACTGTATTCAATATAATGCATATTCTTTCAATACCTATTATTAATTTTATTTTAATTTATACGTCTTCAGTTTAACAATAACGTGTAAACATTGAACATGCCATGAAAATATATTTAATGGGAACAATAAGCTGCTTCATATTCCTGGCAATACATTTAATTGTATGATATTTGTTTTTATTTCCGCCATCATTATCATAATTAAATGTAGCTAAATGCAGTTTTTACCTATAGTAATTTATTGCAACAAATAGTATATAATACTAACACTTTTTCTATGTTTTTAGGTGACTATAAATCTTTTTATTTTGCACGTAATCGAGATCATGCATATGTAATCATGAAAAAATTCCACCACCATTTTCGACCTCCTTAAGTGCGAAAATATCATTTTAATCGATCCATCCATTATCCAACGTGCTATATCCTAACTACACGGTCACGGGGGTCTGCTGGAACCAATCCCAGCCAACACAGGGCGCAAGGCAGGAAACAAACCCCGGGCAGGGTGCCAGCCCACCGCAGAGTAATAATAATAGTAAATTTTATTTATATAGGACAGACAGGAAGGGGCGGGTCCAGGTGGACAGACACCAGACGTCAGAGGTAGTAAGGCTGTCAATCATCCAGTTTGTAGAGGCAGGAAGAAAAGAGGCATTAGTATACAGCGCCACCCTGTGGACAAGTAAAGAATTGCCACCACCAGAGCCTTTAAGCTGTCTCCAAGGTGTACGTATGTACGTAAATTCAAAACTCATTTAAACTGACTTGACACTCTTTAGTGGGTTCTGATTCTCTGATGTGTTGTAGAAGAGGGAGAGAGAGAGATCCATAATGGAGAACCGTTAATTCCACATTTATGATTTATTGGAAAAATAAAAAAGAATAGCTGGGGAAAAGCAGCAGACATGGAGAGAACACATACAGTACATTCAAGTCGTAAGTGCAGGCTTTTTTATTTCTAAAGTGGTCCTGGTATTTGAAGTAACTTGCTAGTCAGAGGGGACTGAAATGGTTTTATGGTGTAACCACTGCATGGACATTCTGGATGTTGCATTTAATTCCCTGTGGGATCCCAAAAACACTGCTATGCTCATCCTGCCAAGCGTGCGGCCTGCTGGCTTGAAAACTCCAAGCGGAGAGCCAGCTGTGAGTTCAGAGAGCATCACGGCAGTGCATGAGGCGTTTCAGGCTGTGAGGGATGTTATTGTTGGATTAAAGTGGGCCACCTGGAAAATGACGGAGGGGAGATCCAAAATTAGAATAGGGCATCATACTGGACCAGCAAAGTGTTATTATAAAAAATGATACTCCTTCTTCTTATCGAGGGCTGCTTTCTGTCTTGAACGTAGTGCTTCCAAGACTGACTCCATCCACTCCACAATCCTATATGGGTATAGGTTGGTAGGTTCAAAGGGGCAATGTCTTTTTATGAGATGACCTACAGAGAAGACATTTTAGGGGGGTGCAAAGAGGAAAAAAAAAATCTCTTGCTCAATGACAGATGCGCATAAACTTCAAGAATCGGAGCAGATCCCAGTATCACCTCTGGGGTGAGTGAGCCTTTTGAAGTTTGTTGGCGTCTCCTTCACCTCAGTACTGAAGTTGGCACCACACACACTGACTGAGACCAAGAAGCGTCACCAACTCCATTCCATTCTCAGAGGCCCAGATTTCTCCATCTATGCACACCAGCTCCCATACTTGCACGATGGAGTCCATTCTCACTGGTCGTATAGCTGCCTGGTACCACAGAGGCTTCAATTTCATTTTTTTGACGTTCATTATCAGCTCTTGCCACTCTTTTTCTATTGTGATCTAAAATTCGACGTTCTTGAATAGATGATTTGCTTTTCTGCCTTGCTATTATAACGACCACGTTGAAGGGTGAGTGAGCAGCACTGAGGGTGTCACGGGGTGGGATGGAGAGAGCATGTGTGCAGTGGGAGTAACGATTGGGTGAGCAGTGTGGAGGGGCGTGGTCAAGGCTGAATAACATGAACACGGTGGAAAACTTTTTAATATAATAGTATAAATGATCCACACAACATGGAAAGAGGTTTGGGGGCAGCTGCCCGTATGCTTGCAATTGGCTGCCATAATCGTAGCAAAGATGTTGCTCAAATTGATATACAGTAGATTAGTCCATAACAAAGAACAACAAGAACAGGAAAACATGGCCCTTATATGGAAGGTAGATGGGAAATGATGTCATCAGGCAGGCACGGGAAGTGATGTCCTCTGGGCCGGGACCGGATGTGACATGACCGGAACCAGAAGTGACATCCTTGGAGCTGGAACCAGAAGTGACGTCATCGGACCCAAGTGGAATTTCCTGTGATTGGTCAGCTAATGGAAAAGAGCAAAGATTAGTGCACCCTGGTTTGGCGAGGAATTACCATCCTTTGAGCCTTTTAGCTGCCTCCCATGCACACATGTGTGACAATTGACAGATAATAATAAATTGTATTTATATACAGTCTATCACATGCTCAAGGCACTTTGACCCCTGATATTCAAAACCCGCAAACATAATCCCAGAATTAATCAGAAAAAAATTAATTCTAGCCATAGAAAATTTTATTTTCATTCATTCATTCATTCATTTACTTTCCAAACTCATTTTATCCTGAGCAGGGTTGTGGGCAGCAAGCATAGGGCACAAAGGCAGGAACAACCCCTGTACAGGGTGCCAGTCCATCATGGGGTCAAACACACACAAACAATTGCCAATCCACCTAACCTGCATGACTTTGGACTGTGAGAGGAAGTCAGAGTACCTGGAGGAAACCCACACAAACACAGGGAGAACATGCAGAATTCAGGTCAGGTCAGGTTGGGGAGCATGCACTGGTAAAGAGCGTTGCCACACCCACCACATGATGGGGGTCCTGCTTGGCATAGGGGCAGACACGTGGTCCAGTCTCACCCTCCGGAAATGACCCTCTATCTGCCACAGCCAGGTGCTAGGTGGGCATTCCCTTGGCCTGGTCCAGCCATTTGGGTCCTCCAATAATGAGGATCTTATGAGCCGGATCACCCTCTGGGAATTGCACCACATGGCCATAGTGCCGTAACTGACGCTCCCTCACAATGCAGGTCATGTGCCTCATTCGGGACTCCATGAGCAACACAAAGTCAAACCAGCGGGACCCAAGGTTTTTCCGAAGAGACACACATGAAGGAGTCCAGTCTTTGTCTCAGGTTACTGGATAGCGTCCATGTCTTGCAAACAGGAAGCACCAGGACTCTAAAGACCTTCATCCTTTTGCAGAGATATCAGGGGCGCCACACACCCCTTTCCATTGACCTCATGACCCCCCCATGCTCTCCCAAACCATCTACTGGCTTCACAGGAAGAGTCACCAAAAACATGAATGTCACTGCCAAGGTAAGTAAACCTCTCGACGAGGTCCACACTCTCTCCGCAGACAGACACACTGCTGATGGCCGTGCCCAAGAGGTCATCAAAGGCCTGGATCTTGGTTGAAAGGCCTGGATAAAAACTCAAGATCCAGGACCCGTGATGTGATAGTAAATTTTTAAAGTCAGATGGAGCCTGGGAACAGTTGATTGATTATTTCTCCTGTGATTGTACCTTTTCCCTTAGTCACTGTACCTTTCAATTTATTATACTTTTGCTATAATATGTATGGTCTGCTTGGCTATTTTGGGTTTTGGGCATCACTCAAAAGTGCCCCACAAAGCCACCAGGCAAACCATATTATTGCTGAGTTTTGTTGGGACAAATAGCCTGTTTCTTGTCATTTTTGTTTTTTTTTTAGTTTTTTATTATTTTATTTTGAATTTAAATCCTGGTATTGTCTATTGCTTCTGTTGTACTACTGTCAGTAGTTTGAGGAAGTAACACAAGTTACACTCTTATTGCTCTGTGTACACACAACAATAATGAAACTGAAGTTAATCTTGACATGGAGACAGGGCCCTGCAGCCTTGAGTTTGATTACACTGACATTCTTTAATTTCATCCATTCATCAATTTCATTAGCCACTTGTTCAGAGCTGCTATGAAACTGGAGGCTATCCCAGGAAGTATTGGGAGCAAGGCAGGAACAATCCCTCGATCCATTTCATCAGATGGTGCAACACAAACATTAGCACTGCTGTTACATATCCTATACCAAATGAAATATAATAGAGAGAGAGCAATTGGATGGACACACGGATACACAGATATGTACACAGACACTTCCCAGTTTATTAAGGTGGACTATTACATTGTGCTTAAAGAAAGAACGTCTTTTTTCAGTCTGTTTCTGAATCTCTGTTGCATGTATTCAGCATTAATGTTTGCAGTGCACCATCTGTTGGAATGTCTTTTGTCATATATGTAGTAATAAAATGCATTGGCATTACATCTTTCATTCCAACAGATGGCGCATCACAAATATTAGCACTGGTTTTACATATCCCACACCAAATGGCACATAGCAGAGACATAACAAACAGACAGACACACAGATACATAGAAACCTGTCTTTTATTAAGGTGGATAAGCTGTCCATCCAGCTGTCTGTTGATGTATTCAGTGTTAATTTTTTGCTGGAATGTCTTTTACAGTATATGTAGTAATATAATACATTGGCATTGGATTTTTTTGTTCCAACAAATGGCACATCACAAACATTATCACTTCATTTATGAATCCTGTACAACATTTCTGTAATGCATGTAGTGAATAAATGCATTCCAACACATGGTGCATCACAAACATTAGCACTGCTGTTACGTATGCTATACCAAATGGCATATAACAGAGACATAGTAACTGAATGAACACACAGATGCACCAACACTTGTCCTTTCATTAAGTTGGATAAGCTGATTTTGGTCCATCCAGCAATCGCGCTGTGTTGGACTTATTCAGCGTTAAGTTTTGCAGGGCGCCATCTTCTGGAATCTCTTTGTAGTACATGTGGTAATAAAATGCATTGGCATTGCATTTTTCATTCCAACAAAGGGCACATAGCAAACTTTAGCATTGCTTTTACAAATGCTATAGCAAATTTCTGTAATGCATGTAATAATAAAATGCATTGTATTTTTTTTCCAACAGACGGCGCATCACAAACGTTAGCACTGTTTTTACACATCTCATATCAAAAGGCATATGACAGAGACATAGCAACCAGACAGACACACAGATACATAGGCAGACCAGACTCTTGGGGTTGTTGAGGGACTGGAGCATATCTCAGGTAGCTTAGGGCACAAGACAGGAATAAACCCTGGACAGAAACACACACACACGGACCAATTTAGTGTCTCCAACTCATCTCACCTACATGCCTTTGGACTGTGGGAGGAAATCCACACAGACACAGGGAGAACTTGCAAACACTTTGTAGGAAGAACCAAGGAGGTGAACCCTGCTCTCCTTCATCCAAGGTAACAGCGCTACCATTATACCACCCTGTAGTAAAGTGGTATTCAGGATTTGGAGAACTGAATCAATGGATATACACTGAAATTCTGGAGCTGTTATTTTACAAGGATGAGTACGTCTAGTGACATGTTGAACGAATTAACATAACAACAGGATTAGGAAAATAAAAATCCCTATTTCCTGTTAATTTATTAGTGTGGTGAAACAGATATAAATCAGGCAGGATACACAGCAGTGTCTTTGGATGAATCGTTTGCCCACGTTTCCAGCTTATTACATTTAAATTGGAGCCTCTAAAGGCCACTTGTAATCTTAGTGGTTTACCAGGCCCACCACCACAATGAACATTCTTACTTTGGGGGCCACTTTTTACACTTTTCAGTTATCACTTAATGGCTTTGTTGCTGTTTAGCCTGCCACATTTTCATTTAGTTTTCCCTTTTCCGCTTATACTTTGATCTTGTATGCCAAACCATACTATAATTTCCTGATTATCTTTAATGCCTTTACCCTGAAATTACTTCAAGGGCCTCTCCACACCTTTGGATTCTGCAGATCCAAAACTCCGGACTATGAGTTTCAGTGTCTAAAATCAAAATATTGCTCCTCCAGGAATATGGTTTGGGACTGTCCAAAATTAAAGCCCATTTGGGAAAATATTTTTTTTTTCTTACCTGTCAGAGAGTTTTGAATTTATGATTATTGCAAATCCTCTTAGAGCAGTCATTAGATTATCCCTAACCCTAAGCCTGTCTGGGAATAGACTGGTCATTAGGGTGGCTTCACAAACAGCTGTTTGATCCCACATTAATAACTGCATGTCTTGTTCCATCCATCCATTATCCAACCCGCTGAATCTGAACACAGGGTCACGGGGGTCTGCTGGAGCCAACACAGGGCACAAGGCAGGAACTAATCCTGGGCAGGGTGCCAACCCACCGCAGGACACACACAAACCACCAAGCACACATTAGGGCCAATTTAGAATCGCCAATCCACCTAACCCGCATATCTTTGGACTGTGGGAGGAAACCCATGCAGACACGGGGAGAACATGCAAACTCCACAAAGGGAGCTACTACTGCGCCACCGTGCCGCCCTGCATGTCTTGATGAAATTCTAAAATCTATGGTCCGTTGAAAAGATCTACAGCTGAGGTTCCCAACCTGGGGTACCCGTCAGGGGATGCAACAAAAAGGAAGACTTTCTGCTTCCGCATAGCACATCACATCACAAGCTGCCTGCATGTTATAATATATTAACAAAACATAACATAACAGATTTTAAAAAGAACATTACAATACAGAAGAACATTAATATTAATGCAGGATAACACTACAGTCAGGGGTTTCGACACTTTTCAATGTTGTCGGCATCATGCGTCGTATCGTTCAGTGTTGTTCTTCCTGCTCTGTAAACTGAAGCAATACTTGAAGCACTGTCGCTGTTCTGTAAATATTTAATAATTTCAATATTTTTGTGACAATTCCAACGCCACGTGCATTAGTTTATCGGTGATAACAATGTATAGTAGATTATTTATAACAAACTAGCCGTCCCCCATAGAAGTGAAACAGGACAGTGAAGAGGACCCTGCCCGGCTCCCTAACCCTGACGTCACGCTTCCCCCTCCCCTCAGCCTCTGCCTGAATATATCGCTTCTGCGCGCGAACTATGATTCTTAGCACGATGAGAGAAGTCGCAAAATCAACCGAATTGATCACACAAATTCTAGGAAAAAAACCCGATCTAAATCCAATAAGTAGATCTCTTATTCGCTAGCTAAGCGGATGTAAGATACGCCCTGAGGTTGACGCTTAAGTTAGGAGGGCCCTGCCCACCTCCCCTCAGCCCGCTGCGTCTCCCTCAGATTCGTGCAAGAAAATCAACACTGCAAGCGAACTATGATACTTAGCACGATGAGAGAGGTCGCAAAATCAACCAGAATGTTCATGCAAATTCGAGAAAAAACCCAATCTAAATCCGTTAAGTAGTTCTCTCGTGAAAAGTGGACAGACATACAGACAGACAGACTTTGGATTTTATATACAGTAATCCCTCCTCGAACGCGGGGGTTGCGTTCCAGACCCCCCTCGATAGGTGAAAATCCGCGAAGTAGAAACCATATGTTTGTATGGTTATTTTTATATATTTTAAGCCCTTAGAAACTCTCCCACACTGTTTATAAATATTCCCCGCAGAGTTATACAGCATAATCCCTTTGTATTCTCTTAGATATTAGGTAAGATTCATTGAAATTATGTATATACAGTAAAACCTAAATATTATTTTAAAGATTTTGAGTGTCTCCGATATCACATATGTTACAGCCATTACGATAGACAGGCCACCAGCAATAAATACGTACAATGCAAGAAAAATAGTATACAGTAAATGTGTGTACAGTGACACTAAACGTACGTACATGTACTAAGCACTGTAAGAAGAAAATTAATTATGGTTACTCACCAACAATGACACGATGACTTGTCCGATAACAATGAGTTTAATTTTACTGCACAACAAAGGAGAGCGTTACAGCCCTTGTAAAGGAGCCACTTCAGGCGATTGTGTAGCACTGCCGTTGTTCTTCTGCTGGCAGTCTTCAATCCAAATCCCTAAAGCAGATTCCATCCAGACTACTGCCTTATTACATCCACTTACAACTCGTTTTGCACCCTGGTTAAAAGGACACTGCGGGCATAGATCTTATATTCCTTTCCTACTTTTTAAATAAAAAGAATCGTAGCCTTCAACAAATCCAAAACGTTTACCTTTTCGGCAATTGTTAACATCTTCTTCTTGCGCTTGGGCACGGCCCCTGAAGCAGTAGCAGATCGTTTTGGAGCCATAATGAAGGGCTTGACTATGCACAAAGATAAACACAAAAGAGCACAACTCTTTACACAGAGAAACACGTTGATGCTGAATGAGCGAGACTAGACTTCCTGGTTAACATTGCATTCAGCACGCAGGAGCTCAACTGCGTGCTCTGATTGGTTAGCTTCTCAGTCAGGAGAACTTAACTGCGTGCTCTGATTGGTTAGCTTCTCAGCCATCCGCCAATAGCATCCCTTGTATGAAATCAACTGGGCAAACCAACTGAGGAAGAATGTACAGGAAGTAAAAAGACACATTGTCCGCAGAACCCGCGAAGCAGCGAAAAATCCACGTTATATATTTAGTTATGCTTTCATATAAAATCAGCGATAGAGTGAAGCCGCGAAAGTCGAAGCGCGATATAGCGAGGGATTACTGTAAATAGAGATGAGAAAAGCTACGAAACACTATTAAAACTGAAGGTACGTAACTGACACTGTGGTTTCAAAATGCAGCAGGACACTGTGGGGCTGGGGAAGAAGACTATGTGCTAGCAGAAGGGAGAGCTCTTCCAATGTGCAGAACGTGCAGCGTACTGAACGGCACTAGTAGGACAGTAATAGGTAGGCGTTGGCATGCGCCATGTTTTTTTGTTTTGGCCCTGACAGTTAATGGAGACTGACGGTTAATTGAGTGATGGATATTCGAGGTTTTACTGTAATTAATATTACAATACATATGATGCAGATCCTGAATAATGTCTGCAGTTGCCATTTACTACAAGGGACGTTCAAAAAGTTTCCACCCTTTTATATTGTCGTTGGAAACCGTAAAGGCGGGAGGAGTAGTAACTGGGAATTAAAAAGTTGGTACGACGCTGGGAAAATTGCATCGCAAACGAAGGTGACTATGTAGAAAAATGATGTAATTTTGTTTTTGAAATTCTTAATTAATAGAGTTAAAAAAAAATTGCGGAAACTTTTTGAACGTCCCTCGTATTTTAGGGGGTCAGATTTGCACTGTCTTGACACAAACAAACGTAACAATATAGGTGAAAATATGGACAATCGCTAAATTAGGTGTCAGGCCTATAAACCATTGTCACAAAAATGACATGAAGTGATCAAAAGGTTTGGGGCAGCCACCCGTATAATGTGCCCTGGCTGCAAAAGGGTTAAACAACTGTGAGATGTTCACAAGTCCGAGTCCAAAACAGGACTGACTTTGGTTGCCAAAGATGGCGGCTTTATATGCCGAGAACGGCAAGTGACATCGTCAAAGGCGCCCGGACCGGAAGTGACATCGTCGGTGGAGCTGGAACCGTGCAGGATTTCCTGTGGATGGTCTGCAAGGGATTGAGAAAAAAAGTCAGTGCACCTCATCTGCCCCCGGTGTGTCTCCCAGTCGCACGTGTGTAACGCCATCTACTGAGTTATGTTGCTATAGGCCACAGTGTCAGCCCTTCCCAAGAAATAACCCCCCACCCAATAGCCAAACATAAAGATTTTTTTTTCTTTCTAACAATCCTAGTGGTAGAAACAAGTTGAGAAGTCCAGAGTGGCAGTAAGCAAGTCTCCGGTTTGCTACAGACTACTAAAGATACATTCACACAGCAATTGAAAGTGACTCAATTCCAATTTTTTTGGTCATATCTGACTTTTTTAGTTTAACTATTTAAAATTATTTTTGCGAGTGATTCAGATCCAGTATAAGAACATACATAAGACATTTGACAAATGAAAGGAGACCATTCAGTCCATCAAGCCTGTTTATTCAGCTAATAGCTGAGCTGTCAAGCCCATAAACCCCTCAGAGGTGACTCTGTTCCATTGGGTGCTTGACCTGCAATTTTTCCATCCTGGATGTGACGTTAATCTCCATCCAGCCTGCAGGTAAAACTTGGGGGGGTGGTGTCTGGATTGGCACTCCAGCCACAATAAAAACCTCACAGTGTTCCAGTGTGGTGCTGAGGTGTCACCTGTGCCATGGCTGCACTTGGGTCCTAATCTGGGATCCTGAGGTGGTTTGTCATTTGGTGGGTGTGGCAACACGCTGTATCAGCAACTGCTCCTAACTCCCCATCTCTCTCTCTAAACTCTCTGAATATCTCATCCAGATCCTACATTGACACTTAAACCTGTTAAGTGAGTGAATTCTTTCATTCTTTCTCTTTAATTCATGATTGAGACCTTTGACATTCCACTGCTTGGTCATAAAAACATTGCTTCTGAACTTCTGTTGACATTCTGTAGTCTTAAGTTAATATGATAGCTTGGACCTAGATTTCAAATTACTGCCAGGTGTTATGGCTGTAAAACCTATTGTTGTGCTGGCATTAATGGTTATTGGGGTAAAAAGGATAAATAGGAAATAGCAAAGCTATCTCTCTAAGCTCTCCCAATAGCTCATCCAGATCCTTAAAGGTGGTCTAGGTTTCTGGGTAGGGTGGGGGCTGATCTTGAGGTCTTGTATGCATGTTATCATCCAGTTGACACTCAGAATGACTACCAGAGGGCGAACTGTTGGTTTTGAAATTAAATAGAGTTGGTCAGTTCCGGGCGGCATGGTGGCGCAGTGGGTAGCACTGCTGCCTTGCAGTTAGGAGACCTGGGTTCACTTCCCAGGTCCTCCCTGCGTGGAGTTTGCATGTTCTCCCCGTGTCTGCATGGGTTTCCTTTGGGTACTCTGGTTTCCTCCCACAGTCCAAAGACATGCAGGTTAGGTGCATTGGCGATTCTAAATTGTCCCTGGTGTGTGTGTGCCCAGTGGTGGGCTGGCACCCTGCCCAGGGTTTATTTCCTGCCTTGTGCTCTGTGTTGGCTGGATTGGCTCCAGCAGACCCCCGTGACCCTGCAGTTAGGATATGAATGGATGGATGGTCGGTTTTGAGCATCAACTGGATGATAACATACATACATACAAGACTGCATGACAAGCACATTACTGAGTCTTCATTGTTTGTTCATTTTTTTTATTCTTAAAGTTGTGGGGTTTTTTTAGTTATATTTTTCTCAAACAATAAAAAAAAAACACTTTAATTTCCTCCTGGGCAACGCTAGTAAAGAATAAAATAAGGGCCGATGGCCAGGAGGACAGAAAAAAAACATGAAAAAAATAAACCGGTTTAATCCTCTGAGTCTGTCACAGCAGGACTTCATGTGCTGCTATGTCTTTCTTGTGTCCTCGGTGACCAGGCCTGTACACAGTCCTCCAGATGTGGTCTCACTAGTTCGTTTGATAGTCTAAGCATAACGTCCCTTATTTTATATTTATGACATAAACTAACATTTTGTTTGCCCTGTCACAAAAAGCACAATGAGACATTAAGAAGGTTTGGGGCAACCACCTGTATAATATGTCCTGGCAGCAAAATCTGTGTTTATATACAGATCTTTTCCTCATCGGAGTCCACAACTGAACTGCCGGCACAGAGACAAGATGGCCGCTTTAAAGGCCAGTGTAGGAAGTGATGTCATCATAGGCTGGACCTGCCGTGACGTCCTCAGAGGCGGGACTGGAAGTGACGTCCTCAGAGGTGGGGACCAGAAGTGATGTCATCACAGGTACCGGAACCCTGTGGGATTTCCCGAGAATGGTGTGCAGGGGATCGAGAAAGACGGCGCACCCCGCCGCCAGCTGGTCGGACATGGAATTGCCATTATTCAGGCCTTTTAGTTGGCTCCTGCTCGCACGTGTGTCACAGCCTTTTAATCGATTCTGCACACTGGTTAGTCGATGAGAATGCTGTGTTTCGATTCTTCTCAGAGAGTGCCTCCTGAAGGAAAGCGTCTGCCATCTTGCATTTAGAATTGACGTTCCTTTCCTTTCCTTTACTTTGCGCTCTTCTACTTTAAGCTGCAAATCAATCCTGAATTTACAAAATTAATAATAAAGAATTAATTCATTAGACAGATGGGGCCTTGAGCTGCATGTTGCCTGTTTGCCATGAAGGACGTCTGTGGAATTCATCAGCTCACAAAGTCAAGTGCACAGAGATGCTCAGGATGAAACCATCAGTGCCAGATGGGTATGAAAAATGTGCACATCAGGGTGTGACAGTTCATGCCATACTGGCAGGCTTCCTTTCTCTCCGTTTTTAGTTTATTTTTTTCTTTTAGTTTCTTCATTTGACGTGTCTGTAAAAAAACAAAGTGTGTGTCATGTGAGGAGTTTCTCACTGGTGTTAACCACCGCGCCATCTGTGCCGTTTTACACAGAATAGAAATTGATGCCAGTCCAAGTTTACACAGTAACACTTGCATATAGGTTCTTTTAATACATCATTCTTCTCTTTTGAGTAAGCAGGAAACAAGCATGTAAAACCTCTGACAAATTTAATTTCATCCAAGCCATAAGTAATAAAATAATATCCACTCCAGTGGTTTGATCGTACCAGCCGGGTCTTACTAATGATGTGGTCCTCAGCCTGCGGCTTTCTGCTTTATCGTCCTCCTTCTGCTTTGGCTTCCTTCTCTCTTGTGACACATTTTGACTGTGGGTGTGCATGTGTTTGGGTGGGTGTGTGTATTTGTGAGTATGTGTTTGGGTGGG
>JANRMT010062796.1:98865335-98882534 GCA_026402145.1 Polypterus bichir lapradei | reverse complement strand
GAGAGAGAGAGAGAGAGAGAGAGAGAGAGAGAGAGAGAGAGAGAGAGCTTTGCTATTTATTTATCCTTTCTACCCAAATAACCTTTAATGCCAACACAAAAATAGGCTTCACAGCCATAATACCTGGCAGGAATTTGAAATCTAGGTCCAAGCTATCATATGTAAAAATGTGCCACCTTAACTTAAGACTACAAAATGTCAACAGAAGTTCAGAAGCAATGCTTTAATAATCAAACAGTGAACTTTGTGAGTTGGAATGTCAAAGGTCTCAATCAAGAAAGAAAGAAAGAAAGAAAGAAAGAGAAAGAAAGAAAGACGGATTGGGAGAGCATGGGGGGTCATGAGTTCGCTAGAAAGGGGTGTGTGGCGCTCCGTGTAGAAGAGGGCACTCGCCACAACCGTCTGGTAGAACATCTGCAGCATCTTATTGCAGATGTTGAAGGACGCCAACCTTCTAAGGAAGTATAGTTGGCTCTGACCTTTCTTACACAGAGCATCAGTATTGGCAGTCCAGTCCAATTTATCATCCAAATCTATATATCTATGCAAAAGGACGAAGGTCCAAGTCTTTAGAGCCCTGGTGCTTCCTGTCTTGCTATATGGTTGTGAGACATGGACACTATCCAGTGACCTGAGATGAAGACTGGACTCCTTTGATACTGTGTCTCTATGGAAAATCTTTGGGTAGCGTTGGTTTGACTTTGTGTTGCTCATGGAGTCCCGAATGAGGCACATGATCTGCATTGTGTGGGAGTGTCATTTACGGCACTACGGCCATGTGGCACATTTCCCAGAGGGTGATCCGGCTTGTAAGATCCTCATTGTTGGGGACCTGAGTAGCTGGACCAGGCCAAGGGGTCGCCCACGTAACACCTGGATGCAGCAGATAGAGTCTCATTTCCGGGGCGTGGGACTGGACCGAGTGTCTGCCTGTGGGGTTGCAAACCGGGATCCCGAGTAACGGCTCATGATCTGCAGCATACTAAATCAACTGTGAAACATGGCAGAGACAGAGTTATGGCACAGGCGAGTGGCCAAGCAAGTGGGTCACTAGTGTTTATCGATGATATGTCTGCTGGCAGAAGTACCCCTGGGTCTAAGATTAAAGGAGTCACTCTGCCTCACCCAGGCGAGCTGTAGTTGGGAGTGGAGGATGGACAAAGGTCACCTTTGAGGAATGGAGGAGAACAGAGAGAAGGAAGAAGAGTTGTCGGAGCTTTTGTATCAATACTAATAAAAGGCAAAGCCCTCACTTACTGACTGACTCACTCACTCACTGACTCATTCACTCACTCACTCACTCACTCACTCACTGACTCACTCACTCACTCACTCACTCATCACTAATTCTCCAACTTCCCGTGTAGGTGGAAGGCTGAAATTTGGCAGGATCACTCCTTACAGCTTACTTAGAAAAGTTAGGCAGGTTTCATTTCAAAATTCTACGCATAACGGTCATAACTGGAAGCTACTTTCGACCATATATATGGCCATAGCCTGCAGCTCGGTTGCTGTGTGAGGTGGAGTTGCGTCCCGCATCATCACGCCTCCCACGTAATTGAGTGCCTGCCCATATAAGGTAAATATTCATGGATGAAGGACTGTGCTTATGCAAACGAAGATGAGATGGTCTAGTGCTTGGCACAAACTCAGCGAAAGTGCGAGAGAAACTTTTAAGTGCCGGGTCTTAGCTAACATTAAATAAAGCCGTGAACAGACTGTGAACGCAGTACGTAGAGAACAAGGAAGAGCTCCAAAGAGCGCTGAACAAAAAACGCATTACACAATTGAGAAGGCAGCAAAAGAATATGAAGCGAGTGACGCATACAAGCATATTCATAAGTGCAGCTACTGCGGAAACAAAGCACGGTGTAAACCGTAAGTTTAAATTAAGTTCATAGACACGCTGCCACTGGCGTTTGTCATACCTACGACGAATACGATATTTGCGAGATACAAGTTTAATGAGAAGACATGAGGTATAAACGAGACTTTGGATCACTTTGTAACGGAGTTAAAATTGCAGGTGAAGGACTGTGCTTATGCAAACGAAGATTAGATGGTCAGGGGTAGACTAGTGTTTAGCACAAGCTCAGCAAAAGTGCGAGAGAAACTTTTAAGTGCCAGTCTGAGCTAACATTAAATAATTGCCAGTGAAGGACTGTGCTTATGCAAACGAATAGGAAAGCAAGGTGTAAAGCTTAACTTTAAATTAAGTTCAAAGACACGCTGCCGCTGGCGTTTGTCATGCCTAAGATGAAAACGATATTTGCGAGATACAAGTTTAATGAGAGTACGCGGGGTATAAACGAGACTTTTGATCACTTTATAACTAAGTTAAAATTGCAGGTGAAGGACTGTGCTTATGCAAACGAAGATGAGATGGTCAGGGATAGACTAGTGTTTGGCACAAACTCAGCGAAAGTGCGAGAGAAACTTTTAAGTGCCGGTCTGAGCTAACATTAAATAATTGCTGGTGAAGGACTTTGCCTTTGCAAACAAATAGAAAGCAAATGTTACGTTATTTTTATTGTTTCCTTTTCTTTTTCATAACTTCTTTAAGACACTTCTTCTCCGCTGCGAAGCGCGGGTATTTTGCTAGTTACAAATATAAAAGAAGAGCATCACATTCATTAACACTGCTTTTACAAATCCTATACCAAGTGGCATATAACAGAGACAAATGCACTGCATTTGTTATTTCAACAGATGGCACATCACAAACATTTGTAGTAATATAAATGTTTTGTGATGCACCATCTGTTGGAATGACAAATTCAATGCATTTTAGTACTACGTGCTTTTTGAAATACATTCCAATAGTGAATGCATTGTAAATGTTAACACTGAGGTCTGTGTTGATTACTTAGGCAGGTAGCACAGCTGGTTCAAATATAAATGAGCAGACACCCTTGGTGGCTCCTATTTGGCCTGCTCTCTCTGTTATAAAAAGTAGGGCCTTGTCTGTTCCTGTGTAGCTCCCTAATGTTTTCAGAGAGTCCAATGGGCAAAGTAAGTCTTACATTCATGCCATTGTCCATGAAGGTAAAGAGGGTGGTTAGGAAAGTATAGGAGGTCCAACATGCAGGCATTGCCAACAAAAATATCCCAACTGGGGAAGGAGAGTCAAAATCCAAAAATGCACAATTAAACTATCCATATCCTCATTTATACCCAAGCTATGCCCTATCCTTGTCCAGTGCTACCCTTTTCCTATAGACAAACCCCATGCCCACCAACTCAACCATCACTACGTGTGAGAACAATTTAACCAGTAAAGAATTATTTGATCTGGAGACTCCTAGTTCCTTCAGAGTTAAATCAGGACACGAGTTAAAGCAGAGCCCCCTGGCCGTGCCACACTCCCATCTAAAGCAGGCTGCCTAAGCTGCCAAGTGATTCTAAAATAAGTCAGCGTCTCCCAGTGTGTTTCTTCTGGGAGATAGGGGGTGAGACGGCTGGCGTGAAAGAAAGCCAGGCGTAACCAGAGAGACCTTCTGTGTCTGCCCAAATTAAGCCGTGATACGAGGAAATATGCAAAAAAGAGGCAGAGGAGGCCGTCAGAGAAATAAACAGAAGCTTCCCCGTAACCTAAATAAGAATCTTGTTGGGTGAATTCCTGCCAACTGCAGGACATCCAGCTAGAATGTATGTAGCAGGGCAGCAGAGGACACAAGCGAGCGGGCGATGTGGCCGGCCGTCTATGTGGAGTAAAGAGAGAAGCCCCCCCGACCTTCGTTATAAAAGTTATGTTCTCAGACAGATGAGGAGTTCTGTCTGATCCAGGGTGGTGATGAGAGAAATTACACCCTGAAATAGTCGGGAGGACCATTCTCCCAGTGCAGATGGCTGAATGTACACTCTTGCTTTTAGTAGAGCATAAATATTTCCATCAATGGTGGGCATTAAAGTAGCCTCCCTGTCATCACTTTGTGAAATCAGAACATTAGAGCATTAGAACAAACAAGACAAGAACAGGCCATTCAGCCCATAAAAGTGTCTTATGAATATGAAAACCATACTGTTGTATGAATGCAGAATAAGAGCAGAGCTAATTAAATTAGACGACCTGTTATTGATTATTATCATCGATTGTGAAGCTGGTTGGAATGAAAACCTGCAGCCACACTGGGTCCCCAGGACCAAGTTTGGGAACCATTGTCAATGTCAACTTTATTTATATAGCACATTTAAAACAACATAGGAATGCTGTGGCCCAAGTTCTTCATAATAAAAGAAGAAAAACATACAATTAACATAAATAACATAAATAGAAATAAAATAAATGAACATAAATAAAATGAGTAATAAATAGAAGTAATGTTATATATTCACAATGAGGAAACCATCAGTATTACTGAAGGTCACGTAATGCCTGTGAACAGAAATGAGTCTTTGATCTCGTTTTGAATTGTAGACGACTCTCTAACGTGACGAGGTAAAGAGTTCCACAGATGAGGTGCCACAGCTGTCCCCCTTAGTTTTACACTTGGGACGAGGGACAACAAGAGACAACTGACCAGAAGATCTAAGCACTCTGGATGGCTGGTATAAAACACACAATTCAGATAAATAGGCAGGAGCGAGCCCATGTAAAGATTTAAAAACTAGCGACAAGATTTTAAAATCAATTTGAAAACTGACAGGCAGCCAGTGTAAAGAAGCTAATATTGGAGAAACAGAATCAGACTTTTTTGCCCCAACCAGAAAGCGAGCGGCAGCATTCTGGACCAACTGTAACCTGCGTATCAGCGATTTGCTAATCCCAGAATACACCGGGCTGCAGTAATCGAGGTGAGAGAAGATAAAAGCATGAGTAGCTTTCTCAAGATCCCTAGAAGATGAAAAAGACTTGATCTTACCTAATAGACAAAGCTGGAAAAAGCAACTCTTGACTACAGAATTAACTTGTTTCTCAAAAGAGAGGTTACTGTCAAAGATAACACCAGGATTGCGGACTTGAGGTTTGCAAAAGACAGAGAGAGAGCCGAGAAGTCCAAGACCAATTTGGGCTTTAGCTGAAGGACCCACTATAAGCACCTCCGTTTTATTTTGATTCAGATCAAGAAAATTATTAGCCATCCAGGATCTTCAGTTCAGAAAGGCAGTTGTGCAGTTGATTTATTGCAGAGTTGCAGACGGGAATATAAACCTGAGTATCATCAGCATAGCAGGGAAAAGAAATGTTACATTTCCTAAAAATATCTCCAATAGGGTGAAGGTATATAGAGAATAAGATAGGACCCAAAATGGATCCCTGAGGAACACCACATTTAAGAGGAGCAGTAGACGAAAAAGTGGAATTTAAAGTCACTGAAAAGTGTCTACCAGTTAGATATGACCTGAGCCAGTTAAGAGCAGCCCCTTTAAGCCCAACAAGATGTTCAGGTCACAACAGCAATATCTCATGGTCAGTAGTGTCAGGCAGCGGACAGGTCAAGGAGGACAAGGACTGCCGCATCACCTGAGTCAGTAATAATAGAGATGTGATTGATTATTTTCAGGAGGGCCTAGGATTGTCCTAGTGTGCCGCTTGTTATTGTCCTTCATCTCTAGATATTTTGGGACTTTGTGTGCTTTAGGAACTTCTGAGTTTATAACATTTGGGTGCCCATCAGTCCAAACTGTTGGTTGACATTTAGTGTAAAGTTGTGTCCAGCATTGTTGTCCATCATTGAGTTATGGCTCATTGTTTTGTTTGCTCATCAAGTATTTAGATGGTACCCTGGAGGTGACATCTCTGGGTGTTATTATGTCTGTGATTGATCATTTTATCGGTTAGCGTCCATAGGCTTCATTCCCAAGAGGTCATGTGAGAAGAACGGACACTAGAGCTGGAATTAAGAGTGTCTGGCAGTTTGCTTGTTAGCTACCTTTTGTGTGCCATGCATCACAAAATCTGTAAGACCAGTCAGTCCTACAAGGGTCGTCCAAATTAATAACGAATTTCAACTGGAATGCTACATCAGACCTGCAGGAACGACGTGTGAGATCCACGACTCGAAGACAGGAACTCCCACACTAACTGGTTATCACGGTGTCCCTTTTTGATTAAAACCAGAATACAGCAAACCCAAAAAAAGTACAACAAGGGAGACATTTAGAAAAGTTGTGTGTTAAACATTTCTTCTTATTTTGCCGTGGCGTTATCTAGAGACGTGATACCAAGGAACTAAAACTAACATGTTGTTATCTACAGATGTGATACCAAAGAACTAAAACTAACAAAAACAATAAATAAATTAGACCACCCCACTTCCATCAAAAGAGAATGAGCTGAAACAGGACGCCAGAGGATGGGTTCAGGCTCTTCAATGCAGTGCAGGACTGCGAATTCCTTCTCTTTGTTAGGTTTATTAGACTCCATTGGTGAGCAGTAATGCGCCAAGTGTGGCTGCTTTATTTATTTATTTATTTATAAAGTAATGAGTGCTTACCTCTGGAATTTCACAAAAATAGTCCAAAGTGTCTCCCCAAAGTGGAAAGCAATTTTAAAATGACTAGCTTCAAGGCAAAAGAAAGTAATGACCTCAATCTGCGTGTAGTCAGAGCGACTTCATAGTGTTGGAAAACGTTCATTGTGTTTAAATTAGTGATGATCACTGCTACTGGGTGGGCAGCTCGGTGACTCAGTGGGTAGCTGCCGTCACCTCACAGGCCCGGTGTACTGGATTTACATAGCACACCCAGTTCTTGCTCATGTGGATTTGGCACATTCTCTCCGTGTCTGTGTGGTTGTTGGCATTTCCTACCACAAAATATCCAAAACAAACGCAGAAAAGAACACAATTTGAGGTCTAACCTCCTAAATGGAGTCTCATGCTTTCCTGTCTTCAGGTCTCAAACTCAGAAGAAGGTCAAAATGAGGCCTTGCCCCCAGGACTATGTCACCTGGAGAAATCTCTAGTCGTGGTGAAATATATTTGGGGTGCCAACTCAGCCACAACCTCGTTTAATATTTTGCAAGTCCACAACCAAAAAATCGGGAGTGCGCTCCCCTTGACTTTCTCGTATACAGAGATGGAGGAAAAGGTTATCAGGACCACCGTCAGTTGCGTGATATACCCCAAATATCATATCTCTTTGTTTCTCATCATAACTAATTGAGAAGATAGTACACAATCATTTATCTCTATTTATAATTAGTTCTGTATAATTGATATACAGAAATTGAATCATCTATCTGTAAAGATCTCGTGTGGATTTTGGCCCTTCAGAAGTCTGAGATGCCATTACCGGTGCCAGCTTAATTATGGCATCTTTTCGCTTGACTAATGTAGATCCTTCTTTGTGCGGTGCCTCTTTCTGATTTTTATCTTCATCTTCATTCTTTTCAATTCTCCACACTTTAATTTGCTGTAGTGGTCACACTGCTTTTTTTTTCTTTTTGTTTTAAAAGCCCACTGCTGGCCAGGGTCATTTGTAATGTGCAGGGGAAGCCAACGAGAAGTGCAATTAAGTTATGATTTTGCTAAATTATTGCAATTACCTTCTGATGGGGAATGAAATAAGCTAGCAGTGAAAACTGAGGTCACCCACGATGAGCAAATGCCACTTGTGATCTGCCAAACTGACAATTTTTAATCTGCTAAACAGTCCCTCCTGTAGAACACACTTGATATGCACAGTAGAGGGCGCTCTTTTATGAAATCCTAATAGCATACTAGCCCATGAAGGACTGGAGCCTATGGTGTTTCTGCAATGGACTGGCACCCTTGTAGAGGGTTTGTTGTTGCCTTGTGACATCTGCTGGCTGGGATGGGCTCTAGCACCCCCCCATGGCCCTGTTCATGACTAATTGGGTGTAAGTGCCACACAGGATGGATGGGCATCCCAACTAGGAAAGGGGATGGTTCCTTACCTGGATGGAGGCTCTAAGAGGATAGATGGATATCCCAATCAAAGGAGACGAAGATTCCTTACCAGGACGGGAAGCCCCAGGCAGATGGACAGCCGTCCCAACCAGACATGTTTGTAGTACCCACCCTGGTCAGAATGAAAGGTTAAGGACAGGGAAGGACTCGCTATAAGGGATGTTCATTCATCTAGGATGCTAGGTTGCAGCAACCCTGGATATCACTGCCTGTTCGGACACCAGCAGGGAATGCTGGGAATTGTTGTCCATGAGTGCTGCAAGAGGTTGCTTCAGGGAGATATGCTGCCTTTCATTTGGGACTTCCTTATGACCCGGAAGTGCTTCCAATGGGCAAAAGCCCAGGCACTGGAAGTACTCCCGGGTCCTTAATAAATGGGACTGTGCTACCTTGTCCAGGTGAGTCAAAGCTGGGAGAAAGGAAGGCAACACTTGACTGGAGGAGAGTAATGTGGTAGAGAGAGGAGGAGGAGGAGGAGGAGGAGGAGGAGGAGAAAGAGAGAAAAGACATGTTCTTGTGCTTGTGTACAAGAAAAGTTGTAATAAATGCCCACTATTTCAACCCGGGACTGTGTTGGTGTGTTTGTATTTGGGATTCGAGGCTTACTGGCGCCCCCTAGCCTTCACACGGGTTAGAATATGAGTGGTTGGCCTATGTTGTTTGGGTTTGGTTGGACTATTAATAAGAGAGCAGCAAGATGTGTATGCCAAGAAGATTGTCATTGCCGTAGCTACATGGAGGATCATAATTATTTTCTACAAAAGGCAGAATGGTAACCAGAATCAAAACACAAACAGGGATCTTCTCAAGTTGTTGCTTAAGTATAAGCCCCTCTCAGGGTCTCCACTCTAAATAGCTTTAGATCTAAGATGTCTACTTAAAGTGAGAGGTCATCATTTATATCAGGGTTGCCATATTGTCACCGCTGATGCAGCATACTCATGCGCCTAGCAACCACAGAGCATCATAGCAATCAGGCACATACATGGTGGTCCAGATCTAATTATGCAGATCCAGATCGTCTGGATGACTTTGATTTATGAGGGGACGATTCCAGTTCGGCGCGAAGACAATTCTTCATGTCGTCAGTTCACACACTTCTCGATGGTCCGGGATTTTTTGGGTGATTTTCTGTGTAATGAACTTAATAAGTTATAGCATAATGAAAATTGCATGATTAGATCTGGACCACCCTATATATTGGTAGTGCTCATGAAAAAAGAAATGCAGAAACTGGAAAAATGATGTATTAAAATATAATATATTAAAATACATAATGTTTTAAAAATTAAACAACCCAAAGCAGACCCCCATCTGGCGGGTACCTGACAGCAGCTCACATTGCACCCTGTGGTCCTGGAATAGAAAAAGACATTTGCTGATGAAAAGGCATAGCAGACAGTGGAGTCCTCTAGTGGTTACAATGTTGAACTGCAAGCCTGAAGAGTCTCAGTTCTGTAATGGGCAAGGTGAAAAGGAGACCCTCAAAAAAAAAAAAAAAAAAGAAATTGTGAGTGGTCTCCCCTAGCCTTTCTCATATACTCAGATACGGGGATGGATTTAACCTGTTGTGGTGTGAAATTTTGCATATAAGTTGATAAATATTTTGTATGTATTTTTGTATGTAACTTAGACAAAGTAATGTAATATTAGTGTTAAATTATCGATAATAACAGCAATGGTCTGATGGTTAAGAACCCCATCCCCCCCCCTTTTAGGACTGAGTCTCTTTGTAATTTTACGACAAGTGTTACTCTACAGGACCCTCTCAGTCAACCCCTGCATGGAGGCCAACTATCTAGCTGGCAAGCTTCACCTTAACACATGGTTTTGGGGGCTGGCAGATGTGAAGGTATTCTGTGCCCCATTGGTCTGAAGTATGGCTGTTTGGAATTGGCTTGAATCAGAAGCCTTTAAGTACCATGACACCCTATTGGCTGTAGGGGTTGGACAGAAAAATCTATAAATTTGCTTGCTTTGCCTCTCTCTCTCTCTCTCTCTCTCTCTCTCTGTCTCTCTCTCTCTCTTACCAACTGATGAAGGAGCATCACAAACACCATGAACTGAAAAGGGCAACACAATGAAGAGCACAGCTCGGCAGCCATATTGAGACAGGCATGTAGACTGTTCTGAAGAAAGCTGACCACAAATGATGCCTTAACTAGAGACATTTAAAGTAACTAACAAGTCTGTGTGCCGCTTGAAACTACACATCAACATTTATCAGGTTGTATGGTTGCCAGTATTCAAATGTACTTTGCTTATTGTTATTATTTATGAACCTGTAACAGCGCACTGCACGATAACGTGCAGTGAATACACTTGATTTGAGCATTCATAGTTTTCATCCTCTTTCTCTGTATGTTTGGCATTCGTTTGATGTGCTTGCTGCTTCTCTTCTTTGCTCCACCCTAGCGGCCCGCTTCTTCTCTTCTTTCATCGGCATCTTTTCACGTTAAAACTGATTAAGTCCGTGTTTGTGTTGTAATTACTTTGTACGTTTTCTTTACTTTTTCACTTAAGCTGGCACTTAAATCTTCAATCTGCCTCAAAAATGATTTAAGATATTGAGAGGTAGGGGAAGTGACGGCGAAGGTGGTAGGGAATGAGAACGGGGCCCATATGCATGCGCCGAACGGCCGCTACTGTGAGTTGATTCTACAGTAAAATAAAATAAAAATAAAAAGAGGAATCACCTTGGAGGTCAATCTTCACCCCGATAGCAGACAGTAGACATCACGTAGTATACGTGTACCAAATTTCAGGTCAGTAGTTCAAACGGTTTGCGAGCTGCAGGTGATTTAAAATCTTGGACAGACAAACGGACAGCCATGGTAGCGTATTATATAAGAAGATATTATCAAGAATGTATTATTAATTAATCAATCAATTATATTTTTATTTATTCATTTATAAAGCACTTTAAAAACAACATCAAGGCTGACCGAAGTGCTGTACAATAAAAACCCCAACATATCACACAAACAATAACCAAAGGGAAAAGAAACAGGGACACATAAACACATAAAAGCTAAAGAGATTCCTAATAAAAAGTATACAGATAGCCAACATATCATACTGAGTTAAAAGCCAGAGAGTAAAAGTGCATTTTTAAATAAGATTTAAAGACACTCTCAAGTGAAGGAGCCAACCTAACGTGCAATGGCAAATCGAGTTTTGGAGCTGCAGCTGAATAAGCCTGATCACCTTGAATTTTGCATCGTGCCTTAGGAACACATAAAAGCATCTGGTCTGCTGACCCGAGAGAGCGAGACGGTACGTAAGGGTGCAGCAGTTCTGACAAATAAAATGGGGCACAACCATTAAAGGATTTAAAAAACCAGTGAAGGGAAGCCAAAATCGGGGTAACCTTGCTCATGCTTTGTTGTGCCAGTTAAGAGTCGAGCAGCGGCATTTTGCACCAGCTGTAGGTGAGCAATGGAGGCCTGGCTAATTCCAAAAAGAAGTGCACTACAGTAATCTAGACGAGAGGTTATAAAAGCATGGATCACTGTTTCAAGGTTGCGTTTAGACAAAATGTTAAATGTTAAATGGTAACTTTAACTCCTCCTTGTCTTTTACTACACCTAATTGACTGAGGTTATAAATGTAGAAGGGAAGGTAAGGAGAAGTTATATACTACAATACCTTATAAACAGTGGTAAGTCTGTGAGATTTAAGGCATTCTGACAAAGGCTACACATTAATAATACAAAAGGGGAAAGTAGAGTAATAGAGAACTCTAGCAAGGCAAAGGAAACCCCAAGACAATGAGCATATTTTTATATTATGTACATTAAAGAACCATCAATAATAAATCAAATCAAATTAATGATATATTAAATGATCATTATATCACCATCAAACCCCAGCAAGTAATTAGGGAAAGCACAAAAAAATTCTCTCACTGTGAAGCTCCAAAGAGCACAAAAGGCATAAAGGAGTTGCCAGTATGGCAATTCGAAGCTAACAAAGTCCTAATACAAAATCAAAAAACAAAGCATGGGTTCAAAAATCCAGTAAACACATAAGCACAATGAAAAACACAGCAACTCACTAACACCTTAGCACTTTCTAAATAAGCCATCAGGAACTGTAGAAGGCCCCCCAGATTTGTAGGGTGGAAGGCGGTTCCTGGCAGTGATTGGCAGGTGGCCCCGCCTCTTGGGGAACCACCCACAGAGTGGTCCAATTTTTTTATATAACCGTTCAAGTTGCCGGCCTTTGGCTTTCAAAAGCCAAAGCTCAGGTGTGAACCAGGGAGCGGAAAAGGAGAAAGAAACAGTTTTTAATGGAGTGACAGAGTTAAGAATACCATTAAGTCCAGTGTTAGAGTATGAGACCAGTTCTTCAGGAGTGGATAAATTATGAATGTCCATAAGGGAATCAATACGAGAGGTAAGAGAGTCTAAGTTAATATTCTTAATATTACGGAAAGACATGAGACGTGAAAGGTTAGTGTTGGAAAGTGCAAGTTTAACAATGAATGAAATAAGAAAGTGATCAGTTATGGGGAGTTCATTTGCAGTACAATCAAGCAGAGTAACTCCAGAACAGCAGATCAAGTCCAAGATATGTCCTTTGGAATGAGTGGGAACATCAGTATGCTGCTGGAATCCAAAACTCTCAAGGCAGGATGTAAAGTCTCTAGTAATAGGGACATTGATATTATCCATATGTATACTGAAATCACCCAGAAGTATTATGTTTGATGAAACAGTAGATAAGTGTGAAAGGAAAACAGCAAAGTTGTTCAGAAAGTCATGCAGCGATTACCAATGACGCTCCCAAACTCAATAATTTGGAGGGGTTTCCACGTACTTCTGACCATATACTTTAAAATGGCACTCACTGTGAAAGTTGATGTATAAATTTCAAATTATAAAAAAAAAAAACAGAATCTAGAGTCTCCAGTCTTGATTATTCACCCATCCATCCTCAATCCATCCTCGTTCCGGTTATGACGTTAATCTGCATGTAGACCCTCGAACCTGCAGAAAAAAAAAAAACCTGGGGGCTGGTGGCAAAATTGGCACTCCAGCCACCATTAAATACCTCCCACTGGTTCCATTCCATCTGAACTAGTGTGGTGTTGAGGGGTCACCCGTTGCATGGCTGCACTCGGGTCCTGATCTGGGGTCTTGAGTTGGTTTGTCATGTGGTGGGTGCGGCAATGCGCTGTATCAGCACCTTCTCCTAACCTCTCCCTCATCCTCAATTAGCATGGCGTCTGCTAACACTCTGCCTACAGGATCCTGTCTCTCCGAGTTCCATTTTCACCACAAAAAGCCATTACATGAGGACAGTGCCCACTTCTCTGACCCCATAACCCTTTAACTGCATAGGTTGAATGTAAAAAGGTCCCATTATCAATCTTGTCTACTTCCACAGCACTCTTTGTCCACAGCGATTGTGATTAAACTCATTATCTACGTATAATTGGTGCGAGTGTACCCATTAGATACCACAGAGCTAGGATTTCAAATTTCCTAATGTTTAATGGAATTGGGTGAGGGGGAGGCATTTATGAGAAGCAGAATATGATTTATTATGATGACTTTTTAGTACAAACAGATAAAACTCACAATGTCTGCTGCAGGAAATTTGCCTGAAAATGTCCTTGGGCAGATTAGCATGCTATCCTTTGGTCCCTCCGTGACCGGTAACTTTTGGGAAAAGACAAAAGTCGCACGGTGCTAAGTGTATTAATGTGCTTGTCGGTCAAAAACTGCTTTACAGAAAGTGCTGTGTGAGCACTGTGTGGTGAAGAATAAAACCATTTTCCCACAGTTGAGGCCATTTTTTTCTGACTTTTTTTCTCTCAGCTTTATCAAAACTTCCTTATAATAAATGCTGGTTAACTGTTGTGCCTTCTGGAACCCATTCTTCCAAAATTACACCCTTGATATCAAAAAACATAATGAGCATTGAGCTCACTGAGCATTCTGACTGCTTTGTTTACTAGGTGGAATCACATTCTCATTGTTTAATAGACATACTTCGTAGAAAGGATAGGTGATTTAGGAGTGGAAACATCAGAAATTTGACAAACGAAAGGAGACCATTCAGTCCATCAAGCCCGTTCCATTAGCTCATAGCTAAGCTGTGCCAACATCTCATTTTGATTCTTCTTAAAGGTTGACAAGGTTGTCTCATGGAGTCTCACAAGAGTCTCACAACTCTTTGCGTAATCCTACATGTACATCCCCTTGATTTCCACTGAGGTCCTCGAGGGGGTTGTTCACCCTTAAGCTGGACCATTGAGCAGCATCACATCATCCACTGTATTGAACTGATAAGGGCACCAGTGAAATCCAGTCAACTGAGATTGCTCACATTGTCACTAAGCAATAGATCTTGTACTAACCCAGTGAGACCACAACTGGACCCATGATGGACACTCCGATGCTTATGTAATGCCAATGCATTCTGTCTGTTGCATGGAGTAAATCCAGCAGCCTGTTATGACTGGGAGTCCCAAAAACACTTCCAAAACTGTCCACTAGAGGGGGATATCCCCTTCAAACCCCAGCCAGCAATAAGGGCAAGGACCAAATCTTTATAAAATAAAAAAGTTTATTTTCACAAAAAATGCTCTGTCTCACTATGAAGCTCTGAAGAGCACAAAAGGCATAAAGGAGTTGCCAGCAAGGCAATGTAAAGCAAACAAAGTCCCAATATAATTATTCAAAATGAAGTAAATAAAACATCCACATCCATTAAACACATAGGAACAGCAAGAAAAACACACAATAACTCCTTAGCACGTTCAAAATAATCTGCCAGGAACTGTAGATGAACCTCCAGTTTTATACGGTGGAGGGGCAGTTCTTGGCGGTGACTGATAGGTGTCCCCTGTCTCTTGGGGGACCACCCACAAAACACATGGAACACAGCACTGTTATAGAAGAACAAAAGTGACTTTAACATAACTCAGTGACCCCATATTGAATAATAAAGACATAAAAAAAGACTTTGAATCCTAGTCAGTGGAGGAGGCCTGGCTGAAATACAACCCAATCCAGTTGAGTACCATCACTTGCACCGCTTCTCCTTTAAGTGTCTGTATATTTTGGCAACCTACAGTTTGTGCTCATGAATAAGGATGGGCACTTTGACTCATTGGTAGGCGGTGAAGCGTGTATGAACACTTGGTTTCCACTTCAACGTCACAGACCCAGGCAGTGACTGATGTATTACAACAGTAGTTTTCTTCACTTTTGGGTTACTTTTTCATTTAAAGCAAGTTGCCCATTCTGGTGATATTTTTTTTTGTGATCTGACCTTTACTGTAATCGGGGAACAGCTCTTTATGAAATTCACTCCCTCACGCTGACCTCTATTTTAAATATTTCACCATATTTACTCTGGCAGTACTCCCAGTCTGGCTTTGGCTACCTTAAACTTTTGTTGTCCGGTTTAGTTTGTTCTTCAGGTGCTCTTTGTTTAACTCAGACGTTTCACATTTATATTTGCTCTGCACATAAACATCATTTGAGGGCTGGCAAAGACAGAAGCTAGAAAAGATTTTTTTAGAAGACCATCTAATTACTCCAATGGGAACACACACTGTAGAGCAAATTCTTAGGAGCGTTATAGGCCCCCGGTCAAAGCAGTGCACTGAGACTCATACCTGCGCACCCAATCAGCAAGTCACAACATACAGTACAGAGATTAGTGTGGGGTCCCCTAGACAACTGTCCACCGTGCCCATGTGTTAAGATGGCATTAACACCGGATAGGGCCTCCTTTTGCTCTCAAAACATCCTAAATTCTTCAAGGTGTGGATTCCCCAAGATGTTGGAAATATTCCTGTGAGATTCTGGTCCATGACAACATGATTGCATCTTGTAGTTTCTGCAAGATACAATTTCTTCATACAACAAATCTCCCATTTTACCACCTCCCAAAGGTGCTCTCCTGTTCAGATTTGGTGACTGAAGAGGCCACTGAAGAACATTGAACTTATTGTCATATGATGTACATTCTGAGATGCCCATAGCCTTTCTGTCAGCTCAAGCCAGTCTGGCCACTCACCTCTGATTTCTTCATTAACAAGGAGTTTCTTCTTCAGAACTGCCTCTCGCTTGATTTTCTTTTCACCATTCTAAGAAAACTCTTGAGACTATTGTGCATTAAAGTCCCAAGAAATCAGCAGTTAAATGAATACTCAGACCAGCCTTTCTGGCCTGCAGCAGTTAAAACGACTGAGATCATTCAGGGGTGTGCTGTGAACATGAACTGAATCTCCCTACCTATATCTGCAAGATTTTATGCATGTGATTGACTGATAAGATAACTGCATGGATACGCAGGTGTACAGGATTTCCTCGTCATTTGCTCACCTCCAAACCCTCACAGCACCCTTGTATCACCTCCAAACACTCACAACAGCTATTACAGAACTCAAACTTTTAAGACATTAAATAGAATTTATACAGTACTTAGGAACATATATATATATATATATATATATATATATACTGTATACTGTATATTGTGACAGTTTAGGGGCTCTCTCGCTCCCTTGAACCCTCAGACCACTCGTCAGACACCAGGTAAAAGTCCAGAATTATTATTTATTATAATAATAATGTGCATAAAGCACCCTCCACTCCACAATATTCAATAAATAATACAATTCCCAAATAAATAAACAATCCTCCACTCCCAGACGCTTAGCCACCCTGCCTCCCAACTCAGCTCGCCATCTGGGAGCTGTCACAGTCCTTTTATAGTCCCTGACCCGGAAGTGTTCCAATCCCCAGTTCATGTGATCCTTATCACTTCCAGGTCAGATAAAAAGTCCTTTTCTTCATCCCAGAAGTACGTCACTTCTGCCGTCACTTTGCCTATGACGCACTTCCTGGTTATAGGGCACATATGACTCTCTAAGCCTCCCTGCAGCGTCCTCTGTTGGCCCCTGGGGTATCCAGCAGGTTTGTAGAGGAAAACTCCATAGTCCATGATTCCCTGCTGGTATCCGGGGCACCTCCATGCTGCAGGGAAAGCTCCATCTGGCGGCCTGGGGGTATTGGCCGGGATGAAAAGCCGGCCATGGACCACTATATATATATATATATATATATACTGTATATATATTGTAACGGACAGCAGGGGTTTCTGCCCAGCCTGGATGCTTGCATAAGGGAAGGACCGGGGGAGAGAGCTTTGGCTGTATATCCTTCTATATAAAAGTGGTCGGGATTGTCCTTCCGTCCCATGAGTGCAACGCAGGCGCGGAGTTTCACACACCCCTTTCCATTTTGTAATGCACAATGGGATTTGTAGTTCCGTTTTTCCAGGTAAAAGATGATTTTCTACT
>JANRMT010062796.1:98847075-98865325 GCA_026402145.1 Polypterus bichir lapradei | reverse complement strand
TCACACACGCCCTGTCCATTTTGCAATGCACGATGGGATTTGTAGTTTCGTTTTTCCAGGTAAAAGATGATTTTCTACTCCAGACTGTGCGATATCTTCTTCTTCTTTCTTACTATATAAAAGCGATCGGGATTGTCCTTCCGTCCCGTGAGTGGAAAGCGTAGCGGTATTCCGCTTATCACAGACTTACTACTTGCAGCTTGCGGTAAGAAGCGACATGATGTGAGCAGAGTTCTGGTGCTCCCATCATTCCCTTGCTTTTCTGCGCGATGCGCTGGAAAAATAGACAAAATTATGTCCCTGGAAATAATTAATGTTGATGGAGTACAAATGCCTCACCGCGTAGTAAATATCAAGGGGGTTCAAAAGGGCGACCTAATATAGAAAAAAAGTTTAAATTTCATCACAAAAATAACAGAAACTACGAGTATTAAAGTAATACCGCTCAAATGCAATATAACCAAATTAATGAGTTTGTATAAAATATCAAATTGATCTACATATTGAATTGCCTTAAGAAGTGGTCAACTTAAAAGTCGGTCGCCTTAAAAGGCGGGTCAGCCTAGTATATATATATATATATATATATGCCATATTATAAGTATGCCAGTATAGTATATATTGTGAACCATCAGCCCAGCAACAGACAGACACAGACTTTTTAATTGAATACCTGCACACACACAGTACCGTGCACACATCACAATGCTCAGCCCTTTATGCTTCTCTTCAGCCGCCTCCTCTCCTCCCCTCTCCTCTCTCGCAAGCTCCGTCTTCTCCCTCCCGACTCCTGCTCTTCAAATGGAGTGAGGTAGCCCCTTTTATCCTGCCCTGGATGTGCTCCAGGTGCTCTGTGATGGTCTTCCGGCAGCACTTCCTAGTGTGGCAGAAATGCTGCCCTTGCACCCGGAAGCACTCCGGGTGTACATTGTTCCTGATTCGGCCGCACTTCCTGGTGTGGCGGGACTATTACTATGGCGACATAGTAGTAAGGAGACCAGGGTTCACATAATGGGTCCTCCCAGCGTGAAGTTTGCATGTTCTCTCAGTGCTCCCATGAGTTGCCCTTCACTGCCCAGGGTTAGCTGAATTGACCGTGGTGTGTATTTGGGGTGGACTGGCACATTGGCCAGCATTTCTTCCTGCTTTCTACCTTCTGTGACCCTGCTCTAGATAAAGCGGGTAGGAAAATGACATAACATTATTTCATGTTTTTATTAATCTGAGTTATTGAGGTTTTCTCTGATTAGCTGGCTTTGGCTCTTTCTCTCTTGAGGTGTATCTTATAGACTCATATTTTACTCTCATTGAGTTTATCTTATAACTCAACTCTAATGAACATTTTCTGAATCTGCCTGAAAGCCGCATCTCACTAAGGAGCTCTTCTCATCATCCATTATGTTTGTCAGTCTGGTGGTTTATAGTGTTGCCACTTAATTATCAGTCATCAGAAACCCCTTTAACTCCTCCAGAAATGGTTAAGCTTGCTTAGGGGATTCCTGACTGGAGAAGGATTGCCACAGACTACTAGAGCATGAACATAAGAGGACAGAATTAAGTTAATTGTGTCATGTATGGTGTCTTCAGTGTGTTTTTAGACCCCCTTCACTTTTATCACATTTTGCTATGTTGCAGCCTTGCACTAAAATCATTTTCATTTTATTTTGTCCTCAGCAAGCATCAATCAATACTGCAGAATGTCAAATTGACAACAAGATTTTAAAATTTTACCATTTACTCAGTACTTCATTGAAGCCCCCTTTGGCAGAGATTACAACCTGGAGCCTTCCTGGGTATGATGCAAGAGGTTTTGAACCTCTGGACTTGGAGATTATCTGCCATTCTTCTCTGCAGATCACCTCAGATTCTGTTAGGTTAGATGGTGACTATCAATGGACAGCTATTATATTTTCAGGTCTCTCCAGAAATGTTCACTTGGGATCAGGTTTGTGCTCCAACTTGGCCGCTCAAGAACATTCACAGAGTTGCCCATAAGCCATTCATGTGTTGTCCTTGCTTTGAGTTTATGGCAATTGCCCTGTTGAAAGATAAACTTTCACCTCAGTCTGAGGTCCAGAGTGTTCTGGAGTAGGTTTTCATTATGGATATCTCTGTGCTTCACTTGTTAAGCTTTCCCTCAACCCTGACAAGTTTCTTAGTCTATGCCTCTGAAAACAACCTCACAATATGATGCTGCCAACACCACATTTCACCGTTGGAGTGGTATTTCACAGGTGATGAGCGGTACCTGGTTTCCTCCAAGTATGATGCTTTGAATTGAAGCGAAACGTTTCAGTCTTGGTGTCATCAAAGCAGAGAATCATCCATCCATTATCCATCCCGCTATTATCCTAACACGAGGTCATGGGGGTCAGCTGGAGACAATCGCAGCCAACACAGGGCGCAAGGTAGGAACAAATCCCGGGCAGGGCGCCAGCCCACCGCAAACAGGGAATCATGATTATCATAATCCGATCATTAGATGCCTAGTTGCAAACTCCAAATAGGCTTTCAAGTATCATCTACCATAATGTTTAGATGAGTGAAGTGTTGCAGTGATAGTTGTCCTTCTGGTAATTTCTCCCATTTTCACATCGGTTCTCTGGAACTCAACCATAATGACCTTCTTTATCACCTCTCGTACTAAAGTTCTTCTCCCATAATTCAGTAGTTTGTCTGGTTGGCCAGCTCTAGGAAGAGTTGTGGTTGTTCCAAACATATACCGTTTAAGAATTATGAAGGCCACCATCCTTTGGGGAACCTTTGGGTTGCAGGAACATTTTTGCACCCTTGACCCAGTCCTGTCTCTGAAGTCTACAGACAGCTCCTACAACCTCATGGCTTGGTTTTCACTCACTTGTGGGACCTTCTATGGACAGGTGTGTGTCTATCCTAATCATGTGCCATCATTTGAATCAATCACAGTTGGACTCCAAACAAGGTGTGCAAAACTTCTCAATGGTGATCATTAGAAAGGGATGCACCTGAACCAAAATTCACGTGTCACAGCAAATGGTCTGAAAACCAAATGTGATATTTCAGATGTGGATTTTGTGTAAATTTTATTTTTATACTGTCATTCTGAGGTATCAAGTGTTGGTTAATGTTGGGAAATGTTGAAGTTAAATTATTTTAGCACAGTGCTGTAAAATAACAAAATGTGAAAAAAGTATATTGATCTGAAGACTCTGTAGGCACTTTGTTAACAGAGTATAGTGAAAGGCATACTTGCAGGTTTGACTAACACTCAACATGTTACTACTCTGATTGGCCATGATTAATAACTAGATCCTACCTGGAAACTTCTGGGTTCTTCCATTTCCAAATAACAGTTTACAAAAAGATTGTCATGTAGAGCAAAGCATCATTATTCATCCAGTATTCTAGATGTCACCATGGACTGAGGGGGTTGAGGATAGAACAGGGATGGCAATCTGAAATGGGTTCATATCCCTTTTGTTAACATACCTCATGTTGCTAGTAATACGTGATGTCATGTTTACAGCCTTTACGGGGTCATATGATTCCAGCTGAAAGCAGTTCCCCAGGTATGCTTCATTCATTTTATGTGTAACAATTTACTAACAAAAATATGAAAAAACTGTTTCAAATTATTTTATTATGATTTATGTGTCTAAAACAAATAGGGTCACTAACGACCCCAGGTGCGGTACAGTGTCATTTTTTTTCTTGCACATTTTAATTGCGGTGTTTGTAAATAGCACTAAAAAAACCATACTTTTTTAGGATTTCTATTGTTGTGTTGTGTTTCTATCTTGTTACTTTTTATTTAGGCTTTTATACTGTAAGTTTAGAAGTAAGAGATAAGAAAAGAAATGCCACGACACTTGTCAGCACGGGTGGCACAGTGGTGCAGTGGTAGCGCTGCTGCCTCGCAGTAAGGAGACCTGGGTTCGCTTCCCAGGTTCTCCCTGCGTGGAGTCTGCATGTTCTCCCCATGTCTGCGTGGGTTTCCTCCGGGTGCTCCGGTTTCCTCCCACAGTCCAAAGACATGCAGGTGCATTGTCGATTCTAAATTGTCTTCATTAGTGTGTGCTTGGTGTGTGTGTGCCCTGCAGGGGCTGGCACCTTGCCTGGGATTTGTTTCCTCCTTGCATCCTGTGTTGGCTGGGATTGGCTCCAGCAGACCACCGTGACCCTGTGTTAGACCACCGTGACCCTGTGTTAGGATATAGCGAGTTGGAGAATGACTGAGTGACTGACTTGTCAGCACAACAAGTAAGAGACTTGGTTGTTGATAGCAGATTACAAATCAGAGAAAGATGAGGTGCGTAGTCACACTTCTGATGCCAGAGAATGAGTCGAAAGATAGAGAGGCTTACAGCAAGGAGAACAACAAAGTAAGGCAGGGTAGAATCACACCTCTGATGCCATCAGGTCACAAATGCTATGGGCAGGATATTGTCGAGAGGGAAAGCTCAGAAGATGTGGAGGAGAATGTAGGTGAAACTGCATGTAGTTAAACAGAACAAGACGCATCACCTGAAGCAGCTTTTTACAAAAGTAGGCAAATTACATTATTGTTTGGGTATTTATTAGCTTAGAAAGATAAGAGAGCATAGGAAGGCCCTGAATGAGCCCCTGTAGCTGATGGCAGGTGACAAGTCAGATAAAGACTGAGAAGGATGCAGCAAGGAGACAAACAATGAACAACATTGTAAGGTAATGTACAGTCACACTTCTGATGCCATCAGGTTATGAATGTTCTAGGTTAGGGAATTACAGAGCGCAGAGTTTAGACGAGGAGAAGGAGGTTGAAAGTGAAATGGCCAGGCATGTGTAGTAACTGCACAGAGTAAAACACCACAAGCCTCATCACCTGAAACAGCTTTTTAGAGAAGCAAAAATGGAGAAAATCACATAAGGTACCACCTATGTGCCCAGTATCAATGGAATGCAAAAGAGTTGATTACTGCAGAGTGTGCCAGGAGCCACATGGCCATGATCACAAAATCTAATCTGAGAAGCAGATCGAGACTGATTGTGTCTCGATGGCCTGGGTCAACCCGTGATTTATTTATTTTAAGAAAAAGTGGCTTTGGCAGACGTGAAAAAGTAGCTCAAAGTGCTTTACATAATGAAGAAAAGAAAAATAAAAGACACAATCACAGTGTTTTGAGTAGATGGTGGTGGCACAAGCCACCACCAAAAGGACACCGGAAAAGGAAACAGAAGAGAGAGTAGGGGTTAGTACAGTTTTGAGAGCCACCATGAATAGTTATTATAATGAGTTGGATATACAGAGTATCAGGATTTAATTACGGTGAAGTTATGAAAAGGCCATGTTAAAGTAATGTGTTTTCAGCAGTTTTTTAAAGTGCTCCACCGTATCAGCCTGGCGAATTCCTATTGGCAGGTTATTCCAGATTTTAGGTGCATAGCAGCAGAAGGCCGCCTCACCACTTCTTTTAAGTTTTGTTCTTGGAATTCTAAGGAGACTCTCATTTGAGGATCTGAGGTTACGATTTGGAATATAAGGTGTCAGACATTCTGATATATAAAATGGGGCGAGATTATTTAAGGCTTTATAAACCATAAGCAGAATTTTAAAGTCAATCCTGAATGACACAGGTAACCAGTGTAGTGACATCAAGACTGGAGAAATGTGCTCAGATTTTCTTTTTCTAGTTAGGATTCTAGCAGCTCCATTCTGCACTCGTTGCAAATGATTTATGTGGTCCTGAGAGGAGTGCATTACAGTAATCTAGTCGACTGAAAACAAATGTGTGAACTAATTTCTCAGCATCTTTCAATGATATAAGAGGTCTAACTTTTTTCTTAAGTGAAAAAATGCTGTGCTAGTGATCTGATTAATATCCATCCATTTTCCAACCTGCTGAATCCGAACACAGGGTCACGGGGTCTGCTGGAGCCAATCCCAGCCAACAAAGGGCACAAGGCAGGAACCAATCCTGGGCAGGGTGCCAACCCACCGCAGGACACACACAAACACACCCACATACCAAGCACACCCTAGGGACAATTTAGAATCGCCAATCCACCTAACCTGCATGTCTTTGGACTGTGAGAGGAAACTGGAGCGCCCGGAGGAAACCCACGCAGACACGGGGAGAACATACAAACTCCATGCAGGGAGGACCCGGGAAGCAATGAAAATTTAGATTACAGTCAACAGTTACCCCAAAGCTTTTTACCTCCGTCTTGACTTTTAATCCTAATGTATCCAGTTTATTTCTAATAGCCTCATTGTATCCATTATTGCCAATCACTAAGATTTCAGTTTTCTCTTTATTTAACTTGAGAAAGTTACTATTCATCCATTCTGAGATACAAGTCAGACATTGTGTTAGTGAATCGAGAGAGTCGGGGTCATCAGGTGCTATTGATAAATACAGCTGTGTGTCATCAGCATAGCTGTGGTAGCTCACGTTGTGCCCAGAGATAATCTGACCTAACGGGAGCATGTAGATTGAGAACAGCAGCGGACCCAGGATAGAGCCTTGTGGAACACCATATTGGATATCATGTGTCTTCGAGTTATAATTACCACAACTAACAAAGAATTTTCTCCCTGCCAGGTAGGATTCAAACCAATTTAAGACACTGCCAGAGAGGCCCACCCATTGACTAAGGTGATTTCTAAGAATATTGTGATCAATGGTGTCAAATGCAGCACTTAGATCTAAGAGGATGAGAACAGATAAATGGCCTCTGTCTGCATTTACCCGCAAATCATTTACTACTTTAACGAGTGCAGTTTCTGTGCTGTGATTTGTTCTAAAACCCGACTGAAATTTATCAAGAATAGCAGGTTTATTGAGGTGGTCATTTAACTGCATAATGACTGCCTTCTCCAGAATTTTACTGGAATTTTACTAAGAAAGGCAGGTTAGAGATGGGCCTAAAATTTTCAAGAGCCGAGGGGTCGAGCTTATGTTTCTTAAGTAGGGGTTTAACTACAGCAGTCTTAAGACAGTCTGGGAAGACCCCTGTATCTAATGACAAATTTGCTATGTCAAGAACATCATCAATTAGCACGCCTGATACTTTTTTGAAAAAATTTGTTGGTATTGGGTCAAGGACGCAGGTGGAGGGTTTCAGTTGAGAAATTATTTTATGTAAATCAGGTAAATCTATCCTATTGAAAGAGTTTTATTTGTTTATAACGGAATGCTGGGGTTTAGGAAGATCCTTAATGTTGGGGAGATGTACTGTGTTATTTCTAATGCTGTACATGGTGGCTGCCTTGTTGGTAAGGTAACTGTCTGAACCCTTAGTGTTTCATATGACCTGTGCTATTCATTGTATCAGCGATCATGTTATTACATGTTCCGGGTAATAGTGTCTACTTGCTTAGATGCTGGCACCTTGGTCGTTTCTCAGATCCCCAGAATGCAGAGGAGAAGCTCGATAATGCCTCATATGAGCGGTTGGGAAGCACAGCCAGATACTCTTGAATGCAGGTGGTGGGGTCACAAGACATCAGGTGGAAAGCTGCTTTACCAGCCAATAAGGTTCTGCAGCATCATGATAGCAAATGTATGAGGCTGCTTATCATGTTTCAGGGTGGTGTTCAAAGTGTGTTCACATGTGTACATTTACAAGGTGATTGTGATTTATAAAGGTTAAATTGCATAGAAATGTACATATGCCAGGTTTTATAATTCTGATTTTTTATTTTTTGATACATTCTCCTGTATTTTTACATGCAAATCCACTCTAAGTTTTCTAAAAGAGGCTGTGACAGATAGGGACGCTGTCATCCCCTTGAACCCTCAGACCAGATGCCAGGCACCATATTAAAAAAGTCCAAATAATTATTTTATTATAATAATAATGTGCACAAATTACCTCCACCTCCACTATACTTTCAATAATAAACAATAATCAATACAATACAATAACTCCTCCACACCTCCCAGTCCTTTTATACTTCTTGACCCGGACTTATTTCTCTCTCTCTGTCCATGTGACTTTATAACACTTCCGAGTCGGGTAAAACTCCTTTTCTTCGACCCGGAAGTACGTCATTTCTTCTGTCCTCGTGACTGGGACCTACTTCCGGGCTGTATGGAAAATATAAGTCCTTGAGCCAACCTGCGGCGTCCCATGGCGGCCCCCATGGTATCCAGCAGGGCTGTGAGTTAATACTCCAAAGTCCATGATGCCCTGCTGATATTCAGGGCACCTCCATGTTGCAGGGAGGACTCCATCTGGCGGCTTGGGGGTATTGGCCGGGGTAAGCTGCTGGCCATATTCCACAAGGCCCAAAGACTTTTGCAATGTTGCCTTCCTGACCACTAAGATGACTACCATGACTACCAGGAGGTCAGTAGAAGGAAGCAAACACAAAACAAACTTCAGAAATTGATGTTGACTTGTAAATGTGGACACCTTTGCAAATTTTGGCATTCATGGAAAGCTGTTTTAGACACTTGTTTAACATTAAACAGGAGATGGAAGGCACTAAAAACAAGTATGGCAAAATGAGTACAGTATATCATCAAAAATAGAAGCAAAGTTCTTTAGCCAGATGAGAAAACAAACCAAGCACAAATTTGGAATCAAAGTCAAAAACATCCATCTAGCCATTATCCAACTCACTATATCCTAACTACAGGGTCACGGGAGCCAATCCCAGCCAACACAGGGTGCAAGGCAGGAAACAAACCCTGGGCAGGGTGCCAGCCCACCGCAGGGCACACACACACACACACACCCACACTAGTGACAATTTAGAATCGCCAATGCACCTCACCTGCATGTCTTTGGATTGTGAGAGGAAACTCATGCAGACACGGGGAGAACATGCAAACTCCACGCAGGGAGGACCCAGAAAGTGAACCCAGGTCTCTTTACCACTGCGCCACCATGCCGCCCCAAGTCAAAAACAAAGAAGACAAAAAGCTAAAAAATGTTGACTCTGTCTTGAGTAGTTTCCCCTAATTAATACTAAGAGAAAATTTTATTTTTTTTTAATTGACTGAACACCAGGACACCATACACTTGTGTGACACCATATCTTATTTGTGAACAAGATGACATAAAACATCTTGTGACCATTGTGTGCAGAACACAGTGAAAGCCAACAACATGAGAACCAAGCATCACCAATTGTGCTGCACTGATGTCACCATCATAATGCTAAAATGGGAAACACCACGCATAAAAATATCGACATGAACACCAGAAGAGGTCATCCACCTGAAGCTAAGCATGTTTGGGCCCGGCCAGTACTTGGATGGAAGACCATCTAGGAAAAGTTTGGGTTACTGCTGGAAAAAGTGTTGGTGATACCAGAAGGGGGCGCTTACCCTGTGGTCTGAATGTGGATCCCAGTACCCCAGCGCAGTGATGAGGACATTGTGCTGTAAAAATGGCGCCACCCTTTGGATGAATCGTAAAACTGAGGTCCTGACTCTCTGTGGTCATTTAAAGATCCGTGGGCATCCTTCATAAAGAGTAGGCTGTATCCCGATGTCCAAGCTAAATTGCTTTCCATGGCCTAGTCATTCTAGACCCCTAATCATCCCCCTAACTATCTCTCTCAGAAATTCACCACCTAACAGCTAATGTGTGGTGAGCGTACTGGCGCAGAATTGGCTGCCATTGCATCATCCAGGTGGCTCCACACTCACTATGTAAAGGGCTTGGAGTAGTGAGAAAAGTGCTATATAAATGTAAAGAATTATTATTACTATTATTATTATTATTATTGTACATGTTGATGCAGGCTCTTTAATGATTTGAAGTTTTGAAACACTTTGATGCCCATCAACGTGTAAAATATAGAGGGACCCCCTAATTCACCCTTTGGACCTCCTGAAAATCAAAATTGTGGGGCGTTCCTGAAAATAAATCTGAAAAACTCGTGTTGGATATCATACTCTACCGGGTTTGATATATTATTTGTGCCCACATCTCTTCACAGTCTTTCTGGGGACAGTAATTTGAGGTGACCGTTCAACAGGTTTTGTGGGGGGTACCATGTCTGAGTGGTTGGAGCCCACCCGATGAATGAACAAATCGGAGGCGTTATTGCTCACTTTGGTCTCACTTTGATGTTGAAGTAGGCAATGGTAGAGATTACTGACACCATTTCCCCTCCAAGTGGTGCGATTCTGCCTTTCGTGTTCTTCACTAATGTGAGCTGCCATGATTATCTATGATTGGGTGGTGAATTGTTCCCAGCCAGGCAATTAATTCAGTCAGATAGCCATTTTAGCTTTGCACAGGCCAAATAAATGAATCTGTTTTATCGAAAATGACCACCATGCAGGATGCTAATCAGGTGTAAAATGTTTGTAGCATTGCATGTCTGCAGTTTCTATGTGTAGGATATGCACAATATAAGTGATAGCACCACATACCTACTGTATTGTAAACTCCACATTATCAGAGTAAGATCACAGTAGTTAGCTATCACTGGAGCACTGTGGGAACTCCCCGATTACCGCAGGGTATTTCACACAATCGTGCACATCCTGGCTAGACTTTCCAGAGGCCTCGGTAGGCGAAAGCCCACAGCAAATACTACTGAGGTGAAGTGCCCTTATCTTTACAAAGCAAGAGTTGGTTTTGCCAGGCAACTCTGATGCCCACTCTGTGCCTTCTTGTCTCTCTCTGCATCTCGGTAAACTCCAGAAATAGAAGTCAAACTCAGAAAGAGATACGTTTAGTGAAACACCCACACCCTGCTCTACGGATTAACACACAGGCAATCTAACACTTATAGTAGAGCGTACATATATTACTTGTTTAAGTCTTCATTCTGAAGTATTTAATGCAAAAGGGAAAAAGACTCACCAGCAATATTCAAGCAATGCGTCATCAAATGAGTCCTTCAGGTGAAACAGTTTGCTTTATGGCTCTGGAGCTCCATACTCTTCAGTCTCGAGTTTGATCTGATTGCTGTTTTTTAGATTTCTTATGGCAGTGGTTCTCAATCTGTGGGGTGGGACCCCCTGGGGGTTCAAAGTAACAAAAAGGGGGACACGAAGATGTGAAAAAAAGAAAACAAATATACCTATTGAAACCAAAACAAATTAACTTAAACTACATTCTGATACTAGAAAAATAAATATAGAGTTAGATAAATGTCGATAAAAGTTAAGTAGGTACAATAAAATATGCATCTATGATATATCATTAATTAAAAAAGAACAAATTGGTATTAGTGGGCTTCTTTCAAAAAATATGGGGGGGCGCGATTAAAACTGTTATGAAAACTCGGGTCGCAAATACTTAAAGGTTGAGAAATGCTGGATTATGGGGTGGAAGAGTTAGGATCTCTGGGATCAAAACTGAAGTGACATCAGTGGGTTGCGTCGTCCAGGCTCTGGGTGAAAGAAGAGAGTCCTTAACCAACCACATACTCCTATGTTGGTGTCCTCACCTCAGAAATTCAGCTGATAATTATATAGCCAGCAGCAATCCAACATGAACTTCAGAAAAGGTCATCTGCTGAAGCTAAGCATGTTTAGGCCCGGCCAGTACTTGGATGGAAGACCATCTAAGAAAAGTTTGGGTTGCTGCTGGAAGAGGTGTTGGATGATACCAATAGGGGGCGCTTAACCTGTGGTCTGAATGTGGATCCCAGTGTAGTGATGGGGCCATTGTGCTGTAAAAATGGCACAGTCCTTTGGATGAATCATAAAACTGAGGTCCTGACTCTCTGTGGTCATTAAAGATCCTTGAGCATCCTTCATAAAGAGGCAGGACCTCCGGGATCAAAACGGAAAGAACATCAGTGGGTTGCGTCGTCTGCGATCTGGGTGAAAAAAGAGAGATTTTTTTCCAACCACATACCCCTAGACCCTGGTGTTGGTGCCCTTACCACAGAAACTCAGCTGGTAATTATATAGCCAGCAGCCATCCAACATACACTTCAGAAAAGGTCATCTGCTGAAGCTAAGCATGTTTGGATGGACGACCATCTACGAAAAGTTTGGGTTGCTGCTGGAAGAGGTGTTGGTAATTGGTATTTGCCATAGAATACCAGAACTGGCAGGTCCACCACTGGCAGGTGCCCTGTGCTTTTCACAGATGAGAGCAGGTTCACCCTGAGCACATGTGACAGTAGGGGGTGCTTAACCTGTGGTCTGAATGTGAATCCCAGTGCAGTGATCAGGACATTGTGCTGTAAAAATGGCGCCGCCCTTTGAATGAAACGTAAAACTGAGGTCCTGACTCTCTGTGGTCATTAAAGATCCTTGAGCATCCTTCATAAAGAGGCAGGACCTCCGAGATCAAAACGGAAAGGACATCAGTGGGTTGCGTCGCCTTGGATCTGGGTGAAAGAAGAGAATCCTTTACCAACCACATGTTGGTGTCCTTACCTCAGAAATTCAGTAGAGATGCTCCTGATTCTCTCGCATTTGATGACTTACACTCACTGGCCATTTTATAAGGTACACCTGTTCAACTGCAAATATCTAATCAGCCAATCAGGTGGCAGCAACTCAATGCATTTCGGCCTGTAGACCTTGACAAGACAACCTGTAAAAGTTCAAACCGAGCATCAGAATGTAAAAGAAAGGGGATTTACGTGACTTTGAATGTGCTATGGTTGTGGGTGCTTGATGGGCACTGCTGATCTACTGGGATTTTCACACACAACCATCTCTAGGGTTTACAGAGAATGGTCTGATAAAGGGAAAATATCCAGTGAGCGGCAGTTCTCTATGGGGAAAATGCCTTGTTGATGCCAGAGGTCAGAGGAGAATGGCCAGAGTGGCCTCAGCTAATAGAAAGATAACAGGAACTCAAATAAACACTCGTTATAACCGATGTATGCAGAATAGCATCTCTGAACACACAAGCAGATGGGTTACAGCAGCAGGAGACCACACCGGGTGCTATACCTGTTAGCTAAGAACAGGCAACTGAAGCCACATTTCACTTGGGTTCACCAAAATTGGACAATACGAGATTGTAGAATCGTTGCCTGGTCTGACGAGTCTCGATTTCTGCTGCGGCATTCAGGTGGTAGGGTCAGAATTTGGCATCAACAACAGGAAAGCAGGGATCCATCCTGCCTTGCATCCACGGTTCATGCTGGTGGTGGTGGTGTAATGTGTAGGGGAAATTTTCATGGCACACTTTGGGCCCCTTAGTACCAACTGACCATCATTAAATGCCACAGCCTACTTGAGCATTGTTGCTGACCATGTCCATTCCTTGAAGACTGCAGTGTCCCCATCTTCTGATGGCCACTTCCAGCAGGATAACATGCCATGTGACAAAGCTCAAATCATCTCAGACTGTTTTATTGGACATGATAATGAGTTCACTGGACTCAAATGGCCTCCACAGTCACCAGATCTCAATCCAATAGAGCACCTTTGAGTTGTGGGTAAACAGGAGAGGCGCGTCATGGATATGTAGCCGAAAAATCTGCAGCAACTACGTGATGCCATCATGTTAACATGAACCAAAATCACTGAGGAATGTTTCCAGCACCTTGTTGAATCTACACCACGAAGAATTACAGAAGTTTTGAAGGCAAAAGGAAAAGGTCCAACTGGGTACTTGCAAGGTGCATCTAATAAGGCAGCCGGTGAATGAAAAATGAAATTATTTGGTAAATGCAATGGATATAGGTGATGCAATACAACCTGTTCCCAATGGCTTATGGGTAATTTGAGTACTCACAGCGCAGCGCTCTGCTATTAGTCTAGTTGAAGCCAATGTCAAATGACCATGGATGCTCCACTGTAGGATTGCATCCCTGCTGAACAACGTGCCATAGTGAGATTTCTTTGGGCAGAGGGAGTGAAACCTGCTGAAATTCACTGAAGGATGTTGGCTCATGCAGATCAGTAAGCTGTTTGTGCACCCATCTTGCAACAACTTTATGGTCCCGCAAGTCGTCATGCACCATGGCAAGTGCAGATCCATAAGCTAATATCCAAATGTGAAGCCAGAGCAGACATCACAATCTATCGGTCTTGTCTGAGGAAAGCATGTGCCTTGTCAATGTGGGCTTGTTGATGGTCAGTCAGATGGAGCTTCGTCGCTTACACTTGCTCTTCCTGCTTTAAACTTTTCCACCCATTCATAACCTTTTTGTTGAGTCCTGCTGTTTTCACTTCCATACTGAACCAACATCCTTTGGTGAACTTCAGCAAGTTTCATTCCCTCTGCCCAGGTAATTTTCAAATTGCTTTTACTTTTTGATTTACCCTCATATATGTATATATGAACATATGTACTGTATAGTTTTAATATTGCAATATGTTATTAAGCGTAGTTGTTCAGTAGTCTGTGGCTAGATGGCCTTGGTGGCTTAGAGATTAGATGACCTTATCTTTACATACATACAGTACTTCTCTAATCTGTCAGCCTTTGACAAAAGTCAGTACTGAATCAGTTTAGGGTCACAGGGGCAGCGCCATCTTTACAGTATTATAGGCCCCCAGGCAAAGCAGTGCAGTGGGGCCCCTACCTACACAACCATTCAGCAAGTCACAACATACAGAGATTAGCATGGGGCCCCTATGCTCGTGGGGCCCCCAGACAACTGCCCAGCATGCCCATGCATTAAGCCCTGTAATGGACTGGCATCTTTCTTTCTTGCACCCGATGCTGCCAGGGTAAGCTCCTTCCCCGACACTAACCCTGAATTGGATCAAACAGATTTGATCAAGTTGTTATGTGAATTGACTCTTCAGTGCCATGCAGCGTGCTAATTGAAAAAGTCACAGTCACTGTCACTGCTGGCAGCATGGCCACCAGCTCTCTGCAATCCTGACCCAGCTGAGGCTTTGAAAAGGAATGGATCGGTGGATGGATGGTGGAGCTTGTTTCTTAACTGAATTTCTACTCATGTCAGAGAAGCCCTCTTCTTGATTAACTCATACATTAATATTGAACAGCTAATGCTGGCTTCTTGAGAAATCCAGTAACATTTCTTGTAGAGTATGTGACACCTGTGAGAGGAAGTGGCTGAGCACTGATTACAAGTTCTAGTAATTGTTGGCGTTATCGGGGCAGGAAATGGAAACACAACGATCGGCTTTCTGTGTAGTCCTCTTTGCACGTTTGCAACAAGACAATCAACAGTCAAAACATCAGAGCTACGGTGTCCTTCATAATATTTGGCACGAAGACACTTATTTCTCTTTGATTTCCTACTCTGCTCCACAGTAAAATTACAAATCGTGATTAAAGTGCATATTGCAGACTTTCATTTAATAATAATAATACATTTTATTTATATAGCGCCTTTCCCATGTTCAAGGCACTTACAGAATATAAGAAAGAACGGCAGGGTATACAGTATATAGCATTGTACAAACCAAATAAATAAATAAAGAAGATTAAGACAGTGAATTCAGAGGAAGCCTAACAGACAACACAATTGATGGTCTATCACACACACACACATACAGGTTACATGAGCATCTTGACAGAGAGGTAAACTGAGAGAAGGGTAATAAAGTCAAGTAGAGCTAAAAGCCTTCCTGAACAGATGAGTTTGGAGTTGTTTTTTAAAAGAATTCATGGAGTCCGCTGACCTGATTAATTTCGGTAGGTCATTCCAGAGTTTGGCTGCTATACAGCTGAAGGCCCTGCTGTCACCCATGGAGTGTAGATTAGTGTGGGGCACAACAAGATTGACAGAATCAGAGGACCTTAGTGGGTGGACAGGCACATAGTGATGGAGAAGGTCACTGATGTAGTTTGGCGCAAGGTTATTTAAGGCTTTGTAGGTTATTAGTAGGATTTTATATTCGATTCTGTAAGACACGGGGAGCCAGTGAAAGCGGAGCAGGATGGGTATGATGTGCTCGCTGCTGCTGGTTCGAGTAAGGACTCTTGCAGCTGAGTTTTGAATAAGCTGGAGCTGTGATTTAAGATTAGAAGGGACACCTACCTGCCAGTTACAATAATCGATGTGGGATGTGATAAAAGCAGGCACAAGTTTCTCAGTATTAGAAAAGGAGAGGAAGGAGCGAACACGGGATATGTTACGGAGGTGGAAGTAAGAAAGTTTCTTAATGTGATTTATGTGGGTGGAATAAGAAAGGGAGGAATCAAAAATGACACCGAGATTCTTTGCAGTAGAGGCAGGTCTGATGAGATCACCGCCAAGATGGACAGGGAAGGAGCTCATTTAATTAAGCTGCATTTTAGTCCCAATTTGCAGGAGTTCAGTTTTGTTGCAATATAATTTTAAAGAGTTCTGCTCCATCCAGGTTTTAATTTCACTAAGGCAGGTTGTGAACTGAGAAAGCTCTGATGAAGTTCCACTTTTAACATTGAAGTAGAGTTGAGTGTCATCTGCATAAAAATGATAACCCAGTCCATAGCTATGAATAATATGGCCAAGGGGAAGCATATAAATACAGAAGAGCAGAGGGCCGAGGACAGAGCCCTGAGGAGCTCCTTGTGTGACTGGCGCTGTGCTGGATCTGCTGTTGCCAAGACTAACAAACTCTTGCCTATCAGTCAGATAGCACTTGAACCACTGTAGGGCAGTGCCAGAGATACCCAGCATGTTCTCCATTCTGGACAGTAGGATGTCATGTCTGACCTGAGTGTCAAATGCTGCACTGAGGTCTAACAGAATTAATATGCTGGTTTGTCCAGAGTCTGCTGCCATAAGCAAATTATTGCTTTCCCGTAGCAGAGCAGTTTCACAGCTGTGCCGCGCCCTGAAACCAGATTGAAAGGGTTCCATCAAATTATTAGAAGTTAAGTAGTTGGTGAGCTGGGAGGCTACAACACGCTCAAGAACTTTTGACAGAATGGTAAGTGGGAAATAGGCCGGAAATTGTTAAGACTGACAGCATCAAGACCAGACTTTTTTAACATTGGGGTTACAGAAGCGATTTTAAAAGTGATCGGCATAGAGCCAATGTCAAGGGATGAGTTTATTATTGTTGTAATAGTCAGGATTATGGCATGAAGGCAGGATTTAAGTAGTGTGCTGGGGATGGGATCCAGTACACAAGAGGTTGGCCTCATCTTACAAAGCAGGTTATTACAAATGCAGATGTGACTGGTGAGAACTTAGAGAAGGAGCTGGATGGAGTGGGAAAACAGGGAGAGATATAAACAGATGATGTATTTATGTTAGGTGAATTATTTAGATCTTTAATTTTGTTACGGAAAATTTAAGGGGATTTGCATACATTTTGGTCACACTTTTTCTACATGCTCCCCCCAATTTGAGGGCACCATCATGCTTGGGATAAATGGCGTCACAGTTATTTGTGATTCCTCACTTATATTTTTTTGCTTTATCAGATACGTAGGCTTACCTCTACCCTTTGGAGTCTGTAGTTCCCATTACAAATAGTCACTCGTCAGAAAGCAATGGATCCAGGAAGGCAGGCGATAGAAATGACGTCAGTGGTGGAGTGGCTGCCAGTTTTCTGTGCTGCAGAGGGAAGAAGAGATAAGGCAATAGACCACAAAGCCAACTCCTGGTTTGGTAGGAAGTTGCCATCACCAGAGCCCTTAAGCTGTCTCCCATACACGTGTGTGTGACAATATATATATGTATTGTGGTGGACGGATAGGGCTACATGTTAATGGAAGGACCAGGGTTGCAGTGGTGCCTTGGATTAGGGCTCCAGTGGAGTTGGAGTTTGGCACAGCCCTGTTGGGCTACATGGGTGCCACCAGGGGGTGCTGCAGGGGCTGCAGAGGCCTACTACGTTGGGCTTCTGGTTCATCCAGAAGTATTTCCAGACCATGCTAATGGGCCACCAGAAGTGCTCTGGGTGTGGCATAAAAGGAGCCCTCTGACAGTCGGAAGATGGAGGACGAAGCTTGCTGGAGGAGGACTGGAGGCGGAAAACAGAGAGAGAAGAAGAAATAAGACAAAGTGCTGTTTATTTGACTGTGCTTTGGTGCCGGTGGTAAATGAAGAGAAAGTTTCCCAAACGTGAATAAAAGCCTGTGTGTTGCCGCACATGTGCCTTGTGTCTGCCTGTGTCGGGTTTGGGGATATGGTGTGCCCCCTGATGTTCACAAAATACATATATATACAGAGTGAGACAAATTATGTTAACATTTGAATGGCGGAAACAATTTATTCACAAAACATACTTCATATGTGCAAGATGATTTACAGGAATGTTTCAACCTGTTCAGCATCATGTTCAACACATGTACCATACGTGGCACATAAATTGACCACAAAAATTGTATATAAGCATATACATAGCAGTTCCATTATTGGTAACATAATTTTGACTCACCCTGTATAATATATATATATATATATATATATATATATATATATATATATATATAT
>JANRMT010062796.1:98830340-98844809 GCA_026402145.1 Polypterus bichir lapradei | reverse complement strand
GTACATTGTCCCAGTTAAATGTATATCCTGTTGATTTAGTGTGCGTATAGATCAGTGATCGTGAGTCCTACGCACACTAAATCAACAGGATATACATTTAACTGGGACAATGTACAAGTAAGATTTAAGGCCAGTACTAAAAGTGCCAGAGAGCTGGCTGAATCTTGGCTATCAAACGAAAACATCATTAACAGACATTTGGACATAAATCCAGCATATGAAAACTTGAAGAAAATATGAAGAACATGCTCATAATAAATAAAACTTTACAACCAATACCTCCCTCCTGATCACACTGACTTAGCCCCGACCCACGTAATTTTTGCTATATATTGCCTTTGATTCTTGTAAGTCTAATCATTATCCTCTGATGAAGACCCCTGGCAAGGGCTGAAAGCTCAGGAATAAAACTTACTTTGTGATACGTGATTCATTTTCTCCCTTTGTGGGTCTCCAGCTGCAAATATATATATATATATATATATTGATAATATAATAGCGCTATATAATGCCCGACCCGGCACAGACTGACGCAGAGGCACGTGTAAAATCAACAGTCTTTTTATTTTTCTTCAGCCGTGGGGCACGTCTTCCCCGTGTCCTACAGGCCCAGCACAGTCCCAAAAGCACTTTAACAACACAAAGCAACAACTCTCCACCTTGTACCACCACTCCTCTCAGGCAACCTCGTCCTCTTCCTCCCGATTCTGGCCCCTGAGTGGTGGAGGTTGGCCCGTTTTATAGCCCACCCGGAAGTGTTCCAGGTGTTTGGCCACCTGGTCCCAGTTGCACCTCCGGGTGGGGCTGATGATTCGTCCAGCCGGGTTCTCAAGACTCGGCAGCACCCCCTAGCGGCCATCCTAGCTCCCAACCCCCTAGAGCCAGGTGGGAGGCTGGGGAATCATCGTCGGCCCGGGAGGCTGCCACCAAGCGTCCCGGGGGAGGTATTGAGCTGTTCAAAGTTGCTCCCCCGGAACATGCATAGCAGGGGCTTCCCGGCCGGGCATGGAACCCAGCCGTCCATCACACTATATATATGTAAATATTGTAAAAGAATAGACAAGACAACGTCAAAGTTTTCGGGGTCCACCCTATTTGGTCAAAGAATGTGGTTGATTGATAGGTCTTTACAGACAGGACTTCAAAACAGAACTGAAGAAATGGCTGTCATTTATAGATGGGAAATGATGTAATTAGGAGAATGGTGTTCTGGGAACCGGAAATAACATCAGAAGGAGGTGGGTTTCCTTTTGATTTCCATTGGATTGTGTAAGGCACCACTGGACTCACTGACACTTTGGTTGTTTTTTTTTTTTTTGTGCAAATTCTCTAAATGAAAGGCCTACACCTATAAGGGTAATAACACTCGGTCTCATTTCATTTGTTTAGGGAGGATGTTGACAACAGAGTTGAGGGAGGATGTTGACTAAAGTCGATATCTATGGTGTGATATAAACACAGACCAGACATCATAAAAAGATTTGGGGCAGCCACCCGTATAATATCCCCAGTTGCAAAAGGTTTGTAGAATTGAAGAGAGATGTTCACAACACTGAGTCCAAAGCAGAACTGATTCCATGGTGGTAAAATGGCGGCTTTAAAGGTCCATGCAGGAAGTCACGTCATCAAAGGGGCATGACACGGAAGTGACGTCATCTGAACTAGAAGTGACGCCATCGAAGGGTGGGACTTGGAAATGATGTCATCGAGGAGGCGGGACCCAGAAGTCACGTCTTCTAAGATACCGGAACCTGGTAGGATTTCTCGGGAAAGGTCTGCAGGGAACTGAGAAAGACAGTCAGTGCACCCCGCTCTCCCCTGGTAGGGTGTGGTATTAACATTACTTAAACCCTTCAGCTGTCTCCTACTCGCACGTGTGTGATAATGGGTAGAGGGGGATAATCAGCTGTAAACGTCGACAAAAATCACCGTTTCTTCAGACCCACTTTGCTAGAAGGAATGTTAGACTCGTTGACTTAACATCGAATTCCTGCATGTGCGTGAGTAGCGTGGAGTAAAACAACATCTAGGACTGCATCGACATCTGCCTAGAGAGCCAAGCAAATACGCAAAGAAAAACACTCAGTGGACGATGTTTTGCGTCTATTTTATTATGTTGAATTGGACTCTGACTTGTCGGACTCCGATTTTGCTGCAAGTGATCTGGAGATTGAGATCTAAAACAAAAGTATGTGCCAAAGCATCAGCTGATTGGCTCCCAGCTGATTGGCTGCTGCCCACAAGCAGCCGCGGACGTGGCAGTCAGAGATGGCTAACACGTGGCAACAGGGCACTGTGCACAATAACAGTCATTTTATGTTGATTCGTGTGAGAAATTATTGCTTTGTGTCCATTTCAGAGTTTTTTTGGAGAAATAATCCACCCTGGAAGAATAAGAAAAAAAATCAGCCCTAAAAGAGTTAATTGCCATTTTCTTGCAGTACCACTTCAGAGGGTGTAGTAACACAGTCCGTTCCAACTCTGCTTCAGGACGCACAGCGTGGTTTTAAGTAATCAACAGAAGTTAGGACACCTGTACAAACTCTTTGCTTCAGCTCACAAGGCTTATTTTACTTTAATTGCTGCAGGACATTTGTAGGTTGTGACATTCTGAAATTTCCTTTTTTTTCAGTCTCTACTAACCTAAACTTTAAATTTAAACCTTTGGCAATGTTGTGTATATTGTGGAAGTTTCCAGCCCGGATCACAGACAGACGCAGGGCACCCAAGTCCATAAACACTTATAGTATGTTTATTTTCTTATTTCCACACACAATGCACAAACCCCACCTTTTCCTTCCTTCTCTTTTACTGCCACCTCCACTCCTCACCCGCAAGCTCTGTCCTCTGCCTCCCGACTCCGGCTCCCCAAATGGAGTGAGGTGGCCTCTTTCATAGTTCACTCGGATGTGCTCCAGATGCTCCCTGACGATCTTCCTGGTGTGGCGGAAGTGTTGTATGGGCACCCAGAACCACTCCGGGTGTGCCTGGATTCTCTTCCGGCATCACTGCAGTCCAGGGCTCTGGAATTGTCCAGGTGACCCCTGGCAGTGACCATGGGCCCCAACAGGGTTGAGCTTTCAAGCTCCAATCCCGTGGCCCCAATGCAATCCAGGGTGTGCTGCCCTCTTGCCTCTCTCCCAGTCCTTTCCTTTTCCAGACATCCTGGTGGGGCAAGATCACCGGTTGTCTGCCACAACGTACTGTACACACACCCATATATTGGTTATATATCCTATTGGTTGAAAAGAATACATAGAAAGCATTTTAGTTTCATGTCATCATTATCTGGTGGGATGTCCTTACACTTTACACTAACGTTTTTCCATTAAGGTAATACTCACCATCAGACAGGTGGTAGGCATAGCACAATAAACTCTTCTTACGCATTTGATCGTCATTACAGAAGCAGAAATATCTGATGAATGATTGAGAGTTCGCCACTAACACCATAAACTTTATTACAATGGAGAACAGAAGCTTTACAACTATCAAGGATAACAGTTTTATGTTCCTTATCTTTCAGAAGGCAGGTTATGAGCACACAAAGGCTTTCTGCTTCAATCTGCTTAAATCTTTTCATCATGAGCTTCCTTACATTTGCACCAATTAAAATAATGGGATTAAAGGAATAGCGACTGTTATAAGGAACGTCTTTTTTAAAACCCATAGAAAGTACGGCATACAATAAAAAGGGCAAATAAATTGTTTACCAATAATAACTTCTATCAGATACAGCTCACCTGGAGTTAACTCTGGACCACCGTGGAAACTATGAGAAGTCAGCCAGTCATCTTCCAACCCGCTATATCCCAACTACAGGATCACAGGGGTCTGCTGGAGCCAATCCCAGCCAACACAGGGCACAAGGCAGGAACAAATCCCGGGCAGGGCACCAGCCCACCGCAGGGCACACACACCAAGCACACACTAGGGACAATTTAGAATCACCAATGCACCTAATCGGCATGTCTATAGACTGTGGGAGGAAACAGGAGAACCCGGAGGAAACCCACGCAGACACGGGAGAACATGCAAACTCCATACAGGGAGGACCCGGGAAGCAAACCCAGGTCTCCTTACTGCGTGGCAGCAGCACTACCCACTTTGCCACCGTGCCACCCAAGAATGAGCAAAAAAAGCACAAAACATGAATTAAAGCCCCAGCCAGGGAGGACCCCAGGCTGAGATATGACATTAACGGGTTTTAGAACATGACCAGCACTTATTGAATGCATATCTTTACAATTTTCCTCACAACTAACACAAATTTCAAATTTAAATCCATACTTTGTATACTGTAATTTCAGTGTAAAAGATAAAGAAACTCTGACCTAGGCAATATTTCTTAGTTGTACTAAGACTATGACCAAACCTAAACAATGAAATAAGATATATAAGCCTTAAACAGAACTTTTCTTTAATACCAATTCTTTATTTATTTTTGTGTGAACTCTTTTACCTTGACATTTTCCTAAAACTTTTAAAACAAAGATTTTTGGTCTGCGGAATTATTTGAACATGCGTCACATTTGTGCTCGAATCATCCGATGAAACAAACTAAAGGCTGCAGAGCTTTGGTAAATTTGAAAAGAAAAAAAAAATGCAGCTACAGTCTGTATGTTCCCTATTTAATCCTCCAGCCTTTGACCAATATCGGAGTTTGCATAGTTCTTCTCTAAAACCATACAGACAAGACAAACTACTCTGGAACCCAAAAATTCTGACCCTTGGGTCCTAGTGTTTTTATTTTTTTTACTTTCTCTTACACGAAGTATACGGAAAGTATTGTAATCGTCCAGAAATTCAATGTCGATATATTGATGAATCTCGACGTTTTAGACCTTCCTGACTTTCTTGTATGCAAAGTATAGGGAAAGTACTGGAATCCTCCAAAAATTCAGAAAATATCATTTTTGGAATTATATCTGTGTGTATGTAAACACGATAACTTGAGTACACTTTCACTTAACTCAACCAAATTTTGTATACAAATATTAAGTACAACACATACATTTCTATCAACTTCTGGGCTATTTCAGCTAACTAGAAGTGATACTTTTTTATTCATGCAGCTGCAAAGTCCAGTTTATTCAACTTTACTTTTATAATAATTGTTCAATATATTATTCATTTGATTTAGATAGATAGATAGATAGATAGATAGATAGATAGATAGATAGATACTATATTAATTCCCAAGGGGAAATTCACATAGTCCAGCAGCAGCATACTGATAAAAAAAAACAATATTAATTAAATAGTGATAAAAATGTGGTGCAAGTTAAAAAAAAATGCAGGGTGGAGGGTGTGAGCCAGGTAACACAGTCTATAAACTTGTGTAGTGTTAACGTTTACCCCCCCGGGTGGAATTGAAGAGTCACATAGTGTGGGGTCTCCTCAGTCTGTCAGTGGAGCAGGACGGTGACAGCAGTCTGTCGCTGAAGCTGCTCCTCTGTCTGGAGATGATCCTGTTCAGTGGATACAGTGGATTCTCCATGATTGACAGGAGTCTGCTCAGCGCCCGTCGCTCTGCCACGGATGTCAAACTGTCCAGCTCCATGCCTACAATAGAGCCTGCCTTCCTCACCAGTTTGTCCAGGCGTGAGTCGTCCCTCTTCTTTATGCTGCCACCCCAGCACACCACCACGTAGAAGAGAGCGCTCGCCACAACTGTCTGATAGAACATCTGCAGCATCTTACTGCAGATGTTGAAGGACGCCAGCCTTCTAAGGAAGTATAGTCGACTCTGTACTCTCTTGCACAAAACATCAGTATTGGCAGTCCAGTCCAATTTATTATCCAGCTGCACTCCCAGGTATTTATAGGTCTGCACCCTCTGCACACAGTCACCTCTGATGATCACGGGGTCCATGAGGGGTCTGGGTCTCCTAAAATCCACCACCAGTTCCTTGGTTTTGCTGGTGTTAAGATGTAAGTGGTTTGAGTCGCACCATTTAACAAAGTCCTTGATTAGGTTCCTATACTCCTCCTCCTGCCCAGTCCTGATGCAGCCCACGATAGCAGTGTCATCAGCGAACTTTTGCACGTGGCAGGACTCCGAGTTGTATTGGAAGCCCGATGTATGTTGGCTGAACAGGACAGGAGAAAGTACAGTCCCCTGCGGCGCCCCTGTATTGCTGAACACAATGTCAGACCTGCAGTTCCCAAGACGCACATACTGAGGTCTGTCTGTAAGATAGTCCACGATCCATGCCACCAGGTATGAATCTGCTCCCATCTCTGTCAGCTTGTCCCTAAGGAGCAGAGGTTGGATGGTGTTGAAGGCGCTAGAGAAGTGCAGAAACATAATTCTTACTGCACCACTGCCTCTGTCCAAGTGGGAGAGGGATCGGTGTAGCATATAGATGATGGCATCCTCCGCTCCCACCTTCTCCTGGTATGAGAACTGCAGAGGGTCGAGGGCGTGGTGGAGCTGTGGCCTCATGTGGTGAAGCAGCAGCCGTTCCATGGTGTTCATCACATGTGACGTCAGAGCGACAGGCCGGAAGTCATTCAGCTCACCAGGACATGATACCTTTGGGACTGGGGTGATACAAGATGTTTTCCAAAGCCTCGCGACTCTCCCCTGTTCCGGGCTCAGGCTCAGGTTTGATTTGTTGTTGACGGTTCTTTAATTCACATAATATAAATATATAATCGTTGTCTTTACTCCTCAAATATCCATCCCCATATCTGAGTATACAGGAAAGTCGAGAGGAGACCACTCCTGTTTTTTTTTTTAATTCCCATGTAGTACAGTTTGCACACCACTGCCACCTGTTGGCTCAGAGCAAGTGAAACATCTGAATAGACTGAAGCCAAACTAACAGACAAAATGACCAGAGCTTAACATTACTCCCCTGGGCAACGCCGTTTGCTGCTTTTATCTACTGTAATATATAGTAATGTATCGTGTACTTTTTCAGGTGGGTGTTGGGTGAGGCTCAGTCAATAGTGGAAGCGCAGCACAACATGAAGGAGAGTCAAAGGGCTGTTGTTTATCTCTTGCTTTGTTGGCTTTTCTTCATAATTTAAGCACTATGAACTGTCTGCCTTGAACTAAGAGGACTAGTCAGACATGAGTCTGTCACAGTAGGACATGTCCTTAAGTCTTGGGATGCGCTTGGTTGCTCTTCTCTGCACAGCTTCAGTGCTGCTTTCTGGCAGAGACACTGGTATCCTGGTTGGGATGCCAGTCTATTCAGCATGGCACTCACAGATCCTTATTTCCTTTTATATAACAGAACACTAGCATTAACATTTTGAAATCTATTTGTTTACCCTCTTTAAAATTTAGTAATGATTTCTTATACTCCAATGCTAAGAAAGAGTGGTACCTGAGTATCATTTGGATGACCTGCTCTGAACCTTCCCATCTAAAAGTAGTCTTTATTTGGTGTGACAAAATTAATGATGTTATTCTCTTCCGCATGGATGCCAAATTAAGAAATGGTTCAGCTGGTGTAAGCTAAGTGTTCTAAGTAAATATCAAAATTTGACCTAAAAGTGTGACTTTTGATGTAAATTGCTGGCTGACTTTCTGCTAACATAAAGTGAAACCATTCCTGTTTGCACATGTCATGCCCTTTGCAGAGCAGTTACATGGAAACAAATTGGTAAAAGAAAAAGAGCCACTAGATGCATAGGGTGATAAATTCAAAGTCCGGCACAGAGTAAATATAATCTATCTATCTATCTATCTATCTATCTATCTATCTATCTATCTATCTATCTATCTATCTATCTATCTATCTATCTTGTGGGAAAAACTTTCCTCTATATTCACATAAATCATTCTCGGACACCATATGAATACGCAGAGCATTCCTTTATTTGCACACAGATAAACACAAATGTCTCAGTCTATGGAGTGAGCAATCAATAAAAAAAATCATCTGCCTTTATGCTTTTCTGTTACATTACCTCATCAAATACGTCATGTCTTCTGACTCTTAAAATCTCATCCAATCAATGAGTGCCCCCAGTATTTTCTGACTCCTTTTGACTCGCCCATTAATCTGAATATTGCCTTGTAAATAGGGGTGATATGCAGACTCTTCTATTTTTGAGTTTAGCCCGGCTTCATAGGAGGGGTGTTTGAGCTTTCCAATTAGTTTATATCCCTGCTTTCTAGAGGGGTGTTTGTTACTCATCAACTTCAATTTAACCTTACTAGCTGTCTTGGTACCTCCTCTAAGATGAGGCAAAGGCCTTACACACCTAGGCATTAAACAACATTTAGTTAACCTTTCAGTTACATTCAACTCTTATCCTTATGTTCAATAATTCATTGTTATAACTTCATATATGTATATAGGTGTATTAAATTTTAAAATGATATCATCTATTGTTTAACAATATTGATTAAAATTCTATATCTATCTATCTATCTATCTATCTATCTATCTATCTATCTATCTATCTATCTATCTATCTATCTATTATATAATATAAAACAGAGAAAGACTGTGAAAGCCAAGGGCACTAAGCAAAAACCCTAAAACATAAAAACATAAATACTTCCAAAATTATACTAAACCCAAAAACATTATTTGATCCCTCCAAAAGCCAGAGAAAAAAGCTAAGTCTTTAGATAGGTTTTAAATATGAGGACTGTGGAGGCAGTTCTGACATATAAAGATGTTTCATTCCAGAGTTTTTGGGCAGCCACAGCAAAAGCTCGATCACCTTTCTGTATTAACCGAGAATGGGGCACTGATGATTGTGGGCTGAGAGGACAATTTAATGTAAGTGACCATAGAAAATGAATGCTAGATATGGAGATCTGAAATATATGAAGGTGGCAGATTATTTAGTGCTTTAAACACAAAAAGGAGCACTTTAAACTTTATAAAAGAACCTAACAGGCAGCCAATGGAGAGAGACCAGAATAGCAGTAATGTGGGCTGTTAACAGGCTGGCTGCTGCATTTTTAAATTAGATGATGAAGAGATAGGGAGGCCTGACTGCCCCCTAAGTACAGTGAGTTACAGTAATCCTACCTAGGACCTTCTTCTTCTTCTTTCGGCTGCTCCCGTTAGGAGTCGCCACAGCGGATCATCTTGTTCCATATCTTAATGTCCTCATCATCTTGCTCTGTCACACCCATCACCTTCATGTCCTCTCTCACCACATCCATAAACATCCTCTTAGACCATCCTTCTTTCCTTTTATCTGTCAGTTCCATCCTTAGCATCCTTCTCCCAATATACCCAGCATCTCTCCTCTGCACATGTCCAGACCAACACAATCTCTCCTCTCTGACTTTGTCTCCCAACCGCCCAACTTGAGTTGACCCTCTAATGTCCTCATTTCTAATCCTGTCCATCCTCGTCACACCCAATGCAAATCTTAGCATCTTTCACTCTGCCACCTCCAGCTCTGTCTCCTCTACACATTCATTCATTTCTGCCACATCTAATCTCGCCCGCTGTGCTCCTTTTACTAGCCATGCTTCAGCTCCACTCATCATTGCTGGTCTTACCACTGTCTTAAAAACCTTACCTTTAACCTTTGCCGTAATTTTTCAATCCCACAACATTCATACCTTCTTCCAGTTGTTCCATCCACACTGCACTCCATGGGTTGCCTCTGGATCTAATATTCCTATCTTCTGCTACCACTTATTCTAGATATTTAAATGTCTCCACTCTTTTCAATACCTTCTGATTTCTGATCATAATTAAACCTCATATATTATGTCTTCTTCTTCTTCTTCTAATTTATCTTCAATCCTTTATCTTGCAAGGCCTATCTCCATTCTTCCAACTTCCTCACCACTTCCACTCTTCTGGTGCTGCACACCACAATGTCATTAGTAAACAGCCTGCACCAGGGGGATTGAATCTTTTATACTGTGAAGAAAAAAGAGGACAACAAAACAGATTAAGGGTTGGGGATACATTGGTGGTCCAGGCGATCAATTGAGACTATGCTATGGTCAAAAAGTATTTAAATCAAAACAGTTGACACCAAAACAACAACACAACATCTGAGCTTTTATGTAGTTGTGGCCAGAAGTATACAGTAACAGATTTGGAAATGGGGATGACGTGGAGACGTCATCGGTAGCCAGAGATGAGGACATTGGAAAGGAACCGGAAGTGAAGTCACAACATGAGAACAGAAGAGACATCTGACGGACTGCATGTGGAAGTGGAGTCATCTCCGGGCAGTGGAACGGTGTTTACGGGCACTATGTGGGCTTTTGATCTTCTTGTTTTCTGGTGTGGAAGAGAGAAAGGCATTAATACTTCATTTTATATCCCCATCTTGCATTCTTTCAAGCTCCTTTGGGCCCATTTACTGTCCCCTAATCGCTCGTGTGTGACAATACCATGACGTAACATATCCATAACCAGATCAAAAAGGTAAGGACTTAAAGAAGATTCCACTAACTAGGATATTGTCTGTTACCTCAACTTTGCTTTTAGCCCAAGTCCTCATTCCTTCATACATATCCTGGACAATCTTCACATCCTTCTCTGCTCCTTCTTTATCTCTCAAGCACCACCGGACCACTTGATGTGCCACTCTATCATAAGCCTTCTCCGAATCAATAAAAACTTTATGCAAGCCTTTCTGTTTTGCTTCTCTATTAGCTGTCTCAATGCAAAGACTGCATCAGTTGTTCTTCTTCTTGGCATAAAACCAAACTTCTCCTCCCCTGTGGTGGTATCTTCCCTTCCCTCTATAGTTTCCACAATCCTGAGCATCACCTTCCTCTTTATAAATGAGTACAATCACACTGTTCTTCCACTCCTCTGGTATACTGTCCTGTTCAAAGATCTTCTGCATTAGATCAGATGACACATTTAGTCCCTCTTCTCCTAAACTCTTCCCGATTTCTGCTGGTATTTTATATGATCCTGTTTCCTTTCCATTTTTCATTGTTTTCAGTGCCTCCTTTACTTCCTCCATCCTTTTTTTTGGTACTAGCTCTTCATTGTCGACTCCATCACCAAATACTACCCTTAGACTTTCTTCATTCAACAGTCTTTTCAAAGCTTTTCATGCTCATTTAACACCACACCTTGCTTATTGTTTATCTGCTTTATCTGACTTAATGATAGATTCTGGTCAACACACCACAGAAACATATACTGGAACTAGAGATTGCACTTAAGAGAGCAAGCTGTGGGATGCTGGAGCAAACTGGTATGTCAGGGGTTCGAGTGGAAGTCAGCAAAGCTTTGTTTGTGGATGAGGTACCAAGGCAATTTAACTAACCAAATATGCATGATGGACTCAATTGCCAGCTCTAATTTGTCAAATGTCTTATTTTAAAAACCAGTGGTCTCAACTTTTTTGGCCTTGGTGCCTGGTTTTATCTATTTTTGTTCAGTGTTGACCCTTTATCATCAGTACTTTTAACGTAAACTAGTCAGCATTTTCCCTTGAATGGCACAGATAACAGTAAAAACACATTCAGCATTTTAATGCAGTGTACATAGATGAATACGCACAACACTCATCCAAAATGAACTCAACACACGGGTAATTAATACTGAAGTGCTTTATTAGATGAGTACAAGTATCAATTTGGTATTTAACTGGAAGTAAGTGAAGTTTAGATAGGACAGGGATGAAGTGATCACAGTGTAACAGTACTACTTAAATGAACTACAAATCCCAGCAGTCCTGGTAAATCGCAGACTTTTAAGGTGCTCCAGAAGAAGCCGTCAAAAAGATTAGTCGTCTGTCTTTTGTGTTTCCACACTTCACTCCAGCTCTGGATTACAAATCATCCATTGAACTGCAGTTCCTTTCATGGATATACAGTATGTGCTTATCCTGGGCCTGCTTATTCGTGTGATTTGTTTGGATTGGTGAATGTCTTTGTATGGGGAGCGCTACTAACTTCTGCAGATCAGATAATTGTTTGTTGATTGTGTTTGCCCCCTTTATTCATTTAGTTGACACCTTTAAGGCTGATTTATACTTCTGAGTCAAGCCTACACTGTAGCTATATGCTTTGGCTACACTATTGAAATTAGTTTATACTTAAGCGTCATGCCACACTACAAGCACATGCCTGAACGTTAGTTGGCGGTGTCTGTAGCATTCAAGAAAAGTGAAGGATCCATTAACACTAGAATTACCAGAGCCTACGAGAAAACTCGTAAATCCGGCCCACCTTAAATCTGTTCGCACCTCTCCGTCAGCGTCTTTTGTCCTGTAAATGTGCTGATTAAGACAAGCAGCAAGCAGCCTGCTATTCCATCCCCCACCGTTGCAGAACATTCACTAAGTTCTCCCAGCTCATGCCTTGTTTGATTACCTGGGAGTGAACTGCTGGAGTTTTAGAGTGGAAATAATAGATCGTTATTTGGAACACATGCATTTCATGTGTGTTCCGTTTCTACAGTAATCTGTGTAAACACATTGTTAAAACAGAAACTTTTTCATATTTTACTAATAAATGTTACAAAATGTAGGCATAAACTATAGAATGTGTGAAGCCTGAAGTCTAAAGATCAAATAAACACTTTCACAAAAGGTTCAAGGACAATACAATAGCTTCTGTGGTGTAGCCATCCAACACAAGTTGTAGTGATGTGAGTAGGGTTTGTGTCGATGCCATGTGTAATCACATTTTTGAGGAGGTGCAGGTCAGGCAACACCATAGGTACACCACAGGCGACGTACGTGGTGGAGTACCTATGGTGTAGGCTGGATGCAGAAGTATAAATAAGCCTTTACTTGACACCTTTAAGACTGATTTATACTTCTGCATTGAGCCTATGCATGTAGGCTACATCGTCCAAAGCAGTTTATACTTCAGCGTTGCAATGCACCACAGGCACTTGCTTGAACGTTAGTTGGTGGTGTTTGTAGCATGCAAGAAAAACAAATGATCCATTAAAATACAGGCACTTTTTGCCCTCCAGGTTTACCACTACTCTTGCTACGCATTTTCTTCCATAGGTGAATGACTTTTCTCCTTCAAATTTTTCCACTTTTTCTTATATTTCAATGACTTCCAGACCAGAAGATTAACTAAAACACATTTCAGTAAATATGTAATTGCCAGACTGGCCAATCAGAATCATAGGGGGTCTGCATAGGGTTCTCATTGATGCAATGCATAGTCAGGTTACAATGTTGATACGCCACAGGCAACATTAACTATGACATAGCAACAGCATAGGCTTGATGCAGAAGTACAAATCGGCCTTTACTCATGCCAGTGTACAAAATCAGGCCACAGCCCATTTCTTTATATATCCTTCTCAGGAACTAGGGCCCAGATAGATTCTTTGGCTTCACAGAATGAGTCACAGGATACCACAACTTTGTGTTTTAAAGCCCAGTGTCTTAGCCGCTGCACAGCAGAAGCTGCCTAACTCTAACCACTCTACCCGATAGATACCTCATCCTGCTATCTGACGATACCCTTATCTTACTTTCATTTATCTGTACAGTCAGTTAAATTGTATATTACTTAAAAGTGTCAGGGGTCACGACACTCAGATGTTGTGTTGATCCCTTAGTTGTTCACTGAAACGAGGATGGATGCAGCAGGGAGTAAGAGACATAAAATCGATCTTTCATTTAAAGGGTCATAAAAAAGGGTACAAAAGTTTATTGTGCAAATGTGCATATTAATACATAAAACGGTCAAATAAAGCAAATTAAACAGTCCAAAAATAATATACTGGGTAAACATCAATCATTCGAACTAAATTCTTCTTTAAACGGAGTTTGTTTAAAAACAAAACAGACAAACCCAGAAGAATAGAAACACCACCACACACAGAAACTGAAGAGGCAGCCCATAAAGACCCTTCTAAGACTCGGTCCACATGTCACTAGCAGCGGCCAGCTCTCTTCAATGCACAAGTCGGCTCTACTGATCCAGCACTCCCATGGACCCCAATGCATTCCCAGCAGTCTTCTTCAATTCAACGGATAATAAATAGACAATAAATACCTGCATTGTTCCTGTTTCAAAGAAGGCAGGTGCCTCTTTACCTAATGACTACAGACTGATAGCACTTATGTCTCACATCATGGAGACCTTTGAGAGGCTGATCTTGGACTATATGAGTCATCTCGTAGTAGACCACCTGGACCCATTGCAGTTTGCCTATCAGACAAAGATTGGAGTGGAGGATACAATTATCCATCTGCCCCACAAGGCTTATTTCTCACCTGGAAAAAGCTGGCAGCACTGTGAGGAATCTGTTGTTTGATTTCTCCAGCACTTTCAATGCCATGCAGCCATCCCTGTTAAGGGGTAAACTCAAAGATATGCAAGCCTGTGGGGTCCTGGATGATGGACTATCTGTCAGACAGACCGCAGTTTGTGAGACTCAAGGATTGTGTGAGCAACACTGGAGCAGCACAAGGAACAGGCCTGTCATTCTCTTCATTCTGTGCACTTCAGACTATAAATATACTCAGCAAAAAAAGAAGAGTCCCTTTTTCAGGACTGTGTATTTCAACAATAATGTTTTAAAAATC
>JANRMT010062796.1:98762506-98778711 GCA_026402145.1 Polypterus bichir lapradei | reverse complement strand
AGATAGATAGATAGATAGATAGATAGATAGATAGATAGATAGATAGAGAGGTGATATACAGACGTATTGAAGCCCCCGTCAAGTTTCTTGACACACGTCTACTTAATAAGTCATTTGCTAAAAGTCCTCTGTGTTGGTGTGTCACAGACAGGATGGACAGTGGTCTTCAAAATGGCACTCAGTTATAATTCCCTCCTTTGTTAAGACCTTCATGGGGTCTAGAGTGCATCCCACTAACTGAGCCTGCCATTTTAATATTGTGTTGAATTGGTGGGCCTCTCTTGAAGTGATGTTTACCAGTCCAGCACACCACAGCGTCTTAATCAGAGTAAGATGCACATGAGTAGAGTAACAGAATTGTGCTCACCGGTGATTGTAAATTGGCCTGATGTGTGTGAAAGTGCGTATGCAGTATGTGAGTATGCCTGGTTCAGGTGGCTCATTTTGGATAAACCTTTTTATTAAATCAAACAGAAGACATTAAATCATATAGGTAAAAGAGTCCAACTACTGGATAAACACCTTACCAGTACCACTGTTAGGTGAGATCACTGAGAAAAGTCCCCAAAAAAAAAACTATGACAGGGGACGGAAGCCCAATTGAGAACAGAAACTGAGAACCTAAATTCTGGCAGAGAGCAGTTTGTGAGACTCAAGGACTGTGTGAGCAATGCTGGAGCACCACGAGGAACAGGCCAGTCTGCTTCTCTCTTCACTCTGTGCACCTCTGACTAGAAACTTAACAGCAGGTCAGATCACTTGCAGAAATTCTCAGATGATTCTGCGCTTACGGGGTGTATTGATGAGGGGGATGAGACAGATGAGAGAAGTCAGGGGGAGAACTTTGAGGAATGTCTGCAACTTAACATCATCAAAACCAAGGAACTGCTGATTGACTTTCACCACACCAAAGACCCCCTACACCTGGTCAATATTTAGGCAGTGCATGTTGTGAAAGTGCAAGACTTCAGACATGGTAATGGTTTGGGGCAGCCGCCCATATAATCAGTTCCTGGCTGCAAAAAAAAAAAAGAATTGTAAAGCAAGAGTAGTTTACAAGACTGAGTCCAAAAGAGAACTGAAATCCAGAGGAGGGGAGTGAGGTTTTATAGGGATTCTTGGGGAAGTGATGTCATCCTCGGGGCCAGGACAGGAAGTGACGTCTTTCTCGGGGTCAGGACAGGAAGTGACGTCATTCTCGGGGCCGGGACAGGAAGTGGCTTCTTCAGAGTTGAGGCACCGGAATCTGGTGGGATTTCCCAGGAAAGGTCTGCAGGGACCTTAGAAAGAAAGTCAGTGCACCCCGCCGCTCCCTGCTGGGGTGAGTCAGTACCGTTCTCTAAGCCCTTTAGCTGCCTCCTACTTGCACGTGTGTGACAATGTAGTGATGGTGAATTCCTACCAGTACTTGGGGGTCCACATCTAGGATGGACTGGACTGGTCTTGTAACACAGAGGAACTGTATAAGAAAGGGCAAAGCGGGCTCTTTAATTAGGAGCATGAACAGGACTCTTCATTTTCTAAGCGAAGGTCATCATGATTGTCGTTTACATTTCTTCTTTACTGGAGAAGACGGGTGTTTCCACTTCATGCTTTGTGTCACAGTGATGGGCCCATGTCTCATCTCCTGTGACAACCCACTCCAAAACACTTGGATCTTCTTCAGAAGAAGCTTTTTTCCGCTGCTATCCATTGCGTTTACCAGATAATTTTCAATTTGTTTTTACTTTTTGATTTACCCTCATACTTCATGTTGTACATTGGATATATTATCTTGTAGGAATGAGTTATCATCTCATAGGTATGAGATAAAATTGCATTAAAATGTGAACAAAATGTGGCTCATGGTCAGGTGATTATGTAAGGGTTAGAACGCATGGTTTCATTGTCACCTTTTTCTTTAGCGACTGTGAGTGCCACGGAGGACAGACAGGCATCCCAGCTGGATGACAGCATGACCTTGCGACAAAATGAAGGTGCCAGAGGATGGACAAGCACAAGCAGGAGGCCTGGACCAGCTCCATCCCCCATACGTTAGGTAGCAGAGGTCCGATGGAGGCATCCCAACTTGGACACCCACAGGGGTTCATGGGTATTGGAGTCTGAAAGTGCAGACCTGTTGGGGTCCCCGGGTGCCATATGGGGGCGCTTTTGGGAAAGGACTACCCTGGTTCTCAAGCAACCCAGAAGTTCTCTGCACAAGACATACCAGGTGACCAGAAGCCATTCTGGGTCCAGCATAAAAGGAGCCCGCTGCCTTCAGAGTCGGAAGGAGAGGATAGTATCTTTATTTGTATGTTCATTGGCTGTGCTTCACTGTACTTTATGATATTAAGTGCTTGTTGGATTGTAAAAAAATCCATTATTTAAACCTGTGACTGTGTTGGACATTACTGAATATTTTAGGAAGGAACTGTAATTCTTCTGGTATAGATTATGGCTCCCTGTAGTCCACAAATGTGTTTAAATGAGCTAAAGAAGGTTGGATGGACGGATTGATGGATGGACAGATGGGTACCATATTGTACTTCAGGGCGCACAATGTCATCAATGCACATCAGAGGAGCACCTTCTGGGCTCATCTAAGTTAAATCATACCGCACCAGGGCGAGAGGGGGCATTGTCACTAATGGTGTCGTCTGTTTTTTTTTTTTCTCCCACATCACCGAGACAAGTGATGGTAACTGACTCTGCCCCATCTGGTCAGACAGCTCTAAAAAACATAGGCCCAGAGTCTCATTTGGACACGGACATAGTCGGGTACAGAGCTCCGCAAGTCAGATCTACACTTAAGAGCCAACCTCTTTGTGAATGTTATTTGTGTTTTGTTATATTTTGCACCCTCGTGCTCCTATGCTGTTTAACAGGTTTTAGTTACAATTAAAAGGGGGTGTCCCGGCTGGCACCCCAATTTTCATTCATCGATCTGTAAAGGAAACACCAGCTTCAAAATCCCATGTGATCCTTTGTCCAGGTGGATAAGCGTTTGACATTGGAGTCCTCTCCTTGTCTATGAAGCTTGACCTCTAGTTGCTGTTAGTCTTGAATTTCTTCTTCCTCATTTTCAACTCATTAGCTTCTTGCATGGTGCCCTGCGGTGGCATGGTGTGTCATGGGTTCATGTGCGATGCTTTCCATCACGATGCCAGTTTTTATTTATTTAATTTTTATTCAGCTTTTTTCACCCAACTACAAAAATCACCCTAAACTCCCACTTCATTTTTTCATCGTACTTATCTCCTCCAGAGCAGTCAGTATCCATCCCAGCAGCCACCATCACATTGTAGTCTCTTGGAAAGTTCTCTTCCTCATCACTGATTTTACAGGTATAGCATTGTCACACCCATGAGCGTAGGAGGCAATGGGCTAAACTAAAGGTAAAACGCCTGGTCAGGGGTTGACAAAGTGCACTCTTGTCTTTTCTTCCTCCTCTGCAGATCACCAGAAGGAAACACCACCTAAACCCCAACCGGGTTCCACTTCCATCTCCAGACCACACCTTCCTACTGACCTCACTGCCACCTGTTCCCCATTGGAGTCCCCCCCCCCACCTTTCTTCCCACCGTCTCTAAAGCCAGCCACTTTCCTTCCCCCAGGTAGTCCTGTTCTGGACACAGACTTTCGGGACTTCCCGGCACTGAAGCACTACAATATACGGTGGTGGAACTCCAAACCTTTTTCTGTTTTTGTGTTTCCTTTTACAGTATGTACTTACATTATACTCCATGTTATATTTTAATTTGAGAGTTTATGATGATGGTACAGTGGAAGATATCACCACCTACATTTCATCTAAACACAGGTCAAATCCTAGTCCAGGGGTGTTCTGTCTGGATGTTCATGTAGATCTCTTCACTGTTAGCTCCATGGATATGTATGGTGTAGCAGGTCCACAGCTATGAAAGATTGGCCATTTTTAAATAATCCATTTGGCCATGTCAGTCTTCGTGGGTGCGATTGTGCAGCCGCGGGGAGTGGCTGAGGTAATTGGGGCGAGTCGCAACTGCACGTGATGGTGCGATCATTCTCAATTGCTTAATCGGCTTCCTGCGGTGCGCGATTGAGCAGCTGTGCCCCACGGAGCCGCATAAGAACGGGCTGGCACTGGGAGAGAGACAGAAAGGAAATGAGAAAAGGCTTGGAGAGCGAGAGTGCAGCACTGGGGCAGTAAAAGAGAGTGGACAAGCCAGCTTGAAGAGAGAGGTCAGCGCAGTCAGGGGTCCCGTGCCGAGCGAAGGATCGGTGCTCAAGGGACGGATTGTGCCCATTGACTATGGAAGAGTGGGTTCGACTGGGGAGGAGTCTGCGCTAGGGATCTGAGGGACGACTGCATGTGTGAGAAGGAAGATGGGAGGACAACCGACCCTGAGCGGTCTGGCAGACTCTAACAGAGGATCGGTGGTGTGAGGACAGTGGTAGCTGAAGTGTTCTGGGTGAGCTGGAGGGACTGGGAAGGAGCTGTGCTTGGCTGGTGTGGTCCCAATATCTGCTGCAGGCTTTTAGTCACGTTTTAGCCTTGCTTTAAACATTTAGGATTTATTTTTAATGGTTCATTTATTGATTGGAACGCTTTGAAGCACTGCACTGTTTTAACTGTTTTTTTCTAATAAAAGCACTTGCACCTTTTGCACCATCCCCTTGCTTCGCTTGGTGTCCTCATTATCCAGCTCACCCGGGTACATTACTGACGATGTTTGGGTTCAAGAGGCTCCTAAAAGAGTGATGGGAGCATGGAGCAGGACCTGCACCGTCACGATATGCTGGTCTCTTATCAAGAAAGTTGATTGCTGCCCAGAAACTCCGTGTTACGCTGAGCTGCAGAAAGTTGATTGGTAAATTAATGGATGCCATTAGAGTTTTTAAACTGCGAGTTAGTGTAATCCACGCCCGGCTTATTCTTGGCTCCAGATCTCCACGCCAAGTTCACGTCAGTTTCAAATTTTCCATCTTTTATTTATTTATTTATTTATTTTAATTTTTTTTTAGGTGTTCACATGAGTATGCATCTCACAGGCTCTCACTGTCTGAGGTCACGCCTGAAAGGAACCGAGCGCTTGGCCGGCCAGAGGGTCTTATTCTTCACATGATCTTTTGGACGACTTTTGGGTATGTTTAACACTTTTTTGGGGATTTTTGTTTCACAGCAACTTGTTTTTGACTGGGACAAAGTAACAAAACAGCTGGGACCACTTAAGCAGCTGGTCTCCATCATGCAGTGTAAAACAATATGGACTGTGAAGGTTGCCACATTTTTTAAATGAAGGATTTTTTTAGCCCTGTTTGAGCTCTCATTTTGTAACAAGTGCCCTCCATCAGCGGAGTTCAGTGTGTGTTAAATATAAAACAGAATGGCTGCTTGCGTGACTCCATACTGAAAACTTACTAAAATAAAATTTGGATGAAGTGGCGGAAGACATTAAATTAAATGTAATGTTCTCATGGATTTATTTCATAGTCCAAAGATGCATTATTAATTCCATTGGCCCAATAAGAATGGGTCCAGGACTACCTGGCATCTCAGCAAGAAAGTTGGTTGCTACCCAGAAACTCCAAGTGAACTTGAACTGGAATGAATGCTCTGATGAATGCTGCTGTGGGCTATGCAAAGAACTGGAGACCACCCTACCACTCCACCCCCTTCAATGTTAGTTAAACTTAAACGAAGTGGTGAGGTAGCCTTCTGCTGTTATGCACTTAAAATCTGGATTAGCCTGCCAATAGGAATTCGCCAGGCTAATTCAGTGGAGCACAATTAATAAAAACACATTACTTTAACATGGCTTTCTCGTAACTTCATTTTAATTTAATCCTGATACTCTGTATATTCAATTAATTATCATAACTATTCATGGTGACTCTAAAATCTGTACTAAGCCCTACTCTCCCTTCTGTTCTTTTCCTGGTTTTCTGTGGTGGCGACATGCGCCATCACCACCTAATCAAAGCACCGTGATGTTCCTACATCATCATCTAGTCCTTCCATAAGAACCCTAAATACAAAGAGGACTGTTTCATTTATGTTAGGTAGAATGCCCAGAGGGGGTTGGGTGGTCTCATGGTCTGGACCCCCTGCAGATTTTATTTTTTTTTCTCCATCCTTCTGAAGTTTTTTTTTGTTTTTTCTGTCCTCCCTGGCCATCGGACCTTACTCTTATTCTATGTTAATTATTGTTGTCTTATTTTAATTCTTATTTTGTCTTTTTTCTCTTTTCTTCATCATGTAAAGCACTTTGAGCTACATTATTTGTATGAAAATGTGTTATAGAAATAAATGTTGTTGTTGTTGCAGTTACCCATGTTATCAGGATAGGCTTGTTTGCCATGATGTCTCATTTCACATTAGAACATCAGAACATAAGAACAATGTAGACGAGAACAGGCCATTCAGCCCAACAAAGCTCACCAGTCCTATCCACTTAATTCTTCTAAAATAACATCAAGTCGAGTTTTGAAGGTTCCTAAAGTCCTACTGTCTACCACACTACTTGGTCACTTATTTCAAGTGTCTGTGATTTTTTTGTGTGAAGAAAAACTTCCTAATGTTTGTGTGAAATTCACCCTTAACAAGTTTCCAACACTGTCCCCGTGTTCTTGATGAACTCATTTTAAAATAACAGTCTCAATCTACTGTACTAATTCCCTTCATAATTTTAAACACTTCACTCATGTCTCCTCTTAATCTTCTTTTGCTTAAACTGTAAAGGCTCAGCTCTTTTAATCTTTCCTCATAACTCATCCCCTGTAGCCCTGAATCAGCCTAGTCGCTCTTCTCTGGATCTTTTCTTGTGCTGTTATGTCCTTTTTGTAGCCTGGAGACCAAAACTGCACCCAGTACTCCAGATGAGGCCTCACCAGTGTGTTATAAAGCTTGAGCAGAACCTCCTGTGACTTGTACTCCACACATCAAGGCGCTATATAACCTGACATTCTGTTAGCCTTCTTAATGGCTTCTGAACACTGCCTGGCAGTTGATTGTGAGTCCACTAGAACTCCAAAGTCTTTCTCATAAAGTGTACTTTCCATTTTCAGACCTCCCATTATATATTTAAAACTAACATTTTGACTTCCCTGCAGTGGGTTGGCACCCTGCCCGGGATTGGATTCCTGCCTTGTGCCCTGTGTTGGCTGGGATTGGCTCCAGCAGACCCCCGTGACCCTATGTTCGGATTCAGCGGGTTGGAAAATGGATGGGTGGATGGATTTTGACTTCCTATGTGTAATACTTTACATTTATTAACATTTAATTTCATCTGCTACACATCTGCCCAAGCCTGTATGCTGCAAGTCCCTTAACGTCAGCCAATTCTGTTAGGGTTCTTCACACCATAACCCTTTGCTTCCTCCATCTGAGATAATTTTGCACCCACCTACACTCAACTGGGTGGAGTGGTGGCTCTGAGGCTAGGGATCTGCACTGGCAATTGTAAGGTTGCTGGTTTGAATCCCGCAAATGCCAAAAGGGACACTGCTCTGTTGGGCCCTTGACCTGCAATTGCTCCATCCTGGTGTAAAGAACGACAAAACAGATCGCATAAAGGTTTGGGGTTGTGAGCCCCGTATACTGTCAAAATAATAAGGTCTTTCTGGATTCTCAGATACACAAATCATGAACCAAAATACAAGACAAAAAATGGAGGGTTGGAGGGACAGTTTTAAAGGGAGGGACCAGAAATCTGGCGTGATGGCTGCTGGGTAGGCGTGGTGGTGTATGGGATATTGACGTCATCATCGGGGGACCAGAGGGAAGAAGGGAACCCGGAAGTGTTGTTCTGTTTTCACTCCGGGCTGGTTTATGGCGGCGTCGCTTCGTCTTTTCTATGAGACAAGAGGGAGAAAGGTTAGTACGCTGCCTTCGTCCCCCGGCCGGCTGTTCGGCGATGCGCGTCGGATCCGTCAACTGCTCCCGATGCGCTCGTGCGTGACACTGGGTATGACGTTAATCTGCATGTAGGCTCTACAACCTTCAGGGAAAACCTTTGGTGTTGGTGGCAGAACTGGCACTCCAGCTACCATAAAAAAACTGCTCCACTCCATCTGAACTAGTGTGGCGTTGAGGTGTCACCTGTTGCATGGCTACACTCGGGTCCTAATCCGGGATTCTGAGTTGGCTTGTCGTGTGGTGGGTGCGGCAATGCGCTGTATCAGTGTGTGCTCCTAACCCTACAATCAACACCCTGAACTCTCACTATTTTTAACCTATTTGCCAACCTCTCGTGTGGCACCTCATCAAATGTTTTCTGAGGGAGGAGGTAATTGCTGGAATATGGAGCATAACACGATGCACCAGGGAGGTGGTTATGAAGAGTGATGTAGTGTGAAGTGCGGCACGTTTGGGAGTTCACAATGGACCCCCACACTTTGTTGTTTCGAAGCGATCATAACTTCATGGGGAACATTATTGTTTCAAAGTGGCGCATGGTGAGGCACACCAGGGAAGTGGCTATAAAGAGTCATGTTGTGCAAAGTACGGCCTGATCTGAGGTTCATGGGTGACCTTTCCACCTTATTGCTCTGAAGCGATTGCAACTTCACAGGGGAGTTTATTGGTTCATTGTGGTGCCTGGTGTGGCTATAAAGAATGATGCAGTACGAAGTATGGCGCTCCCTTTTCACCGTTAACTCTCTAAAGTCAAAACTACTATGTGATTTGTAAGATGTTGCAAGTGTTTGTTTTCAACCAATCAGCACAGCTTATCCCCCAAGTCCCATTCATGATAATTTCTATATCGACAAAAAGTACATACCCTAGAGTAGGAATTAAAAAATATGTTGCAGGAACTACAAATGGTTGAGTTTCCTGTGGTGGAAATGCCACAAACGTTCCTGAAGTGGGAAAGTAGTTCTAGATGATTGAATCAGATCCAGGTAGGTTTTGGAGCAGAACTAAAGGTAGGCCTCAATTGTAATTTTGTAGACGTGCAATACAGTGAAAAGCCACCAGAACGTTTGAGAGCAATCCCAGCAGACAAGATCTGCTATTCAAGGTCCTTTGCTCCGCTGCTCCAAGTCAGAGATTCTGGCCCGGCCATAATGTTAAGCTGCACTCCTAAAACCAGAAGTTTCTTTGCCGTGCCAGTGTCTAGTAGCAGCAGCCTGAGGTGGCTCCTGGTTTTACTCGCACATACACTCTAATGGCACTTTGCCCTTTCTAGTGCTTGTTTATGTGAAGTGCAAGAAGAGACAGAGGGAAGGCAGTCAAGGAGGGCACACATGGTTAGTGTTAGAGCGGCTGCTGCCCATTCTGAGGTCAGTTTGGAGCAAAACAAATTTCAAGGGGTGAGACGGGGTGCCATCCAGACAAATAGCGCAGCAGCTGACAACAGCATACAGAAACAATATGCAGGATGTTTAAAAGTAATATGGACAATGACACTGGTGAAACTGAACAAAACTTCAATTTTTAATTGACTTTGACGCTTTAAAATAAAACAAGCGTTTTATCTCGGCCACAAGTCTTCTTCTTCCCCATGACGTTTAGTGTAAGGTGCCGTTGGATATTAACAACCTCCATTACTCCATCCTCACTTTGCCACATATATTAAACCAGTAACGGCACACTGCACGATACACTTGACTTCACTTGGCATTCCTAGTTTTCCTCCTCTTTCTCTGTACGTTTATCATTCATTTGCTCAGAGGTTGATGCGCTTGCTGCTTCCTGAGCAGCTCTTCTTCTTTTCTCCACCCTAGCGGCCCGCTTCTTCTCTTCTTTCATCAACATCTTTTCACATTAAAACTGATTAAGTCAGTGTTTGTGTTGCAATTTCTTAGTATGTTTTCTTTAATGTTTCACTTAAGCTGCCACTTAAGTCTTCAATCTGCCTCAAGAATGATTTAAGATATGAAGAGGTAGGGGAAGTGACATCGAAGGTGGTAGGGAATGAGAATGGCGCCCGTACGTATATGCCACCCTGCTGGCCACTACCGAGAGTTGATTCTACAATTAAATAAAAAATAAATAAAAAAGAGGAATAACATTGAAGGTCAATCATCACCCCGAAAGCGGATAGTAGGCATCACATAGTATATGTGTACCAAATTTCAGGTCAATCGGTCAAATGGGTTGCGAGCAAAAGGTGATTTAAAATCCTGGACAGACAAACGGACTGCGTATTATAGCATATTATATATAGAGATGTTTAAATATTGCGTACGAGCCATTTTTTAGTTTTTATGTTAATTTTATTTTATTTAATTTAATTTCTATATTTATTTATTTATTTAAGTTGATAGAACTTCTTTTCTTTGACACATCAAATCAGGTCAGGTGAGCATATAGTGGTACAGCGCATTGCCGCACACACCACACGACAAAACAGCTCGGGATCCCGGTTGGCAACTCCCCAGGCAGACACGCGGTCCAGTCCAACCCTCCGGAAGTGACCCTCTATCTGCCACAGCCAGGTGTTATGTGGGCGACCCCTTGGCCTGGTCCAGCAATGAAGATCTTACGAGCTGGATCACCCTCTGGGAAATGCGCCACATGGTCGTAGTGCCGTAACTGACGCTCCCTTACAATGCAGGTCATGTGCTTCATTCAGGACTCCATAAGCAACCACTCATTCGACACAAAGTCAAACCAATGGTACCCAAGGATTTTCCGGAGAGACACAGTACCAAAGGAGTCCAGTCTTCATCTCAGGTCACTGGATAGCGTCCATGTCTCACAACCACATAGCAAGACAGGAAGCACCAGGACTCTAAACACTTGGACCTTCGTCCTTTTGCATAGATATCGGGAGTGCCACACACCCCTTTACAGCGACCTCATGACACCCCATGCTTTCCCAATCCGTCTACTGACTTCATAGGAAGAGTCACCAGAGACATGAATGTCACTGCCAAGGTAAGTAAACCCCTCGACAAGGTCGACACTCTCTCCACAGACAGACACATAGCTGATGGCCGTGTCCAAGAGGTCATTAAAGTAAGTAAAGCATAGAGAAATAAAATAATTGAAGTTTAACAAGAAGAGGTTTAGTTTTTTTGCCTTTTATTCTGCGTGTGTAACTATTTCTTGTCCCTCTGACTACAGATTAGTCTCAGTTAGTGACCTGCCTTGACGTAAGTAAGGCATGGAGGGCCCACAGTTTCAAACCGTGCCCAGTTGTATGTAACGTAACATGCTCTATTGAACTGCAGAGCCGTATGTATAGAACGTACTGAATGTATTAAGTAAAGCATAGAGAAATAAAATAACAATTTAAGTTTAACAAGAAGAGGCTACGTTGTTTTTGCCTTTTATTTTGTGTAACAATTCTTTTCTCTATTCTTGTGTGAACTGTTTGCTTTGAATTTTCACTAAAGCTTTTTAAAAAGAGATATTTATTTTGGTATGCGTTTGACTCCTGCTTGATCCTGCTGTGCCTACTGTACTTAGCAGCTACATTTTGTTTATATGACACACAGTGTATTTTAACGTGTACAACAGAATAATTTGTCATGCATGGGTGTGTGAGGATCACTGTTAAGATGTGTAGAACATTAGAACATTAGGACACTCTAGACGAGAACAGGCCATTCAGCCCAACAAAGCTCGCCAGTCCTATCCACTTGTTTCCTCCAAGAAAACATCAAGTCGAGTTTTGAAAGTCCCTAATGTCTTACTGTCTACCACACTACTTGGTCTCTTATTCCAAGTGTCTATCGTTCTTTGAGTTAAGAAAAACTTCCTAATGTTTGTGCGAAATTTACCCTTAACAAGTTTCCAACTGTGTCTCCGTGTTCTTGATGAACTCATTTTAAAGTCACCGTCTTGATCCACTGGACTAATTCCCTTCATAATTTTAAAAACTTCAATCATGTCACCTCTTAATCTTCTTTTGCTTAAACTGTAAAGGCTCAGCTCTTTTAATCTTTCCTCATAATTCAACCCCTGTAGTCCTGGACTCAGCCTAGTCGCTCTTCCACCCCAGGGGTCGCTCTACCACCCCAGGATGAGAGGGGGCACGGTTGCTAACCATGTCATTTCTTTTTGTCCCTGTAGCACCATTGAGAGAAAGTAAACTCCACCCCCAGCATTCCCGAGGCCCCGCCCATCAGGACTGGGAAGACATTTCCAGAGGAGGGAGAAGCCTCCATATGACAGAACTCCCTGTGACTGACAAGCCCCTTTTACTACAGTGCCCAGATGACTAAGATGGCACTTTCAATGCCTGATTTCTGTTACACCACAAATGCTTATTTGTATTCAGTTGTTTGGACAATTGCATTAAACAGGGGTGGCCTGGTTGGTACCCCAAGCTTCTTTTCGATTCTGTTCATTCTTCCATTTATCACAAGTTAATAGGAGACTGGATTAACGCACCCTGGTCTGAAGAATCTCAATCTCTGTTGAGGCAAACAGATGGTAAGGTCTGAATTTGGCACCAACAGTATGAATCCATGTACCCAAATGGTTTTTTGTCAATAATCTGAGCTGGTGGTGGTGGTGTGATGGTGTGGTGAGTGTTTTCTTGGAAGACTTTGGGCTTATTAATACCAATCAATCATCGCTTGAATGCCACGGGGTATTTCAGTAATGTTGCTGACCATGTGCATCCCTTCATGGCGACAATTTCACCATCTTCTAACGGCTACTTCCAGCATGGTAATGCGCCATGTAACAAAGCAAAAGTCATCTCAGACTGGTCTTTGCGAACGTGACAGTGAGTTCAGTGTTCTTCAGTGGCCTTCCCAGTCTCTACCTCTGAATCCAATTGAACAGCTTTGGATATGTGAAGGAACAGGAGATTCACAGCATGATGTCAAGGTGGACCGAAATCTCAAAGCAACTTGTGGAACGAGGAACTAAGAATTGAGAACAAAAGGAGACATCACCCGGTATTAGTACAGTGGTCCTAACAGTTTGGGCACTGTGCCAGTCCATTGCAGGTCCACCCACAGACAATCCTACAGTACGATGCCAAGTAACATAACATTCAATACGTGTCTGTTGATAAAACTGGCATGGTTGAATAAAAGCTCATATAAACACAGGAAGAACATGAAAATGCCACACAGTGAGAGGATCAGCCTTGAACGTGAACTCGTGATGGAAGCAGCATCATTCGCTGTGCCACTTCATGCTCTATCACAAGTTTGCTAATAAGGAGGGCTCCTCGGCTTTTGCCTTTCGTGCCCTCGGCTCATGGAATTATTTACTCATGCACACACCATTTTTGAGTGTTTTGTTTTTTACAAGTTTAATTTTATAAGCTGTGTTTAAGAAATTGCAAATACATGAAAAATATTTCCTGCTCGGCAGATGTCATCCATTAAAGGGATGAATTAGGCAGTTAGTGAGAAAAAAAAATGCAAGAGAACCCCACAGAGACACAAAGCTGGACTAGAACTGTAGCATTGGGCCAGTGGATGACACGATCGATTTAGGATGAATATAAATGGCCTTATGGTGGGACATCATTACAGCTTGGCTTATATATTCTCATTCGTTTTCCTGTCCAAAGGTGTCAGCTCCCATGAAAAGCCTGTAGGGGCCTCGTGCTCACTGCAGTCTTTAAAAATATCCTTCTTTCTGATGATTTTACTCTCTCAACACCCATGACTGCGTAGCTAAGTACAGCTCTAACATCATCCTCAAGTTTGCTGATGATACCACTGTAATAGGTCTGATCAGCAAAGATGATGAGACGGCCTACAGGGAGGAGGTCAGACTCCTGGCAGAATGGGGTCAGGACAACAACCTCACCCTCAACGTTATCAAAACTAAGGAGATGATTGTGGATTTCTGCAAACAGGCAAAAGAGCACAGCCCCATCTACATCGGAGGTGAGGCTGTGGAGCAGGTCAGCAGCTTTAGGTTCCTCGGAGTCACCCTCACTGTTGACCTTAAATGGTCAAGTCACACTGCGGCAGTAGTCAAGAAAGCCCTACAATGCATCTGCTTCCTCAGGAGACTGAGTAAGGCCCAGATGTCCCCCACAACCCCGTGCAGATTCTACATCTATACTGTGGAGTCCATCCTGACAGGATGCATCACATTCTGGTACAGCAAGTGCTCAGTTCAGGACTGCAGAGCTCTGTAATGTGTGGTGAACATAGCACAGCAGATCACGGGCACACAGCTCGCTAGGATCCATGACATCCTCACTACACGCTGTCTCAGGAAAGTGAACCGTATCAGGCGGGACCCCAGCCACCCTGCACTGTCACTTTTCACCATCCTCCCCTCAGGGAAGCGACTAAAGTCCATTCGGATGCGCACCTCAAGGTTCAGGAACAGTTTCTACCCAACTGCAATCAGACTCATGAACAATCAGTGACCTTGTGTCACCGCTACTGCTACTTGCACATATACTTCTGCCACTGTCTCTATTTATTCCTAGGATTCTGGTTTTATTTATTTACTTATTTATATTCATTTATTTATTGTGTGTGGTTTTTTTGTCTGTGTTCACTGTCTGCAGGGGCACATGCAAGCAAGCATTTTATTGTACATGGTACTTGTACCATCGAGCTGCAAAGGAAACATCCATCCATCCATTATCCAACCCACCACATCCTAAACACAGGGTCACGCTGGAGCCAATCCCAGCCAACACAGGGCACGAAGCAAACCCCGGGCTGGGCGCCAGCCCACTGCAGGGCACATACACCAAGCACACACTAGGGACAATTTTGGATCGCCAGTTCACCTAACCTGCATGTTTTTGGACTCTGGGAGGAAACCCACATAGACACAGAGAGAACATGCAAACTCCACGCAGGGAGGACCCAGGAAGCGAACCTGGGTCTCCTAACTGTGAGGTAGCAACGCCACCGTGCCGCCCTGTAAAGGAAACACCAGCTTCAAAATCCAAAGTGATCCTTTATCCAGGTGGATGAGCCTTTGACATTGGAGTCCTCTCCCTGTCTATAAAGGCTGACCTGTAGCTGCTTGTCGTCTTCAATTTGATCTTCCTGATTTTCATCTCGTTGCTTCTTGTATGGTGCCCTGCTGTGGCACGGTGTGTCAAGGGTTCATGTGTGATGCTTTGCGTCACATTGGCAGTTTTTTAATTAATTGGCGAGGTGCATTTTTATTCCGCTTTCTGCACCCGTCTACAAACATCACCTAGATCTGCCACTTCTTTTAGTTTGATGCTCACCCTCTCATGTGGCACCTCATCAAATCTCTCTATTATAATAAAAAAATCTTGGGTCAAGACGTGATCTTCTTGGAAAGACAGTTTGATGTCCCGCGCGACTACACTTTACAACCTTTGAAAACATGACCCGCGATACGGTGACTTTTGCATGGCACGCCCTACATACAAGCAATTTTAAACAAGATCACAGACATCTAACCTCGCAGTTGTTGGAATACTTTTGGCAGACACACTTCATGTGCTCTCAGCTCTTAAAAATTTTATATTTTCTAGATGGCACGTCAACACGTCGAAATGAGACACAAAAGCATTGGAGAGAAAAGAAGGCAAAAAATAATGAAAAAAAAAGAACAATAATAATCTATGTGCAAATTCTGAAAATAAGGAATGTAATAATCAGCCCGGACCAAGTGGAACTGAAAACCTCGTAGGTCCAATTGGGGTCAGAAATAAAAGACTTTATATAAAGATGTTCGAAAATGTTGGCACAATACACTTGCAGAGCAAGTTAAAGAATATGAAAGTAGTAAAATTCGAAAGTATCAAAAAAAAGAAAGTAAAGATCTCATTAGCACAAACAAACGGAAATGATTACGCGGTGAAATAACAAAACAGCAAAAAGAGATCGAACATATGGACATAGGTGATATGTAAGAAGTATGCAGATATTGTAAGGCTTTAAAGTCGGAGACTTGTAGATCGTCTAATCGTGTTGCCGTCAGGGAAAAGTAGTGTTGCCTCCCAACGAAGACGCGTATCTGCGAGAATTAAAAGATTTGTTGTTTGGTGAAAATGAAATCCACAAACACTACAGGCAAAATATCCGAGTCTACAATAATCTTTTCGCGATCACATCATTCAATGCTCAAAATGTAGATTTACACAACAATGGACCATACGCTATGAGAATCTGTGGTCCCGAAACAATTAAAGCTACGACAAGTTTAATTTCGAAGAAACCACAATTCGGTTAGGTGTATATTTATGATCTCGTAAAATAAAAGCATGGGCGCTTTTCATCAATCAACATTCAAAAAAGCGCCCACACTTTTATTTTTTTTTACGAGGAATGTATGAGACACTTATTTTTTACTTTTTAGTACACTTTTTAACTTA
>JANRMT010062796.1:98724353-98762106 GCA_026402145.1 Polypterus bichir lapradei | reverse complement strand
CCTGCGGTGGGCTGGCGCCCGGCCCAGGGTTTGTTTCCTGCCTTGCGCCCTGTGTTGGCTGGGATTGGTTTCAGCAGACCCCCGTGACCCTGTAGTTAGGATATAGCGTGTTGGATAATGGATGGATGAATATATATATATATATAAAATTCTTTACTTATAAGCTCTCCACTCGCACTGTTTGTATTTCCCCGTATTAATGAACCCTTATGCTCTCGCCCACTTAACTGCTCTACCTCTGGATTGCTGTTCAATCTAAAATAAATAAAACTTGCTTAGTGAATATCTGCTGCTAGTCTTATCTGCTCCTACAGCCCCATTTGTCTGATCAGGCGACTTCACGCTGGCCGCTTGCCTATGCACCGCTGAGCCTTCCCCTTTATTGGTTTGAATTCAGCCACTGGCCTTTTTTATTTAAGCTAAGGAATCGCAGTTTCTGTTACTTATTAACTATTTATTGCTACGCTGTGGTTATTTACTTACACATGCCAATATCAATTACTGCTGCTTTCTGCCCTGCCTCTTCCACGCTAGTTCAAATACAGATAACAGGAGCAAGTACACATAACAGGTAACTTTTCCAAGCGGCCCCGCCAAACACCCAGCGACTTTTGCAAAAAACCCATCTGAAGGATACAAAAGATTTAAAAAATCCCACATGGTTCCTTAGCAGCAGCCAAAACCCAAGTTTATAGGAGCAAAATGTATTTTTTTAATTAACTCTCATGCCACAGAAACCACAAAAACTCTCAGCAACTCTCACGTTTGCGAAGCTGATGTCAGCACGTCAGCGCCTCCTCTAAGCCAGTGGCTGCAGGTTTTCTGTTCTAACCCTGTTGCTTAATTAGAAACAGGAGAAAGTAGGGTGAAATGACACCTTTTATTGGCTAACTAAATAGATTACAAGCGCAAGCTTTCGTGGTGGCTCTGAGGCTAGGGATCTGCACTGGTAATCAGAAGATTGCTGGTTTGAATCCTGTAAAATGCCAAAATGGACTCTGCTCGTTTCCTCCCACAGTCCAAAGAAATGTATTTTAGGTGCATTGACGATCCTAAATTGTCCTTTGTGTGTGTGTGTGCCCTGCAGTGGGTTGGCACCCTGCCCGGGGTGTGTTGGCTGGGATTGGCTCCAGCAGACCCATGTGACCCTGTAGTTAGGATATAGCTGGATGGACTCTGTTCTTTTGGGCCCTTAACCTGCAATTGCTGAGTGCTTTAAGTAATGAGAAAAGTGCCATATAAATGCAAAGAATTATTATTATTAGGCAGCTTCATCAGGCGAGGTGTAACAAAGAACCTGAAAAATACTCTCGCTTGTATTGGGACAGCAAAGTGATTTTTTTCTTTCATCTTTTTTGTTCAAATGTTAGCAAAATTAATAAACCTTAGATGAATTAACCCTTAAAGAAGAGAACAGTGAACTAATAACATGTAGAGATAAGATTATTTTTCAGTTTCTTTGTTACACTTTGCCTGATGAAGGGGCCTTAGCCGCCTCGAAAGCTTACATTTGTAATCTATTTAGTCAGCCAATAAAAGGTGTCATTTCACCCGACTTTCTCCTGTAACAATCTATGGCTAACACGGTACAACACCCTACAGCTTAATTAGAAAGCAATTCTTGCCAGTAATTTAATTTCATGGCTTATTAGTGCTTTAACTCTGCTACAGTATGTCGGGTCATAGTCAATTCTTACGTTGTCTTCTCCTTTCTAAGGATATCATCCAAATGATTTGAAGGCTAAAATGGATGAGTGATTCTCAGTCCTTCACTTTCTTCTTTTCACTTTCCTTCCAAGTATTTCATTAAACCCAATAGTGCATGATAAACACACACTGTGGTGTAAATGGTAACAAGATAAATGGAGAAATGCTGGTCTCTTTTGTCATTTGCATCTTATTGCTAATAAGGAGCCATTAAAAACTGAGACAACAGCCTGGTTCAAAATCTTAACAAGCGAGACAACTAAAGTGAAGCAGACGTGTTACTTGAGTAGTAAGTGCTTCTTATTAAGCAATTGGGTTGGAGCAAAAACCTGCAGCCACTGCGGCCCTCCAGGTCCGTGATTGAGGACCCCTACTCTAAGCCCACTAGGTAACACAGGAAGAATGGCTTTGGTCAGGAACCCAATGGTCACATTAACAGAGCTTCAGAACTGCTCTGCTGGGATGAGGAAACCTGTTGGAAGGACGACCATCTCGGCAGCACTCCATCAGTCATTTTCCAACCCGCTATATCCAAACACAGGGTCACAGGGGTCTGCTGGAGCCAATCCCAGCCAACACAGGGTGCAAGGCAGGGTGCTAGCCCACTGCAGGGCACACACACACACCAAACACACACTAGGGACAATTTAGGATCACCAATACACCCAACCTGCATGTCTTTGGACTGTGGGAGGAAACCTATGCAGACACGGGGAGAACATGCAAACTCCATGCAAATAGGACCTGGGAAGCGAACCTGGGTCACCTTACTGCGAGGCAACAGCACTACCCACTGCGCCACCGAGCTGCCCCCATCATTCTGTTCTGTTGTTTATGGCAGAGTGGGTAGAGCAGTGGTCTCAAACTCCAGTCCTGGAGGGCTGCAGTGGCTGCAGTTTTTCATTCTGACTCCTTTTCTTAATTAGTGACCTGTTTTTGCTGCTAATTAATTCCTTTTCCTCTCATTTTAATTGACTTGTTTTTTAAGATTTGTTTCCCTGAAGTTCTTCATCGTTCCTCTGATTCGCTTCATTTCTTTCGTTAAACAGAAATGAAATGTGAAGTGAGGGAGCCGACAGAAGACCAACTAAGTCAGGGCCTCAAACTCCAACCAGTTGCTTAATTAGGCGCCGAGTCTTGTCGTTAATTAAACCCGTTCTTTAATTCTATGGCTTGTTGCTGCTCTCGTTGTGCAATAGCAGAAATTTCTGGAATTGTTGATTTTCTCTTTTCTAAGAGCACTGGTTAAACGTTTTGGGGACCTGAGCAGATCCTGAGGTCTTCATCTTATTTTCACATATTGTACAGAGGGAGGCAGAAAGGACGGATGTTTTTAACAAAATCACAAAATTGTTAATTTTTTCTTACAAAGAAATTTATTGAAAGATTTGAGTTCATATTAAAATAGCATTTGACAAAATCAAGTGTGGAAAACAACATCTCCCATGTGGTGTCCGTTATCACTGATGCATTTCTGTAGGCGTTCATGGAAGTTGGCCTCCACTCTTTTCAACATCGCTCTGTCGATTTGGGCGACTTCCACGCAAATGGCTTCCTTCTGTTCCTCCAATGCACGGGGCTTATGCTCGTATACATGCACCTTGAGGTGACCCCACAAGAAATAATCGCACATGGATAAGTCAGGGGACCGAGGAGGACAATAAATGTCACCAAACCTGGAAATGAGGTGACCAGGGGGGAGAGGGTGAATAACATCCATTGATGCTCTAGCTGTGTGGGCTGTCGCCCCATCCTGCTGAAACGACTCACACCGGATAGGAATACGTTTTCGTCGTAATTCAGGTAAAAAGAAGTTGTTTATCATCTCGATATACCACTCCAAGTTCACGATAACAGCATTCCCATTTTCGTCTTCAAAAAAGTAAGGACCAACGACGCAAGTTTTGTCCATAGCGCACCAAACTGTCACTTTTGGGCTGTGCAGCGGTCTTTCGTGTAATTTTTTTGGATTTTCAGAAGCCCAATAACAGCAATTCTGTTGATTCACCAAGCCATTGAGATAAAAATGAGCTACATCACTCATGAACAACATCCATCCATCCATTATCCAACCCGCTGAATCCAAACAGGGTCACGGGGGTCTGCTGGAGCCAATCCCAGCCAACACAGGGCAGGAACCAATCCTGGGCAGGGTGCCAACCCACCACAGGACACGCACAAACACACCAAGCACACACTACGGCCAATTTAGAATCGGCAATCCACCTAACCTGTATGTCTTTGGACTGTGGGAGGAAACCGGATCGCCCGGAGGAAACCTACACAGACACGGGGAGAACATGCAAACTCCACGCAGGGAGGACCCGGGAAATACCCAGGTCTCCTTACTGCGAGGCAGCAGCGCTACCACTGCGCCACCGTGCCGCCCCATGAACAACATGAGGTTGTCATTTTGCTCAAAAATTGCTTCCATTTCATCTGCTAAATTCAGTCGCTGTGCGTAATCCCTGGCCTTCAACTGCTGTACAACGGCCAATTTGTAGGGATGTAAATTCAGGTCTAAATGCAAAATACGCCTTACCGAATGATTACTGAGGCCAAGTTTAGAAGAATGCTTCCGAGCAGATCGACTTGGACTGTGCAGCAGGGCTAGTCTTACGCTTTTCACATTTTCAGGGGTACGTGCCGTTCGTGTAGCCCCTGGTGGTCTTTTGTTCATTAGTGTACCTTGTGTACGAAGTGCTTTAACCCAAAGTAGGATAGTGTTACGAGCGGGTGCAGCTTTATTTCTGTGGATATTGAAATGGCAACGAAACTCACGCTGAACTGCGGTAATAGATTGATTGTTCTTGACAAAACAGTCGTACGCACAAACGCAGTGTTCTATCATCCACGGTTCCATGGCTTCAACTAAAAAGAAAATAAAAAAAATGCTAAGACTTCGCGACCCTAACGCCACCTACCGCACATCTGTCACTCCACCTAGTGGTGAGTTCCAGCCATTTCAAAGACGCCCGTCCTTTCTGCCTCACCCTGTATGATGGACACAGTTTGCTGGTCATGTTTTGTATCTCATTGTTGTTTGACTGCTAAATAAGGAAAAAGAAACAATTCAGGGGTCTGAGTCTTCTAAAGCAAGTCAAACAATTCAAAAGAAGTTAATGAGCAGCCAAAACAGGTCACTGATTAAGAAAAGGGTTAGAATGAAAACCTGCAGCCACTGCGGCCCACCAGGACTGGAGCTTGAGACCACTGGGGTAGAGGGCAGTTACTATTGAGAAAAATGTCTGTGACAGGTTAAAAGAATTCTGGGAGCATGCCATCTCTACAGTGAAGTGTGGTCATGGCAGCATTATGCAATGGAAGTGCAAGGACAGGGAGACTGGACATAATGGAGGGAATGATGAATGCAGTCAAATACAGAAGGGTCCTTGAAGAAAACCTGCTCCAGAATGCACACCACCTCACACCGGGGTGACGGTTCACTATTAATCTAACAATGACTCAAAGAATACAGCCAAGACAATTCTGTGGGGGGGTTAAGGCAGTTTGATTTTAATAATAAATCCCTGATGTTACATCCAAGATCAGATGCCTAAGCTTAAATAATATAAGGGGTATCCGATCTTAAGTTCGTTTCCCTCTGTTGTGTGTAGCTTGGCATTTATGGAGTGGATTTGGGTTGGACTGTCCTACCCCTCGCCCCAAGTCCTGAACTTAAGGTGGGTGGGGGTGGGCAGCCTGATCTTAATAACAGTCCCTGATGTTAGGTCCTAGACTAGATGCCTAATCCTAAATAGTAATAGGGGCATCTGATCTTAAAGTTATCGCTATTTGTTGTATCACAGAACATAGATGGAACGCCTAAACTTAAAAATGAAGGGTGTTTTTATCTTAAGTTTATGTTCTTCTTGTGTTGGGAGTGCCTAATTTTAAACTCAGAACCCTAATTAAATAGTATAGGGAACCCTAAGTTGCCACAAATTTCAAGATTTTAAACCCTAATATGTAATGTGATGAAAATCTACGATTCTGACATACCCAGAAATTTGCCAAAATGTATTTTGCCATTTTGAAACCATAGGTAGAGTTTCAATAGATCGATCTTTGGTGCATATCTGATTTGGATTGGATGCATTATGGATACGGAATATTAATAATCTATATATATATAATTCACTAAGGCAAGACACCCATGGAAAGGCAAGACACCCATGGAAAGCACGCCAGAAGGGGCGTGGATTCACTAAGCCGCCGACAAGTAAGACGCCCATGGCGCACGCAGGAAGGAGCCACACCCACCAACTCTAAGACCATTGGATACGACGACAACTCGGAGAACCACGCCCACCAACTCGGATACGATGACACAGGAAAAACGGCGTAATTTATGTTCGTCTGTCGTCCACATGCACCTCTGAGCCACGTTGACTGTTCATAGAGGCATGTTTCTCGCGGAAGTGAGTCGCTATATGCAGCGTGTAAAACAGTTTGCGAGGGGCATCCCATGGGATCCTTAAAACAATCCTTTCAAACTGAGGTTAGAACACAATGAAGTAAGCAGTCTTTAAAATCCAATAAGCCCTGTGCCTCTGTTTCATTACCGTCTCACCTGCTTCACCAATGCAGGCCCTGCAACAGTCGAGACGCTCTCTCAGCAGCTGACCTTCTCTGTGCCTGACCGGTTCACACAGAGGCAGCGCGAGAGAAAGCCGCGCACACACACAGGCAGCTCCAGAGACAGACAGAGGCACACACACAGGCAGCTGGTGGGCGGGTCTCCGTGAGTTTCTCTTGCGAGCGGGCACATGACCAGGCGGTGTGCATGCTTCGAGAACGAGGATGGACGCGGCAGGACTATCTAAGAAGAGGCATGTTTGTAACGGATGTACTATAAATTGCTGTATGCGGCATGTAAAACAGTTTGTTTATCGCGGATGTGAATTGCTGTATGCAGCGTTTAAAACAGTTTCTGAGGGGTTACAGTTGGTGGGCGGGTCTCTGTCAGTTGTTCTTGTGACCGGGCACATGACCAGGCAGTGTGTATGCTTCGAGTGCGAGGGTGGACGCGACAGGACCATCAAGGAAATCTTAGATGCTCCTGCAGTAACACGAAAGACGTTTCCCTGCCCACCAACACTCCTGTTTCACTGGCCCGCGTCTACCCTCGCTCTCTAGGCATTCACACTGCCTGCCCATGTGCCCGGACGCAAAAACTCACCAACCACCGAGTCAGTCCCTTTCGTCTGTGCTAGGAGTCCACATGCACGTCTGAGCCACGTTGACTTTTCATTATTCTTTTCGGTTTCGACACCCGACCGCGTCCACCATGAAAAACGATGCGAAAGGAACAACAAAGCCCCACCTCGCTACTACCGTGATCGGGTGTCTTGGTGGATTATATATAGAAAAGCAGCCACAACCGCACAGAGCAATGAAAAGTCTCCGTGAGTCACAGGTGCATCTGGACTGTGCAAAGACGACAACGACTCGAGTGACGAGTTGGAGGTGGGCTCATAAGCAGGCAGTGCCTACTGAACGAGAAATTCAGTCATGGACGATTGTGTGTTGGTTCGTTCCGTGCAAAGTTACAATGTTGCTTTTCTTGCTGATTTATTACATTACCGATTTTTCAAATGTTAATTTTCTCCCTGTGCTTAAAAATCATTAAAAAACCGGGTTGGCTAGTCTATTGTATTTTAAGAAACTGATAAGGGCTGTAGGCAATCTTATGTAGGGCAGTATTGTATGGTAGGATCAAAGTGGGATCCAAATACCTAGAATATGTGTCTGTTCGGTAAAGGAAGGTGCAATAGCATGTCTGTATAAGTGGACCTGTGCATCTTCACCCCTAGGGGTGAAAAATCTCTGTTAACCCTAACCCCATAGAACAGGGGTGCCCAAACTCGGCCCTGGAGACCCCCTGTGACTGCAGGTTTTTGTTTCAACCAGATTCCTAATCAGTGACAACACCTCATAACACTCATCTCATTTAATTAGCTGGGATTTTTGTTCTCTTATTCAACTTTCAGAAAAGCACAGCAGCAGGATTATTACATTTATAAGACATTTAGAACTACTTCTGCTTTTGCTAGAGATTTAAATGCTTAACTCTCTTTTGTTGATTTCATTATATTTTGCCTTTTCTCTGTGAAGTTTTCTCCCTTTGTTGTATCTTACTAATGACAATTAAAAATGAGCAGAGCAGACACACTGGCAAACAACACGGAATAATCAAAGGCTGCAACTATTAATTAGTATTATTATTAAAAAGAAAGTAGTAATATTATTAAAAAGAAAAAAATACATTATTCCCATATAACTGCTTGGTACATTTATATCTATCTATCTATCTATCTATCTATATAAATATATATATATATATATATATATTGTGGCGGATAGCCGGGGTCCATGCACGGCCGTGACACCCCTTCGCCAAATGTTCATGGGGAGCAGCCATGGACTGTGCCATACGTCCCCCTGGACACTAGATGGCAGCCCCCCTGGGTTGGAGCAGTACCTCGGTTTCCCGCAGGGCTCCATGGGAATTGGAGTTGGGTGCAGCCCTGTTGGGTCCCGCAGGCGCCAGGGGGTGCTGCAACTGGGACTCCTGAGCTCTTGTGGGCAGTGCATTTGCCACACCCGGAAGTGCAGCTGGAACTCGGCAGTCAACCACCTGGAGCACTTCTGGATGGACTATAAAACAGGCCAGCAGCCACCACTCAATGGCCAGAGTCAGGAGGAGGAGGACGAAGCTTGGAGGAGGAGTGGTGGTGCTGCCAAAGAAGAGTGTGTTTTGGTGTACTGGGGACTGTGTTGTGCCTGTGGGGATCACGGGGAAGACGTGACCCACAGGTCAAGAAAAATAAAAGTTCTTCATTTTTATAAGTGTCTCCTGTGTGAGTCTGTGTCAGGTCAGGTGCCTACATAACACCTCTTACAATATATATATATATATATAGTGATGAAATAAGAAAAACTCGAAAAGAGATAGGGAATGTCCCTGTATATTGTCTGACGGACAAAGATGAAAAAGACAAAGTACATTTGTTTTGAAGGCGTTTTTATATACAATCAAAAGGAAAAGTGACCTGATAGAAATTATGTCATTGGGATTGGCTGGAAGTGATGTCATCGGAAATGGCTGGCAGTGATGTCACTGTGCAGGAACTGGAAGTGACGCCATGGAAGTTGCATGTGGTGATTTTGCAGCCATTCTGTGAACCCGGAGGCAAGGTAGGTGAATTCTTATTTTTCTTCTTTATTTCTGTCGTCAAAGAGAAAGAGACATCAGTGCACATAATCAACCCCCTACCTCATGGTATATATATATATATTGTGAAAGGCACTATATAGCACCCGACCCGGCACAGACTTACGCAGAGGCATGTGTAAAATAAACAGTCTTTTTGATGTTTCTTCAGCTGGAGGGCACGCCTTCCCCGTAATCCCTCCAGCCACAACACAGTCCCATAAGCACTTAATACAGCACAAACACTCTTTTCTCTTCACCTTGGCACCACCACTCCTCCCAGGCAACCTTGTCTTCTTCCTCCCGATTCTGGCTCCTGAGTGGTGGATGCTGGCCCTTTTTATAGCCCACCCGGAAGTGCTCCAGGTGCTTGATCACCTGTGGTTAATTGCACCTCTGAGTGGGACTGCAGAGAACGTCCAGGATGGTTCCTGGCTCCATGCAGCACACCCTGGCAGCCACCCCAGCTCCCCACAGAGTTGTAGAGAACTCCATCTCCCATGAAACCCTGCGGGAAACTGAGGCACCATCGTCAGCCAGGGAGGCCTGATGAGCCCAGAATTAGGGCGAAACACGTGTCACGTACTCTTTGCATTATTTGACAGTAAAAACTATTTCAACCATATATATATATATATATATATACTCAGCAAAAAAAGAAACATCCCTTTTTCAGGACTGTGTATTTCAACAATAATGTTTTAAAAATCCAAATAACTTTACAGATCTTCATTGTAAATTGTTTAAACAATGTTTTCCATGCATGTTCAATTAACCATAATCAATTAATTAACATGCACCTGTGGAATGGTCGTTAAGACCTTAACAGCTTACAGAAAGTAGGCATTTAAGGTCACAGTTCTAAAAACGCAGGACACTAAAGAGACTTGTCTACCGACTGTGAAAAACACCCAAAGAAAGATGCCCAGGGTCCCTGCTCATCTGCGTGAACGTGCATTAGGCATGCTGCAGGGAGGCATGAGGACTGCTGATGTGGCTAGGGCAATAAATTGCCATGTCCGCACTGTGAGACGCCTAAGACAGCGCTACAGGGAGACAGGAAGGACAGCTGATCATCCTCGCAGTGGAAGACCACGTGTAACAACACCTGCACAGGATCGGTACATCCGAATATCATACCTGCGTGACAGGTACAGGATGGCCACAACAACTGCCCGAGTCACACCAGGAACACACAATCCCTCCATCAGTGCTCAGACTGTCCGCAATAGGCTGAGAGAGGCTGGACTGAGGGCTTGCAGGCCTGTTGTAAGGCAGGTCCTTACCAGACATCACCAGCAACAACGCCGCCTATGGGCACAAACCCACCTTCGCTGGACCAGACAGGAGTGGCAAAAAGTTTCTGCATGACAGCAATGTCAGTGTTCTGTCATGGCCAGCGAAGAGCCCAGATCTCAATCCCATTGAGCACGTCTGGGACCTGTTGGATCGCAGGGTGAGGGCTAGGGCCATTCCCCCCAGAAATGTCCAGGAACTTGCAGGTGCCTTGGTGGAAGAGTGGGGTAACATCTCACAGCAAGAACTGACAAATCTGGTCCAGTCCATGAGGAGGAGATGCACTGCAGTACTTCAAGCAGCTGGTGGCCACACCAGATACTGACTGGTACTTTTGATTTTGAGCCTCCCTTCATTCAGGGACACATTGTGAAACATTTTTAGTTTATGTCTTATGGTGTTGACTCTTTTAGTGTTCATACAAATATTTACACGTTAAGTCTACTGAAAGTAAAAACAGTTGAAAGTCAGGGGACGTTTCTTTTTTTGCTGAGTATATATATATATATTTACCAAACTTAGTTTTCTAATTCATTTATTGTTCCCAAAACACAGAACTTGGGAAATAACAATTCACTTAATTAGCCCAGGATTCCAATTACAAAAAGAAGCTGGTTGGATCAAAAACCTGCAGCCACAGGGGGTCCCCAGGACTGAGTTTGAAAACCCCTGTAATAGAACATCTGTGGAGAGACCAGAAGATGGCAGTTTACAGACACATTCCATCCAACCTAAGAGTACTTCAGAGGAACTTCCAGGAAAAATGGGATAAAAATGCTCAAATCCAGGTGTGCAAAGCTTGTGGAGTCTTACCCAAGAAGACTCTGAACTAGGTTTGCTGCCAAAGGGACTTCTTCAAAGTACTGAATTAAGTGTCTGATTACTTTTAGGAATGAGAGATTTCAGTTTTTGACCTTTCTGAAAACGTGTTTTTACCTTATTGCTTTCCCACAAAGGGTTAGTAAATGTCGGAAATGAAATAAAAGTCAAGTGAACCAGAAAATACACTGAAGGACGACTAAGAGATGACTAAGAAATCAGCAGATGTCCTGTAAACAACCAGAATGGACAGTCGTTATATGCACAGAAATTTCAAGAGTGGTGGCCCAAATTAAAGGTATAAGAAGAACCAGAATATAATATAACCGACTATTATTTTATATAAATCAATTGGGTGTAAACCAAGGAACCAACCAGAGTAAAATGTATGCATTGTTTTCCACTGTATGTAAACTGAGCAGTTTATAAAATGAACGTCTATTCTTTGTTTCTCTGATCATGCTGACCAGGCTGTAAAGGACTGCTTTTGATGAAAGCTCCCCCTAAGGCATTTTTCCTGAGGAGTAATTAAAAGATACCATGAACAGTTTTTCTCCTGCCTGATTTCTGATTTGTCCCGTTAGAGGATGTTTCTTTCTTTAATAAGATGTTAAATTTCTGCCACAGTACAGTATGAATCCATTACATGCAGCAGTGGACTCCATTACGTTCAAGTCTCTCCACTCTCTTTCCTTGGCCAATCTGGAATGGAAATAAGAAGGCCTGGCATCAATAGATGACATCCCTATTGGCTAACTGAGTAGTTTTACGGAAGCTGAAAAAACACTGCTGAGTGCAGATGCACATTATAATTACACAACGTGGTGGAAATCGCCGGACAGCTGCCGGCTCTTCTGCACAACCGTCTGCTTCGCCTCCTGTGCCGTTTCGTGTGAGGGTCTGAGCACATGTGCTAAATTTAGTGCTGGCAGAGAGTCCAGCAGCAGTGATTACATGTGCGTCTCCTTTATTCATTTATATATGACATCAGAGTGTTTATATGGGAGTCATGGCAGCCTCAGGAATACATTAGACATGGAGAAAAAGGAACATGCTGGTGGTCCCATGATGCAGCATGTGTGCTGGCAAAGCTGGTCACCCACTTCCTCTGCTGGTGCATTAGGTAATGTTTTTAAGAGGCCCTGGAGCCCAACACTCACCTTCTAGTCTGTATAATCTGTACTGTACATTGTATTTAATATGTCTATAAAGAAGGCAGGGTGGTGCAGCAATTAGCTCTGCTGTGTCATGGGTGTGTCATCAGACCCTGCTCCTAGAAGTGGTCTGCGTGGAGTCTGTATGAGGTTTAGTCCACATACTCCAGTTTTCTTCTAAAATCTCTAAAGATTTTTCAGGACAGGTAAATTGGACAGTCCGTATTAGTCCAGTTGTGGGAGTGTATGTGTGTGTGTGTGTGTGTGTTTGAGTGGGCCCATTCCACTATTGATTCCTGCCTTGTATCTCATGTTTAAGGCCCTCACAACCCAGAATTGGATAAAACAGATTTTAGAATGTAATGTTGAGCCATAAGAGGTGATATATAGAAGAAAAGCTGATTTATTGACTGATTTATATTGCTCTTTGACTCTCAGCATCCACACACAAAGCTGATTTTTGCATCTGTAATTTTTCATTCTGCATTTATAATCTACTAGCTATCCCCGTGGCTCCGCCTGTGTAGTAGTGAACCAGGACAAACTTTAAAAATCAATAAAAAATAAATAAAATGTAATCACTTGCATTGAGAAGAATTTATAATGATAGCTTTTGTTTCCGAGGGCTTCTTGATATACGACATTTTTGGTTTTGGTATATGAGTGAGGAGGGCCCCGCCTCCCTACTCCTGAGGTCCCGCCCCCTCCCCTCACCCCGCTGCATGTCTCTCGGAGTCACACAAATAAATCAGTACCTCAAGGGAACTATGAGAGAAGTCGCAAAATCAACTCAAATGTTCAAGCAACTTATAGAAAAAAAACCCAATCTAAATCCGTTAACCCTTAAACTGCCACATACCTGGGGGGTTAATGCATCCCTGGACGCCAAATAGTTTTTTGCTGCACTTTTTAAGTAAACGTCACAATTCACCAAGAAAAAGTGAAATTTTAATGGAACATATATTTTTTTTCATGCAAGGAGCATCACAATTACTGCAACACGGATCATTTTACACACTACCAATGAACTGTAAAAACTATATAAATAAATACTGGAACAATATATTATTCTATGTAGAAGGTGCAAGTGACACCATTGATGAAATTCAGTAAATCACAAGCCAACTGCGCTTGAACTGGCTGCACGCGAGCACACAGAGGCCAACGCTGATGCTGGCAGGCTAGTCTAGTGCAGCCTGTTGAATCCCAGGGACAGTGATGCTGATTCGCTAGGGGGCGCCAGTGGTCATGAGCTGGCTGCTCAATGAATGTACGGTGCGGACAGATCAGCTCCGGCGTGCAGGCAAATTGCACTGGGAACCGACTACAGCAGGTTGTGGCGTTCAATGAATGTACGTTGCCGAATATACTCGGCTCCGGCGTGCTGGCAAATTGCATTGGGAACCGACTATTGCCGGTTCCGGCGGTTTAAGGGTTAAGTAGTTCTCTTGTGAAAAGCAGACAGATGGACAGATGGTGGATTTTAAAAATATATATATAAAGATGTGTTATATCATACAATACATATTAGGATGTTTGCTGCGGTTAACACAAGGAAAGGAGCTATATAAAATACAGATTTATTTAATCCGTCTACAACCCTGAGCAGACTCAAAGAAGGCCTGTGTTTAAATGTTTAAATCTGTAGAATGTGTGGTAGTATAATCCTTATATATAATTTGATACTGTCCATATGTATGCTCTTTACATCAATACCTCGACTCAATACAAGTTAGAACCATGCAATTTGGCATCCGTCCTTCATGATATTGGCAAGCTGAGTAATGACGGCTGGGTATTAACAACGATCATTGTTTAAATTTTAGCCAATCTCAGATCTAAAATGAGTGACGATCGCATCGCATGCAGAAGACCAGCGGCCGCGGAAAGGATGCGTAGGAAACGAAATCACATGACTGACGAGGAACGTAGACTTGCTAATGCGACCAGACGTACAGTGCATCCGGAAAGTATTCACAGTGCACCACTTTTTCCACATTTTGTTATGTTAAAGCCTTATTCCTAAATTGATTAAATTCATTTTATTCTTCAGAATTCTACACACAACACCCCATAATGGCAACGTGAAAAAAGTTTACTTGAGGTTTTTGCAAATTTATTAAAAATAAAAAAATTGAGAAAGCACATGTACGTAAGTATTCACAGCCTTTGCCATGAAGCTCCAAATTGAGCTCAGGTGCATCCCGTTTCCCCTGATCATCCTTGAGATGTTTCTGCAGCTTAATTGGAGTCCACGTGTGGTAAATTCAGTTGATTGGACATGATTTGGAGAGGCACACACCTGTCTATAGAAGGTCCCACAGTTCACAGTTCATGTCAGAGCACAAACCAAGCATGAAGTCAAAGGAATTGTCTGTAGACCTCCGAGACAGGATTGTCTCGACGCACAAATCTGGGGAAGGTTACAGAAATATTTCTGCTGCTTTGAAGGTCCCAATGACAGTGGCCACCATCATCCGTAAGTGGAAGAAGTTCGAAACCACCAGGACTCTTCCTAGAGCTGGCCGGCCATCAAAACTGAGCGATCGGGGGAGAAAGGCCTTAGTCAGGGAGATGACCAAGAACCCGATGGTCACTCTGTCAGAGCTCCAGAGGTCCTCTGTGGAGAGAGGAGAACCTTCCAGAAGGATAACCATCTCTGCGGCAATCCACCAATCAGGCCTGTATGGTAGAGTGGCCAGACGGAAGCCACTCCATAGTTAAATGGCAGCCCGCCTGGAGTTTGCCAAAAGGCACCTGAAGGACTCTCAGACCATGAGAAACAAAATTCTCTGGTCTGATGAGACAAAGATGGAACTCTTTGGTGTGAATGCCAGGCGTCACGTTTGGAGGAAAACAGGCACCGCTCATCACAAGGCCAATACCATCCCTATAGTGAAGCATGGTGGTGGCAGCATCATGCTGTGGGGATGTTTTTCAGCGGCAGGAACTGGGAGACTAGTCAGGATAAAGGGAAAGATGACGCAGCAATGTACAGAGACATCCTGGATGAAAACCTGCTCCAGAGCGCTCTTGGCCTCAGACTGGGACGACGGTTCATCTTTCAGCAGGACAACAACCCTAAACACACAGCCAAGATATCAAAGGAGTGGCTTCAGGACAACTCTGTGAATGTCCTTGAGTGGCCCAGCCAGAGCCCAGACTTGAATCTGATCGAACATCTCTGGAGAGATCTTAAAATGGCTGTGCACCGACGCTTCCCATCCAACATGATGGAGCTTGAGAGGTGCTGCGAAGAGGAATGGGCGAAACTGGCCAAGGATAGGTGTGCCAAGCTTGTGGCATCATATTCAAAAAGACTTGAGGCTGGAATTGCTGCCAAAGGTGCATCGACAAAGTATTGAGCAAAGGCTGGGAATACTTATGTACATGGGATTTCTCAGTTTTTTTTTATTTTTAATAAATTTGCAAAAACCTCAAGTAAACTTTTTTCACGTTGTCATTATGGGGTGTTGTGTGTAGAATTCTGAGGAATAAAATGAATTTAATCCATTTTGGAATAAGGCTGTAAAATAACAAAATGTGGAAAAAGTGATGCGCTGTCAATACTTTCCGGATGCACTGTACATAATGTGCACAACAAACAGATGAGCACCGTGCAGCTGCAAATGCTACTAACACTGAAACAAATCGAGCAAATCGGATACAAAGGACAGATGAAGAATGTGCGCTACAGAATACTACTAACGCTGAAAGAAATCGTGCCAGCCGTGCACAAGTGACTGAAGAATCTTAAGCAGCCGCTAATGCAGCACGGGTTGAAAGAAATTGAGCAGCCCGTGCCTTGCGGCGTGAAAATGCTCAGCGTCATGGCATTGCCATGTGCAATCACACAGATATTACTGAGGACGAATTGTGGTTGACGTTAATCAACCATGCACCAGTCGGGGACTGGCAGGACATGATCCGCCACGCCAACATAATTATTACTCTGACTCTGATTAGAGTCGTAAAATACAGTTTGTTTTTAAATTTGCCGGAAAAAATCAAATGAGGTGAATCACGTCTCGCAGCCCCGTTTAAACAGGAAGCTCTTCATTACATCGGCCGAAAAGGTCTATTCTAAGCACAAATCAGTGCCATGATAACAAAATCATTTTAAGGACTTAAAAAAACAAATAATTCTTTGCAGAGAAAGTATTGATTTCACAAACGTAGAATTTGTAGCCCGATTTGATCGGGCTCCCAGTCGCTAGTTTACATTAATTTGAAGAGTACTTTGCATCATGAAGGGGACTATATAAAACAGACATTTGATAACTGATGACATCTGACTTGTTGCACAGCACGGTGGCGCAGTGGGTAGCACTGCTGCCTTGCAGTTAGGAGACCCGGGTATTCCGGTTTCCTCCCACAGTCCAAAAACATGCAGGTTAGGTGCATTGGCTATTCTAAATTGTCCCTAGTGTGGGTGTGTGTGTGTGTGTGTACCCTGCGGTGGGCTGGCGTCCTGCCCGGGGTTTGTTTCCTGCCTTTCACCCTGTGTTGGCTGGGATTGGCTCCAGCAGACCCCCGTGAACCTGTAGTTAGGATATAGCGGGTTGGATAATGGATGGAAAATAGGAATTGAATGCGTAACGTTTTTCTAAGTAAATATATTTCTAAATGGGGCTGTTGACATAAAATTTTCACCAGATGTCAGTAACAACCCAAGTAATCCACACATACAAAGAAATCAAAACAAATAAGTTATGTGTAATAAAGTGGAATGACACAGGGAATAAGTGTTGAACACATGAAGAAGAGGAGGTGCAAAAAGGCCTGGAAAGCCAAGAAAGCAGCTGACATCTGTGAGTATTTAGAAGGCAATCCTGTTAGCCCTCCATCAGTGCAAATGAATATCCGCTGGTTGAGTCCTAATTGACGGCTCATAAAAAGCTCTCTCATTCCCAAGGTGTCACACAAGAAGCATCTCATGATGCGTAAAAGCACAGAGCTGTCTGAAGACCTTCACAACCTTATTGTTGGCATTGGTGACAGACATACTTCTAAAATTCTGAATGTTCCAGTGAGCACCGTTGGTGGCCGTAATCTGGAAATAGAAAGAACATCATGTCACCATAAACCGGCCACGACCAGGTGGTCCTCCTAAGATTTCTGACAAAAGAATAATCAGAGGAGCCAAGGTTGGGATGCCCTTCCATACACCTGGGGCCTCCTCCTTTCTGGGTAAGGAATCTTCCATTCTCCTGGTTGGGATGCCCGTTTGACACTTACACCATTTACATAACCTTGACTGTTTTATACATTTTAATTATATCTCTTCTCTTTTATTAGTCCTTTCTAGTGTGGTTTTTAAACATAGATCTTGGATGCCTAAAGATGTGGGTTGTCTTTCTAGCCAGGTTCTCCCTATTTCATAGTTTTCACACTGCATTACAACATGTGTGAGACAATCTGTTGTTAAACAATGCCATTTTGTATTTTCCCAAATAATTTTAAAATGCCATTTAATTTATAGTGAGCTATGCTTAATCTGTCTATAACAATATTAATCTGTAAAGATATTACCACAAACTGAATTCTGAATCTGGAACAGATTTCCACCTTGTCCTCACAGGTGGCACAGTGGTAGTGCTGCTGCTTTGCAGTAAGGAGACTGTGGAAGATTGTGGGTTCACTTCCCGGTTCCTCCCTGTGTGGATAGTGCTTTGAGTACTGAGAAAAGTGCTATATAAATGTAATGAATTATTATTACCTTTCTGGCCCTAATTTCCCAATTTGTTTGAGGGCGGGCTCAAGAGTGGTGATGTCAGACTGGCCACGCCTCTTGAGGCTCCACCTACAGGGAACATAATTAAACTTAAAGACACAGGACATAATTAACTGATAAGAAATAAAATTGACAGAAATAACACCAACATATTAAAAATAATAATACAAGCCAGTAAATAGATCTAAACATATGTTAACATTAAACAAAGGGGTATTATTTATTTATTTATGAAGTATTACACTGCATTGTGCAATTCTCTGGGCACTGCACCTCAAATATTTAGTGGGAGAATCAAAGCACGATGTGCACATTGCGTCACTCTTGTTGTTATATGTCCTCACCCACCCTGGTCCATCTCACTTCATGACTATCGATGACCCGGGTACAAGGAGAGCATGCCAGCTGTGGGCAACTGTGACGGTGTGGATCCTGCTCCATGATCCCTCTTCGAGATTTGGGAGCCCTTGAACCCAACACCATTACTAATGTAACTGGCTGAGCTGGCAGATGAGGACAAATCACACTCAGAGTTAGGGGATGGTGGAAAAGTATACAAGTGCTATTATTAACAAAAAAAATGTGTCCAAAGTGCAGTGCTTCAAAGATTAATAAATAAATAATCCATAAAAATGATGTAAATCCAAATGTTTAAAACCAGGCTAATAATGAGAATAAAAACCTGCAGTTACTGGGTTATATGAGCCGAGCACAACTCCTTCCATGTCTCCCCAGCTCACCAGTGGTTCGCTCAGCTGGCCGAGACTTCAGCAGCCGCAGTCCACTCCCTGCCGACCCCCATCTTGGCTGCCTCCATCGGCGTCTGCCAGACCACTTGGGTTCAGTTGTCCTCTCTTCTCCTTCTCGCACACTCAGTCGTCCCTCAGGTTTCTGATGTTAATGTCTTGTCTCTTGCTCTTCATTGTCTATCCCACCCCTTATCCTCATCTTAACCCCTTTAAACAGGGCACTGAGGTTAAGGATAGATTTATCACTCAGGTCCCTGATGTTAAAGTTTTGTTTTTTGTCTTTTATAGTGTCTACCCCAGCCCTTATCCTTATCTTAACCCCTTTAAACAGGGGCCTGAGGTTAAAAACAACATTGTTTCCCAGGTCCCTGATATTAAATGTTTGTTTCTTGTCCTTTGACGTTTGTCTTCTTGTTTATTGTTAATTTTGAATTTTGTAATCTGTTGTATGAGTTGTTGTATGTTATTGGTGTTTTAATGTGTTTTATTTTAGCATAGAGATCCTAATATATGGTCACCAGGTATGATATGGAATGGGGACAGTATTGATTATACTGTATCCCTATTGTTTGAAAAAGATTTTATTGTGTTGGGATGGTTTGTAATAGTATGGCAATATAATTTTAGTTCTTGTCTGGTGTTGGTGTTCTTTTAATATCTAGTGTCACACACGTGTGTTTAGGAGACAACTAAAGTAATTGAATACTTGTGATTCCATGTCAGACCAGGGGGTGGCGAAGTGCACTAATTTTCCCTCTCGATCTTTTACAGACCATTCCAGGGAAATCCCGCCCAACTCTGGGGCAGCCACTGACGTCACTTCCGGTTCCGGTATTGATGACATCACTTCCTTTGCTGGCCTTTAAAGCCGCCATCTTGTCTCCAGAAGATCAGTTCTGTTTTGGACTCAGTTGGATGAACATGTTTTGTTATTTAAATCAGTTTTACAGCCGGTAACAATTATACAGGTGGCTGCCCCAAACCTTCTCAATGTTTGATGGTCGTTATTGTGACACTAGATAAAAAGAATTTTTTTGAATATCTATATTAATTATAATTTGAAATATTTTAATTTATACCAATGAGGAGTATTGAAATTCAGCCCCTTATTAGGATCAAAAATATGAAATATAATATTTATAAAAATTAGATATATTGAAATTCATAGTGGAGGATATGTATAGGACCTGTAGATAGACATTATAACTATAACAATTAGTAGGATGGGTGGGACCTGTAAAATAAAAATTTTATGAATAGAGTAAGTGTACCAATGCGATTTTTTGATATGGCCTTCAGGCTAATATCCCCTACCCTAATCCTGACCCACACAATCAGTTGGTACTATCCGTCCCTTCGGCGCCGCTCCCCCGCTCTGACACGGGACCCCTGACCTCGCTGACCTCTCCCCCTCTCACTCTTTCTTCAGCCATTTGGCTCATCCTCGTTCACTGCCCCAATACTGCACTCTCGCTCTCCAAGCCTCTGTTTCGTTTTTCGTTTTCTCTGTGCCAGCTCGTACTTATACGGCTCCGTGGGCGCAGCGTCTCAATCACGCACCGCAGGAAGCCGATGATGCAATTGGGAAAGATCACACCGTCATGTGTGGGCATGGCTCACCCCCAATTACCTCATCAACTCCCCGCAGTTGCGCAGGGATTTTTTAACACACTCAATGGATTATTTAAAACCCGGCCATTCTTTCTGAGCCGCGGACCCGCCATACCACAGCAACCTAGGCATCATATAACACCTTACCAGCTGGGCAGCCCTTCATAACAGATATAAGTTATATTTGGACACAACTGTTGAGAAACAAAATCTGCTATACATTAGAAGGTCACAGTTGACTTCTATTGATGATTAGTTTGGAAAGGAGCCCTTACGACAGAATGGAGTTAGGATTGCCAAGACATCTCCTGGCACGTATGAAATGGCTGTAAGGTGTAAAACAGCTGAAAGGTTTCTGTGATCCTTGAAAAACTGGGCAACATTTACTGTTCTTATGTTAGTATTTAATTTATGAACAGTATTTATCTTTGTCCTGAAGTAATAAGTAAATTAACTAAGCTATTTTTTAAACTGCTCGGAAGACACAGGATCCATATTTGTTTTTGGATTAATGGCAGTCGATGAGGATGTTGAAATCTTTTTTTGTGAAGTTTAATGACATGGGATTGTTTTCCCAAGGGAGAACTCCATAGGTGGGCTGGCACATGTAAAGGTGGGTTTCTAAGAAAGCAGGTGTCTGCCTTAACCTGATTACTCCTGTTTTTGATTGAAGGTTGAGACAGGATTGTGTTGAGTCACAGATCTGAGGAAGGATTCCCAAGAGCACAGAGGCCTCCATAATTCTTACATGGAGTAAGTTTGGAACAACCATGACTCTTATTACAGCTGGTCACGCTGCCCAACTGAGCAAGTGTGGGAGAGGCGACCAAGAACCCAATGGTCACTCTGGCTGAGCTCTAGAGAACCTGTGTGGAGACGGGAGAAACTTCCAGAAGGACAACCATCACTGCAACACTCTACTGATCTGGGCTAAAGACTGAGTGGCTAGATGGAAGCCTTTTTCTCAGTAAAAGACACATGGAACTTTGCAAAAAGGCACCAGGACTGTGAGAAACAAGAATCTGTGGTCTAAACCACGATCAGCATCATCTATGGAAGAAAGCAGGCCATGCTCTTCACCTGTGCAGTATCATTCCAAAGATGAGGCACTGATAAGCTAAAACAGTATGAAAACCTGCCTCACCCACCAAGATTTGGGACTCTAGGAGACCTCTGTAGGTGTCCTACAGTTAATGGCACCAGGACATTAGCAGCAGAGCCTCTAAGTTGTGAGGTCGAACTTCTTATTCCAACATATCCCACAGATGTTTGATTGGACTGAGATCTGGGGAATATGGAGAGCCCCCTGAATATTTCACCATGTTCCTCAAAGCATTTCGGAACCACTTGTGCACTTTGACAGGACATTTTATCTTGCTGAAAGATGCCAGTTCCATTGGTGAATTCTGTTACTATGAAGGAGTGTATCTGACCTGCAACTGTTGAAGCAGAGGCAGCATGGGCACCTTCAGCCCCAAAGAAGACACTCGGAGTCTCAAGACAGGCAACAGAATCAAGATTTATTGAACGGCGCACATACAGACTCAATTCAGATGGAATGAGCGAGCAGCCATACGCATCTCCTACATTTATTACAGTTCTTATCGCACAAGTCATTATTCGTCCTCATCTGACTATTATCATTTCACTGCTCTAATCCTGCCTCAAATTAATTCTACCAATATTACATAGCTGAGGGGTGTCAAACCCCTCTCTGTCCGTTTGACAAGGCCTATCCCTACTACCTACTACCTGGGTGCTTGCTACCTTTATTTACAGCCAAAAAGTTCACATTCTCTCTATAAGCGAGGGGCTTATCCTCCTCCAACTCTCCTGCACGTCTAACTATTGGTCCATAGAACTAGTGGTGGTTTCTGGCTCATACAGAATAATAAAAATATGTAGGCATAAGGCTTTTTAATCCGGACTCTTATATCTTAATGCTTAGTAAAACTAGGGGGCTCTGCCCCCTGCTCACTTCGCTCGCCAACCCCCGGGCGGGTGCTACGCGCTGGCCACTTCACGTCTCTGCCACTCGCGTATGGGGAAGCGGATGTACAATTTAAACAGATTGTTATTTTCATGGGAATTGTTACATATGCATAATAGAACTATTTTACATTACAGTGAGTAATTAACCATAGTTAAAAATAGTAAAATGTAATAAATTGAAATAAAATTATGGTATTCATTGAGTTATACGTTTTCGTTCTGTTTGGGTTTAAAATTAACACGCAAATACTTTTCACACTTGTGTCTTTGATATCTCTGTCTTCCAAAACTATTATCGCTGACAATTCACATGTTGGTTTATTATAAATTCGACCGTGGTCTAGCGGATTCATATAGAAATCCAAGAAAACATCTTTGTCCATGCTTTGCAGATAAATTTCATGTAAAGTGCGATACTTTTGGACGTATGGATTTGTTTCCATTACCGGCTGTAGGATTTCTAATACGTCCAATTGTTTAACTCTTTCAATTCTATGTTACATCACTTCTCCGTGATCATAAATATAAACCTGACCGAATTGTGGTTTCTTAGAAATTAAACTTGTCGTAGCTTTAATTGTTGCGGGACCACAGATTCTCATAGCGTATGGTCCTGAATTGTGTAAATCTACATTTTGAGAATTGAATGTTGCGAATGCGAACAGGTTATTGTAGATTTGGATATTTTGCCAGTAGTGTTTGTGGATTTCACTTTCAGCAAACAACAAATCTTTGATTTTGGTTATTTATTGTAGCGGGATCTGCCACTCTCCTACACACAGACACAGCAGTCAGGCAGGGTCATGGCCAGGTTAGTGGCCAAGTAATACTGTGCCCTGCGCATTTATAATGTTCCTTGTATCACCCATCAATGGCAGGTGCTTATAGCATGTCCGCAATCTTTTTGGATTCGCTTTTACGGAGAAGTGCTACAGCGCTGGGAGCCTGCGGTTGCTTTGTGATACTCTTCCACGTGTCGTCCCGTTGGGTGGAATCCCAAAAGAGTTTAGAAACCTTACAGTGCGTAAAGCATTTTTTTTTTTTGGTGTCCATGTGTATTGACTCTTCAGGCAAAAGCAACTGTCATTGGATGAGTTCCTTGTTAAAGTCGCATAAAAAGAAGAAGATTCCAGTGAGCCAACAGATAGCAGCGATTCCCTTAGTTAGAGTGAAAGTCGTCCTACACAATAACCTTCCTTCTCCTTCTTTTCTCACTCTCGTCTCCCTCACACCAGCCATGATTCTTTTCAAAGGTAAAGTGCAGGTTAATTTGTTTTATGTATTTTTACTTTTTATTTTGTACTAGCAAAATACCCGCGCTTCGCAGCGGAGAAGTAGTGTGTTAAAGAAGTTATGAAAAAGAAAAGGAAACATTTTAAAAATAACGTAACATGATTGACAATGTAATTGTTTTGTCACTGTTATGAGTGTTGCTGTCATCAAGGATTTGATTATCATTATTTCTTTCAATCAGGTTCGTATTTGGAGGATGTGTTGTGTTCAAGTTACATTCCATGTTTGTCACTGTTGTAAAGATAACAGGTTTCATTCATCGAAGTGTTCACTACCCAAATCGGTACTCGTGAATCTAAGTTTAACAGGCATTCCCGGTATTAAGTTGTGGATTTGTCTGCGAATATTTAGTGGCAGCGTGTCTATGAACGTAATTTAAACTTAAGTTTTACACCTTGCTTTCTTATTGATATGTCTACAAAGGCTTGTTCAGATTCAGAGGGTTGATCCTTTCTTACTGCATCAATAAACAGCTCGTCTTCCTCTTTATCTGAGACATCACACACTGCATGCACGGGTTTACCTTTCCCAGGCCTGCAAACTTTAGCAAAGTGGTTCAATTTACCACATTTTCTACACTGTCTTCCTTTAGCTGGACATTGACTTTTTCCACCGTGTGCTTTGTTTCCGCAGTAGCTGCACTTATGAATATGCTTGTATGCGTCACACGCTTCGTATTCTTTTGCTGCCTTCTCAATTGTGTAATGCGTTTTTTGTTCAGCGCTCTTTGGAGCTTTTCCTTGTTCTCTGCGTACTGCGTTCACAGTCAGTTCACGTGAGCCGCTCGGAGTACATGCATCGAAGGTTCTCAGCTGTGCTTGTGCTATCTCGTGCGATCTTGCGATGTCCACGGCTTTATTTAATGTTAGCTCAGACCCGGCACTTAAAAGTTTCTCTCGCACTTTCGTTGAGTTTGTGCCAAACACTATTCTATCCCTGACCATCTCATCTTTGTTTGCATAAGCACAGTCCTTCACCAGCAATTTTAACTCCGTTACAAAGTGATCAAAAGTCTCATTTATACCCTGCGTCTTCTCATTAAACTTGTATCTCGCGAATATCGTATTCGTTGTAAGCATGACAAACGCCAGCGGTAGCCTGTCTATAAACTTAATTTAAACTTACGGTTTACACCGTGTGCTTTGTTTCCGCAGTAGCTGCACTTATGAATATGCTTGTATGTGTCACTTGTTTCATATTCTTTTGCTGGCTTCTCAATTGTGTAATGTGTTTTTTGTTCAGCGCTCTTTGGAGCTCTTGCTTGTTCTCTGCGTACTGCGTTCACAGTCAGTTCACGTGAGCCACTCGGAGTACATGCATCGAAGGTTCTCAGCTGTGCTTGTGTTATCTCGTGCGATCTTGCGATGTCCACGGCTTTATTTAATGTTAGCTCAGACCCGGCACTTAAAAGTTTCTCTCGCACTTTCGCTGAGTTTGTGCCAAACACTATTCTATCCCTGACCATCTCATCTTCGTTTGCATAAGCACAGTGTTATCACTGTTACAAAGTGATCAAAAGTCTCGTTTATACTTTGCGTCTTCTCACTAAACTTGTATCTCGCGAAAATGGTATTCGTCTTAGGCATGACAAACGCCTCATAGCGGCAGCGTGTCTATTGGATTGCTGGTGACGGGCGGCCTTATATGGGCAGGCAGCCAACTATGTGGGAGGTGTGGTGATGGGTGACGCAACTCAGCCTCACACAGCGACCGAGCTGCAGGATATGGGCGTATATATGTACGTAAGCAGGATTCAGTTATGACCGTTACGCGTAGAATTTCGAAATGAAACCTACTTAACTTTTGTAAGTAAGCTGTAAGGAATGAGCCTGCCAAATTTCAGCCTTCTACCTACACGGAAAGTTGGAGAATTAGTGATGAGTGAGTGAGTGAGTCAGTCAGTCAGGGAGTGAGGGCTTTGGCTTTTATTAGTATAGATTAATCATTTTTATATGAATAGTTTTGGGTTATGGAACGAATCATCTGAATTTCCATTATTTCTTACGGGGAAATTCGCTTTGACTTACGAGTGCTTTGGATTACAAGCACGTTTCCAGAACGAATTATTCTCGCAATCCAAGGTACTCATCATGACTGACTATGACCACACCACAAGCTTTACTGGTTTGTACTGGTCATCTTGCCATAACAATTTGGCCCTTAGCAAAATCTCTCATGTCTTTACCTGTCTTTGTCCATATCTTCTGCATTCAACATGTCGACTCTGACTAATGATTGTCAGCTTACTGTCTAATATATCCCTGATCTTGACAAGTGCCGTTCTTACAAGAGAGTCGATGTTGTTCGGCCTCAAATAAAAATGGTCAGAGTGGCTTCCAGTCATCAAGGTCCCTTTACAGTTCGTTGAAAAAGTGCTGTCTGCCTCCTGAAATGTGAAAAAATGAAGAGCGATTGTCCCCTCTATACCTGCATGCCTGTGACATGCCATTGAATAAAGCAAAACCAAGTGTGACAAGATATCAAGTATCATTTATTCTATGAAGATATTCTAAAATGGCCTGGACACATTTGTTGGAACCCTTACAAAAAGATTTGAGTGATTTTTCAAAACAAGCTTATTTCTTGAATTCACACCAATCGTGCTATCAGGCACTCAGCCAATTTAAATGGAGAAAAGTCATCACTCTGCTGTTTGTTGTCAATGTGTGTCTCACTCTGAAAACGGAGCAGAGAAAGCAAAGGAGAGAGTCGTCTGAGGAGATCAGAAAGAAAATGATAGACAGGCGTGTTAAAGACAAAGGCTAGAAGGCCATCACCAAGCCGCTTGATGTTCCTGAGAGAACAGTTGCAAATATTATTAAGAAGTTTAAGGTCCATGGGACTGTAGCCAACCTCTCTGGACGCGGCCACAAGAGGAAAATTGACTCCAGAATGGGCAGAGGGATAATGAGAATGGTAGAGAAAAAGCAGAGGACAACTTTCAAAGAGATACAAGGTGAACTCCAAGGTGAGGGTCCATTAATGTCTGATCGCACCATCCGTTGCCTTTTGAGTGACAGTGGGCTCAATGGAAGAAGACCCAGGAGGGCTGCACATAGCAAAGCCAGACTGGAATTTGCTGAACTGCATATTGACACAAGCCTAGGAGAAGGTCCCTTGGACAGATGACACCAAACTGGAGCTCTATGTCCACAGATGAAAAAACAAATCTTTAAAAGAAAAGAACAGCAGACCTGCTATGAATCATTGAGGAGACTCAGTGATGTTCTGAAGCTGCTGCGCTGTATTTGGCACTGAGTGCCGGGAACAATGAAATCTGATGACTAGCAAGACATTCTGGAGTGAAATGTCCTGCCCAATGTCAGAAACCTCTGTCTCAGTCACAGGTCATGGACCCTCCAATGGGATAATGAGCCACAACAGACAGCTAAAAGCACACAAGAATGGCAAAGTTCAGAATAGTCCAATGTTTCACTGAGAGCTTCAGGAATCGCACACTCTAAAGCAGCAGGGACGTCCTGTCAGGGGAGGCAGGTGAGGCTTTCATCATGAAAAGTAAAGAAAAGTAATAATGATAACATAAAATAAATGTGTCTACTGGTCTGTGCTATAAATTTGTTTTATGTATGATTCCAATAATTTTGATCATTTTTATAGTTAAAATCGCTGAACTGTCACATTTCCTGTTCAAATACTGGGGAGAAACACGAAGTGCGGCAGGGACGAGCCTCACCTCCCCTCGGACTGCACTCTCCCTCACACATGGAGTTGATGCCTGCAATTGCTGTGTGTCACCCATATAATGCTGGCAGACACGTTTATTATACACCCTGACTTTCCACAGTCTGGCTAATATCTTTAATGAATGTGTGTGACATATTTAGTCTTGCTGATCGGACCTAAAGCCGCAGTGAAAAGGCACAAGATGAGTGAGGCAGACAGTACTGTGCCGCCCTGAAAGGGGGCGCATGTGAGCCAAACAGGTGCTCGTTGCTGCTGTTCTTCTACGCAGAGGCACCAATAAGTTAGTGAGATCAGAAAGTCAAAGGCACTGTAGCGGTCCGTTTATTTTTATTTTTTGTTCTGACTGACTGCCAAAATGAAAGATTAAGACTTTTAAAACTAAAGGAAAATAAGGAGGACTTTTACAAAAAAGTGACAGAGATTTTCGTGGAGAAGGATAGGTGCATAGACTTAATTTACAAATAAAGGTAACATCATAAACGGTTTTCAATTTTATAAAAAAATGGGATCAAACTAAGAAAAAAAATTCAATATTTAAAAACTGAATTTTGAACTTAAATAAAACTAGGGGGCTTTGCCCCCTGCTCGCTTCCCTAGCTAACCACCCCCAAACCTCCGGCCTGCGCCACACGCCAGCCACCTTGCGTCTCTGCCACTTGCGTTGTGAAGAGGGGGGCTGAACACACCCCAAGATGACGCGGTTGCTCCTCCAAAACCCCCTCTTAAACGGTGATACAATAGGAATAAATACAGTATTTTTTTTTTTACCTCCTCTTTGCTCGATCAGCTGCTGGCTTACTTTTGTCATATTACCTATGTCCATATATTCAATCTCTTTTCCCTTTTACCTTTTAATCAATATTGAATTTTGATTCCGTGTTTGGAATTACATCGTGACAATGCAGCGTATAACTGTCCGTGAGTGAATACTGTTTCTTTCTCTCTACAAGAAATGTGTCTGACAACAGCATTCACACAAATGAGAAATAATTTCTCTCACGGGATTTCACTTTCACTAAACAGCAAATTTTTTAATTCCCAATTTATTGGGAAGAAACGCTACTTTTCCCTGATGGCAACATGAATTAGACAATCTCCGACTTAAAGTTTAAAGCCAAACAATATATTTGATCTCTTTTCGCTGTTCCGTTATTTCACCGAGTAATAATTTCCGTTTCTTTGTGCTAATGTGATCTTTCCTGTCCTTTTTTTCACACTTTTGAATTTTTGTACTTCCATTATCTGTAACCTGCTCTGCACGGTTATCGCACCAATGTTTTTGAATTCTTTACGGCGTTCTACTTTGTCATCTACTCTTTGTCTTTGGTTTCCGGCCCCGGGCATGGTTAAATCTCTTGGCACAAAGTCTCATCTCACAGCACGTGAAAGTGTCTCTCTGAGAAAGTCACATCTCATCTCCTTCCAACCTTTCAAGATTTTGCTGCGAGTGTTCTATATTTTTATAATAGAGAGATATTCTTTTGTTTTTCTTGTTATCCTTTTGTTGAACAGTCTGTATTAAAATTGATTAAGGCATTAGAATTGAAAGATCTTAAAAACAGGTCAAAATTTAAATTTGTATTTTTTTTGTACACTACTCAGTACTTTCATTTGTATTGTATGAGTGTGAATTGTGGAATTGCAACAGCAAATTAAGAACACATGGAGGGTGAGGAGCAAATGTGCTCTCTCCACTCTCTCTCACTGCTATAAATGTAACGTTCTTTCTTAGCCAAATATGAACCTTACCGATGTGCGTGTAAAGAATGCTGATGAGATATGAAACATAACCAGTAGTCAATGTGCATGATGCCAGTTGAATAGTAAATAAGCGACTCTTTTGGATTCATATATTTGTAAATGTCATTCTGAAGGATTCTGTGCCTTAACAGCCATGAACCTCACCGCACGTCACTGTGAAGCAGGGCTCCCCACCTCCTGTCCTGGAGGGCCACACTGGTTGCAGGTTTTCATTTTAACCATTTTCTTAATCAGTGTCCTGTTTTGCTGCTAATTAACTCCTTTTGAATTAATTTTTATTGACTTGCTCTTGAAGACTCAGACCCCTTGTTTCCTTTTCCTTAATTTGCAGCCAAACAATAATGAGATATAAAATAAACCAAAACATGACCAGTAAATTGTGTCCATCATACAATGTCTGCAAATAAAGAAAGATGAAGGTCTCAGGAATGCTGACCTGCTCAGATCCCCAAAACATTTTAGCAGTGTACTCTTTAGAAAAGAGAAAATTAACAATTTCGAAAATGTCTGCTATTGCACAATGAGAGCCGCAACAAGCCATGGAATTAAAAAACGAGTTTAATTAACAAGAATCAGAGCCTAATTGAGCAACTGGTTGGAGTCTGAGGCCTTGACTTAGTTGGTCTTCTGTTGGCTCCCTCACTTAAAGACATGAAACAATTCAGAGGAACGATGAAGAAATTCAGGGGAACAAATCTTAAAATAACAAGTCCATTAAAATGAAAGGAAAAGGAGTTAATTAGCAGCAAAAATTGGCCACCCATTAAGAAAAGGGTTAGAATGAAAACCTGCAGCCACTGTGTCTCCCTCCAGGACCGGAGTTTGAGACCACTGCCCTAAAGTTTGTGCAACCAAATATTAGGGTCCCGTCATTTTTGTCCATTCCACTTTCATTTGTGTCATTATTTGAAATATTCTGTTGAATCAAAACTCTAAAACAAAGTTGGATTTTCGTTCAATACGGAATAAACAATGATGGGTGCTGATAACTTTTCACAGTTTCAAGGTATTTCAGAGACACTTGTTGGTTCATCTTTTTTCATGGAGGGGTACCAACAAATTAGTCCATCTATACTGAAATCGTTCTAACATTATATCATCTTCAAACTTGCTTGCTGTACCAGGGTGTTGTACCATGGCAGCCATTATGAATGTAGTGAGAAGTCAAGCAAAATGACACCTTTTATTGGCTAACTAGAAAGATTACAATATACAGACTTTCCAGGCAACCTAGGTCCCTTCTTCAGGCAGGATCTGAGTTGCCTCTCAAACTTGCATACTGTAATCTTTCTAGTTAGCCAGTTGTTGTGGGGTACAAAATCTGTACATTTTTGTTTATATTTCCATTATATTTTGTTCAAGACAAGACAACAGATGAACTACATTCAGGACAAATCAAAACATGTCTTCTTCCCAGTTATACCTTACTTTTAAAAAGCTGTTCCAACAAAGAAAGGAAGACATGCTGGTGGCTCAATTACTTTTTAACCTGAGAAAGGATGGACATCTAATTATTTTACAGACTGGGAAAGGAAGACATAGCGACACCTCAGGCAACATCAAAAAAATTTTATTGTTTGGAAAAACGAACAGTGAATTCATTCATCATATTGACAGCCAGCCAATCAAAAATATCTAACAATCACATCTTGCAAAAAAATATGCCTCATATTTATGGGTGATATAGGAAGGAGGGAGGAAGAAGAAGGGACAAAGATGTCAAAAGAGAACAGAGTGACGGCAATATGTGGTCGTTTTCATCTGGTCATCAGAAAAGCATCATGAACAACTATGAGGGCGATATCACAAGCCGCCTGCGACATTCATCCTTGTCATCTTTACTTTTTAATAAGCTTTTTCTAAAGACTATATATATATATATACAGACTTTTCTATCAGTCCTATTTTCTATTATTCTTTGTTCCATTGGTATTATTATTATTCCTGTAATTAATACCATGCTGCTTTTAACTTTCTATGCTTTGTCTTAATGTCTAGTGTGATTGAAGTAATAAGGTAGATTTCTCTGAGCACCTGGTGCAGCCGGAGATTTGCCATTCTCTTTGTGCTGCGAGGTTTATTAAGGCTGAGAGTGTTTGCTCCACCCAATAGTAGAGTACAGTACGTAAAGTAAGGCATACTTGGCTGTATAAATGGCCCATAGTCAAGGATGCTGAGCTTTTGTAAGTTTAATTGTATTCTTGTAGACCAAAAGTAATATTTAGGTCTGATATATCATTAAAACATCGTATGTTGTCCATGCCGATAATAAGTAAGTATCTTTATTTGCTGAGAGAGTGACAGGCTGTGTTATTTCTAAGGTACTTATTTGGTTTTAAGTGCTAAAGATTAACCAGCTGTGTGTTTGTCATTCATAGGGCACTGTTGAGTTTCTGCGTGTATGCGTATATCTATGTATGTGTGTCTTAATCTTAAAGTGCAACAGTAGACCAACCCGATAACGAACTTGACGTGTACTATAACCCTTGAAGAAAACAGGTAAAGGGTAAGTAGAGGGAAATACTGCAGTAATTCATCATTTTGCTTGACTTCTCACTACAACTTGCTTGCTCCAAATCAAGGTAGGAATCAACACTGAACGGGGTCCCAGTGCACTACAGAGCCCAGTCACACACATGAGGCTAATTGAGAATAACCATACAGCCGCATTATATTTCTCAGTGTCATCTAATCAACAGTCTGCTAGTATCATGGAAAGCACATGTTAAAATGAAGTAATGCTCAGTCAGAAATTGATAAACGGTCAAACTTTGTTTTTCTCTGTATTTCCTTCCTGCAATGTCAATACACACTGCACCACAACCTCTCTGGTGACTTTTAATTTCATTGTTTGTCAAAAAATCTTCTGATCCACAGGCAGGCGTGTTTCTTTATGGCAGTTTTGTTATCATACCAGACTGTTTCCACATTGTGGAGGAGAAATGGAGCAATATGTTCAAACTTATGTTCCAAGAAACCCCTCCGGCTAACAAATGAGGTCCGCCAATCTGAAATAAAAACAAACAATAAGCAGTCCATTGCGGCATACCACGTAAGTGCCTGTTTACTGGATTGTTCTTTAATTTGTTGTCTTTTTTTGTTTCTTCTCTCTGACAAAATTCAGACTGGAGGACTCAAGTGAAGCCTCCAGACTGACTGTTTTGCTGTTTGTGAATGTTCCTCACATTCATCAGCTCACTGAATCCACTCAGCCTGATGTTATTAGTCACATGCCAGGGGTCGTGTATGCCACAATGCTACCATGGCTTCCAAACCATTATAAAGGACACTTCTTTATTTTATAGGGCAGGCAATGCCTTCTGGGTAATTTCCAAACAGATGACAAACAGTACAGGGTGAGCCAAAATAAAGTACCATATTTATTAAGGTCTTTGCGTGAGGTAGAGGCAGCCAAGTGGGTTGGTGGTTGTCCTTTGATTGGCGATTCCTTTAAGTTTTCAGTTGGCAACATGTCTTGGTCTAGTGCACACCGTGCTTTCATTGTCAAAGAGTTCTTCAAAGACAACAAATTCATCATCACTACGCAACGTGCCTTTCAAGCACACTTCAGCATTTTCTCCTAATGGTGACGTCCCAAATCAGAAAACAATTCTTCAATGGGTAGCTAAATTTAGATAGGTGGGTACAACATTGAACAGAGAATCTCCAGGCCGGCCTCACACTGTACGAATGTCTGAAAACATCCAAGCTGTAAGGGCATCAATTTTGCAGTCTCCTAGACATTCTGCCTTAGGCATCTCCAACACGTCTTTGAGGAGGACCTTAATTTCCATCCATACAAAATGATGGTAGTGCAGGAACTCACTGAGAGAAACTGGGAAAGCCGTAGAGAGTTGTGTTCTGCAAACCGTTCATCAAGTTGCCATCGTCATGTACAGTCACGAGGCACGTTTCCATTTGAATGGTTGTCTAAATAAGCAGAACTTTCGCTATTGGGTGTGACAGTGCGGGTCCACTCAGGACTCCCTCTTCACTTTTGGGAGCCTCTCAAACCCAACACCATCGACAGATATGACCAAAATGAACTGATTAATGGGGACAAGTCTCACCTGGAGCAAGGGGATGGTGGGAAAGTGCAAAGGTGCTTTTTTCAAAAATCAAAATCAAAAGTGTCCACAGTGCAGTGTTCCAAATGTCCATAAATAAATAATCCGTAAAAACCAAGTAAAAAGTGCGGGATAAAAACCACAATAAATAAATTCATTAAAATCAGAGGTTAAAATGCAGTCACTGGCTCTTCCCGATCTCAGCTCACTTCCTTCTTTGTCTCCCCGACTCACCCATCACTCATCATTCCTCCGACTCCCATCTTGGCTGCCTCCACACCGTACCTTGGATCCATAGGGAGTTCATCCGCCATGCTTGCCCCACTCCACACTATTATTCAGTGGGGTGAACCAACCCACAGAGTGCCACAGCTTAGGCTCCTTCGCAGGGGCCCAATTCGTGCTGCCTTTCCTCCTTCTAGGTGGCCAGATCTTCGTGCTCTTTCCGTTGTCTAACCTCCATCCCTTCTCTCGTTACTTTCCTCCTTTTTTTTTCCTCCCTACTCGCACTCATGCTTCTCATCTTATACGTGGGAACATGGCACAGGTGTGGTGATTAGCCGCTCCCAGCATCAATTACGGACATGGACGATTCTTCACCTGGGCACTTAAGTGAGAAAATGCCCGCGCCACATCGCATCTGGGAATCACTCCAGTCACATTAACAGGCCCCCTCCTTAAGCCGCGAGTGTGGCGATTATTTATTTAAAAGGCAACGAGCCGTGGATCTCACCTTACCACACTGGGCTGAAACCAGCCCTTGTGAACTTCATCAGAGACCCCTGCACAGTGAGCAGGTTACAGTTTGGTGCCCTGTTGCAGAATTTGGCATTCTGAGAAGGCGGGAGCAATAGTCACTGTCACTTCAGAACATTACATTGAAATGCTAGAGTATTTTTTGCGCCAACAACTGGAAGAAATGGATGTGGACTATGCCTGGTGTCAACTGGAGGGAGCGACAGCTCATACAGCGCAGAGATCCATGCAAGTGTTTTGCGGGAGATGTTTCCGGGGGAAGCTGATCTCCCTACGAGGTGCTGTCGCAAGGCCTTCACGTTCTCCTGAAATCGCTCCGTGCAATTTCTCAAATGGAAGGTATACACACACCGACCTCAAAACCTTGACGCTCTCAAGGACGCTATTTACCACAAAATCACCGCTATTCCCCTTGAAATAGCCGAATGAGTCACGCGAGTGTTCAGAAATCATCTCAAAGAGAGTATCACTAATGATGCCCACCAACTTGAAGACATCATTTTTTAAATGCAGTGAAAAAAAATCCATTTTGTATGCCCTTTCTTGTGTCATAATGAAATGTATTTTATCTTGTAACGTTTTTGTAGAATAAACGTTTGAAATGTGGTTCTTCTATGTTATATAATATTATATCCATCCATCCTGTATCCAACCCGCTATATCCTAACTACAGGGTCTGCTGGAGCCAATCCCAACCAACACAGGGTGCAAGGAAGGGAACAAACCCTGAGCAGGGTGCCAGCCCACCGCAGGGCACGTACACACACACACACACAAAGCACAATTTAGAATCGCCAATGCGGACTGTGTGAGGAAACATGCAAACTCCACGCAGGGATGACCTGGGAAGTGAATCCATGTCTCCTAACTGCGAGGCAGCAGCGCTACCCACAGCGCCACCATGCCACCGTCGTTTGTATATATAGTTGTCAAATTTTATATCATCACCTCCTAACTAAATACACACAATTTAACAGTTGCGTTCTTTAAATTTACATTTGTTTGTTTGGGAGATGTTTATCCAAAGCGACTTACAAGAAAAGGTGAACATAATCAAGTAACATTAGGGTACACTGCAAAAAATGCATATATAAACATAGACAAAAATAAGGTAAATGGGAGTTGTTTTGATTTCATTTAGCAATAAAATCTGCCAACAGAGTAAGAAAATTTACTTGACAAGATTTCTTAAAGTAAGCTAAATAATCATAAATACAAATTGTTTGAAAAGTCAATAATTGTTGCAATAAGTAAAACAAGATTTACTGCCATGATATAAATACTTTTCACTTGCTTAGATTTCATTGTCTGCAGTGTAGGGCCTGTTTCTTCAACAGGTGTAGCAGGACAGGTAACAAAAGTTGATTGCTACAAGAGAAAAGATGTAATAAGTAATAAATTTACAATCATAGATTAATAATAAATAAACAATTGAACTTAATGTAAAAGCAAATCGTCCAACAATATGTAAGATCATGGAGCAGCCAGACGGATATTCACAGAACAGATGGGTCTTCAATTACTTCTTAAGTACATTGAGGGAGTCAGCAGTTCGGAAGGAGGTGGTCAAGCCCGTTCCTCCAACTCGGTGCCACACAGAAAACGAGTCCAGATTCTTACTTGATCTCATGTAGAGGTGACGTCACCAGATGTTGTTCATTGGCAGACCTGAGTGGGTGAGACAGAGCACCTCACCAGTATCTCCATATACTCAGGTGCTGACCCACTGACTATTCTGTAGGCCAGCATCAGCGATCTGAACTTGATACATGTTGCCAAAGGGTTGCCAATGTAGAGAGGAATGATATGTGCCATCTTGGCTAGTTAAATATAAGACTGACTGCTGCATTCTGGACCATTTGCTTTGGCTTGATAGCACATGGTGGTACTCCTGCCAGAAGTGAGTTGAAGTAGTCCAGACATGACAAGGCCAAGACCAAAACCAGAAGTTGGGCTCTGATGTCATTTGTTACTTTAACCAGCAACAAGTTTAAGCAAACCATTATTTAATTTCAGAAACACTTTCATTCTTTTATTTTTGAGATTCCCTTTGATAGCAGTAAGATCACTGCACACATTGTTAACAGCCATCATAGCTGTGCTTCAGTAGAGGTCATCCACCTGGAGCTAAGCATGTTTGAGCTCAGCCAGTATCTGGAGACCATCTAGGAAAGGCTTGGGTTGCTGCTAGAAGAGGTGTTGGTGAGGCCAGTAGGGGACGCTGACCCTGTGATCTGTGTTTGGATCTAAAATCCAACAGTGCCATGATGGGGACACTGTGCTGTAAATCTGGTGCTGCCCTTCAGATAAGACGTAAAACTGAAGTCTTGGCACTCTGTGGTCCCTGGGCAGTCTTCAAAAATGAAGAGTAGGGTGTATCCTAATGTCTTGGCTACATTGCCCAGCACAGCCTAATTATTCTAATTATCCCTGGCTTCTAATTGGCTAACAGTCTCTCACCTCTTCACTATCTAACAAGTGATGTGTGGTTATTGTACTGGTGCAAAATGGCTGCCGTTGCATTATCCAGGTGGATGCTACACATTTGTGGTGGGTGAAATGGCTCCCTATCACTATGTAAAGCACTTTGAGCAGTTAGAAAAGTGCTATATAAATGTAAAGATTATTATTATTATTATTATTATTTCAACAGCCATTCTTTTGTACTTCTCCCTACTGGACCAGCCTTTGCTTATATCAGAAAGTTGGGGGGCAATTTCACTTTTGTACTCTGATATAATAGTCATTGTTTCATCCTTGGCTCAAGTTCTTTTTTATTTTTATTTCATATTTTTGTTGTTTTTCAAACAATAAGTTATTATTTTCTTAGTAAGTATATTTTTGCTTCCTTCTTACTGAATACAGTCTTGGTTATTAATTTCAGCTTATCATTTTTGTATATTATATCGGTTAGTTTATTTTATATTCCTAGTGTACTTTACATTGAACCCAAGGGGGTGGGACCTCTCTTGAATCTCTTGACTTCCCAGACTTTATATGTAGGCTGTGGTGTTCAGTCCGTCCTCAGAATGTTGTATAATGTATGCCCGTTACCAACTCTTCTTTTTTTTTAGAATTTGTAAATTATAGGAAGTATTTTTTTGGTATTAGAAATGTGATTTTTTTTATATGTGTTTGATTCTGTGGACTGCTTTTGCTCCTTTGGATTGCTTTATTGGCATACCCCTCATCATTTACTGTTGTTTTGAATACTTTGTTAAAATAAATCTTTAAAATATAACTTTGCTTTCACCGTTAGGCTAGGAGTCTGGCAGTTTCCCCCTTCCCTATGCATATTTTGAACAGAGAAGCCTTCCCTTTATTCCCACTGCTCCTATAGAAGCCTGCATCTTTTTATTTGTGATCAATAACCTGTTGAGTATTATCAACATAGTAAGTTAAACAGAATTGTTAAGAACATTTATAATGGGACCCATACCTTGATGATGCCAACCCCTAATACTGCTTTATATTAATTTTGTGGAGAGGCCTATTTTGATTCATAGGCCTCATTTAGTGCCTGATGTGAGATCTTAGAGGCTTGCGTCAATTTCAGTTTCGACAGCCTGGCACATCATAACATGTACTCCTGAAGCAGCCTGTTTGTTACAAACATGTTCGCCTGACCATTACTATATATTGCATCATCTCCCATTAACAGTCTGTTTGTTGACCATTACCACACAACATATCCATTAACCTCCATTAACCTTAAGAATGAGGACATTTTTTGTTTCCTTTTTAACCTTCTTCATTTAGAATCCTCAGTTCAGTACAATCTCCTCTTTGCTCTTTGTGGCCTCAATTAGCAAGGTTTTTATTTATAGTGAATTCAGAAAGTATTAACATCCCCTCACTTTCTGTACACTTTATTTTCTTATAATGGATAAATA
>JANRMT010062796.1:98708522-98723953 GCA_026402145.1 Polypterus bichir lapradei | reverse complement strand
AGGTTCTCCCATTTCAGCAGATGACTATTTTGAAGCTCTGTTAGAGTGACCATTAGGTTCTTGATCACCCCCCTAACCAAGCTCCTTCTCAGGGGTCTTTCCAAAATTTCTTACATTTCACAATTATCGGGGTCACTGTGGTCCTAGGAGCAGTCAAAGCTTTAGAATTGGTTTTATCCCCTTGCTTTGATCAGTGCCTCACCCTAATTTGATTGTGGAGGTCTACAGAGAGGTCCTTGGACTTCGCGGCTTGCCAATTCTCCTAACATGCAGTGTGAATTGTGAGACCTTCTACACACACGTACATGTGTGCCTTTCTAAATGATTTCTAATCTGTTCACTTTACCCCAATCAACTTCTGGACACAGCTCAAGTACAAATAAAGCAAACAGGAGGCACCTAAGCACCATTTGGAGTGGCACAGCAGAGGGTCTGAAATCTTCTGTCAATAAGAGATTTTTGATTTGTAAATGACACGCAAACCTTTCTGAAAATGTGCCTTCACTTTGTTATTATGGGTTATTGCAGTGATGGTGAACCTTCTGGGCTCGGCATGTCAAAAATTCTGAAAATACCTAAGTTGACTATGCTGGCGTGTCACCCCCGCTAAACAAAAGAGAAACAATTCTTTACATATTGTGACATGTGAGTCCCTTTCTTGCACCCCAAAACATGAGGCTGAGTCTCAGTATTTTAGCAAAACCAGCTTTATTTTTTGCTTGAGACAAGAAAAGCACGGTTATTTATCATAGCGGGATCTACCACTCTCCTAAACGCAGCAGTCAGGCAGGGTCTCGATCAGGTTAGTGGCCGATCCTGTTCCCTGCATTTCTAATGTTCCTTGCATCACCCATCGACGACGGGCACTTATAGCACAACCACGGTTGGCTTGGATTTGCTTTTTCGGCGAGTCGCTGCAGCACTGGGAGCCTGCGGTTGCCCCAGCGATGGATAAACTGTCTTCCACAGATGCGACAATCTCGCTTCAGGGTGCTCTTTGGCATGTCGTCCCATTTGGTGGGAGTCAGTAAAGAGTTTAGAAACCTCACAATATTTACTTATTTAAAAAGAAAGACAACCCAATCACACAGTGGTTCGCATCCCGGATCCTCCCTGCATGGAGTTTGCATGTTCTCCCCGTGTCTGCGTGGGTTTCCTCCCCAACATGCAGGTTAGGTGCATTGGTGATTCTAAATTGACCCTAGTGTGTGCTTGGTGTGTGTATGTGTGTGTGTCCTGCGGTGGTCCTGTGATTAGTTCCTCCCTTGTGCCCTGTGTTGACTGGGATTGGCTCCAGCAGACCCCCGTGATCCTGTAGTTAGGATATAACGGGTTGGATAATGGATGGATGGATGGATGGACAACCCAATCATGTGTGATGCTATGTATTATAAAAGTAAAAGAAAAACCGGTGCCTTGCAATAGAGAATATTGTAGCAACCTCCGTGTCAGGTTCGAAAAAGAAGAAGTAAAAAAAAACAAACAGACAGACGTAGTAAAGCCTCACAAAAGTTTACTTGAACAATCAAGAAAAAGATCATTGACTTCATAACCCCACCACACAACCTTCTAGCTCCCTCTCCAACCAACCTCTCGACCATCCTCCCGTCCCGGGTCTCCGTCCCCACCCCATCCCCCCTGGGTCCTGGGTCCCACCCCTCCTTACCACATCATTCATACCCCAGCTGTCAGTCGTCCGCGCTGTACTCCGCCCTCCCTCAATCGGACCCAACAGTCACTCCAAAAAAAAAAGGGGCTTCAACCTGGCTGGAACGCCACAATATCATATGTGCACTAATAATTGGGCACTAAAAAATGACCCTAATATTAATTGTAATTTTGAGCAGAATACATGTGTGTGAATGAGAGGGAGGTCAGTGGAATGGTGAGGATGAGGGAGTAGAGTTGGCGAAGGTAAATGAATTTAAATACTTGGGATCAACAGTACAGAGTAATGGGGATTGTGGAAGAGAAGTGAAGAAGAGAGAGCAGGCAGGGTGGAGAAGAGTGTCAGGAGTGATTTGTGACAGACGGGTATCAGCAAGAGTGAAAGGGAAGGTCTACAGGACGGTAGTGAGACCAGCTATGTGATATGGGCTGAAGACGGTGGCACAGGAGACAGAGCTGGAGGTGGCAGAGTTAAAGATGCTAAGATTTGCATTGGGTGTGACGAGGATGGACAGGATTAGAAATGAGGACAGTAGAGGGTCAGCTCAGGTGGGACAGTTGGTAGACAAAGTCAGAGAGGCGAGATTGCGTTGGTTCGGACATGTGCAGAGGGGAGATGCTGGGTATATTGGGATAAGGATGCTAAGGATAGAGCTGCCAGTCAAGAGGAAAAGACGAAGGCCTAAGAGAAGGTTTATGGATGTGGTGAGAGAGGACATGCAGGTGATGGGTGTGATAGAACAAGATGACGAGGACAGGAGGATATGGAAGAAGATGACCCACTGTGGCAAACCCTAACGGCAGCCGAAAGAAGAAGAAGAAGATAATTGTAAGTTTGAATTGAACTAAAAAAAAAAATATGAAACACGTTGCATTTGGTTTGACATTAATCAATGGTATTTTGTTGTTGAGTTTTAATAGAGAAGTCTGAAATTGAAAGTAGGTACTTTGTGCACTTCAAGCCCAAACAAGTAGGGCTAACTTCATCCATCAGTTGGTTTCTTTTGTCCATTTTAATGTCTAGAATAAGGTCTCGTAAAAGTATAATGCAGAAAGTAACCTAGTTTTAGGAGGGATTAAGAGGGACAGTTGAAAGAAATGTAAAACAGCACATGCTTAGAAATGCAGACTACTTGCCTTTTGCCGAAGTGTAACCACGGAGAGAAATCAACGTCAGCAGTGCTCTTGGCAGACTCTATTGAGACTGTATACCGAAATAGTCTTTGACGTTAATAACTTCATTACCTCTGCAGCGGTGTTGTTTAGGGAAGCTCCGAACCGCACAATGAAAAAAAATTGTGTGATAACCCTTATCTCCTAATATCCCGTGTGTATGTGAAAATATCACAAACGTAATACATACGGGATACATACGAGATAAGGGTTATCACACGATTTGTTTTTCATTGTGCGGTTCAGAGTTCCCGTACTTCTTGAATTGGCTCCTGGCAAAAAAATAATTCAATGCACTTCACATGAGCAACAAATGTAAAAGCAGATTTCGCACAAATGCTGACAGTGCGCTCATTTTGGAGGTGCAGATCTTGCACTTGTGCCATCAAAATGAACTTCCAGTGCAGCCTTTAGAAGTCAACTGAACAGTGCGACTGCCGTGATGACAAATATTGTGCTGATACGGATGGTGAAAATCCATTTTAAGCTCTGGATTGTGCATGGTCTTATATTTTTATTTGCTTAGTTTCTTTGGTAACTTGAATGTTGATGAAGGCTGGGGTGTCACCCAGAACTTGTGCATGTGCGCATGGGAGGCAGCTAAAGGGTCTAAACGAGAGTAATTCCACACCAGACCAGGGGGCGGCGGAGTGCACTGACATTTTTTCTCACTTTCCTGCAGACCGTTCAAGGGAAATTACGCCTGACCCTAGTGATGTCACTTCCGGCTCCAGACTCTTGGATGACATCACTTCCGGTGAAGAATACATGGCCAAAGAGACTTCCGGATCCGGCCCTTTTGATGGGGTCACGTCTGGGTCCGGACCTATGGAAGAAGACTCTTCCATTTCCGCCCTCGATGACTTCACTTCCTTTGCTGGCCTTTAAAGGCGCCATATTTGACTAACCTAATCAGTTCTGTTTTGGATTCCATCAGTGCTAACAATGTACCCATTTGCAGCCAGGGAATATTACACAGGTGGCTGCCCCAAACCTTTTTCTGACTCGTGTCTGCTTTTTGTGACACGTCACCTTTGACTCGCATGTGATAGGTTTGCCATGACTGGGTTATTGAGTGTAGATTGATAGACTCAAATGGCAAATGTATCCATTTTATATTAAATCTCGAACACAATAAAGTGGGTAACACATTAGTTTAGGTACTGCAGAAATGCATTGATTACTCATCCCTCTTGACCTTAACAGAGGCTTCCTTTGGTCTTTATAACAATTCTATAACACCAGTTTTATTATTATAGTGGAATTTCCTTCATCAGAGGATATCAGAATATCTTTTACAACACAAATTAGTGCGGCTTATGTACGATGACCGATGTGGAAACCAGACTCAAATAAATTGTAATGTTGTAAGGTAAGGATGAAGCTGCATGGTGCCCACATTTTCAAGTATTTTAACAACAACAACAACAACATTCATTTCTATAGCACATTTTCATACAAACAGTAGCTCAAAGTACTTTACTTAATGAAGTATAGAAAAATAAGACACAGTAAGAAAATAAAATAAGTCAACATTAATTAACATAGAATAAGAGTAAGATCCAATGGCCAGGGTGGACAGAAAAAACAAAAAAATAACTCCAGACGGCTGTAGAAAAAAAAATACTTTCCGGATGCACTGTACATCAGACTTCCAATATGATTCGTAGTCCTGCCACGTGCAAATGTTTGCAGACGACACTGCTATCGTGGGCTGCATCAGGAGTGGGCAGGAGGAGGAGTTTAGGAACCTAATCAAGGACTTTGTTAAATGGTGCGACTCAAACATTTCTAAACAGTGTAGCTCAAAGTGCTTTACATGATGAAGAAAGAGAAAAAAGACAAAATAAATAATTAAAATTAGGGAACACTAATTAACATAGAATAAAAGTAAGGTCCGATGGCCAGGGAGGACAGAAAAAAAAAAAAAAAAAAACTCCAGACAGCTGTAGAAAAAAATAAAATCTGCAAGGGTTCAGAGGCTACGAGACCACCCAGACCCCTCTAGGCATTCTACCGAACATCAATAACCTCAATCAGCCCTCATTGTATTCAGGGTTCTCATGGAAGAATTTGATGATGACGGTCACGTGGACTTCTGGCCTTTAATCCATCAATGTAGGGACATCACGGTGCTTTGATCAGGTGGTGGTGCTGCAGGTCATCACCCCAGAAAACTGGAAAAAGAACAGAAGAGAAAGTAGGGGTAAGTATGGATTTTGGAGCCACCATGGATAATAATGATAATTAATTGAATATACAGAGCATCAGGATTTAACTAAGATGAAGATATGAGAAAACCATGTTAAATTAATGAGTTTTTAGTAATTTTTTAAAGTGCTCCACCGTATCAGTCTGGTCAGGGGTCCTCAATCACGGTCCTGGAGAGCCGCAGTGGCTGCAGGTTTTTGCTCCAACCCAGTTGCTTAATAAAAAGCACTTATTGCTAAAGTAACACTTCTGCTTCACTTTAGTGATTTTGAGCCCTTATTGCTTAATTTTGTCTTAAACAGCTATTTTAATTGCTCCTTATTATCAATAACATGCAAATGACGAGAGAGAGCAGCATTTCTCCATTTAGCTTATTTACATTTACACCTGTGTGTATTTATCTGCACTATTGGGTTTAATTAAATACTTGGAAGAAAAATGAAGAGAAAAAAGTGAAGGACTGAGAATTACTCGTCCATTTTAGCCTTCAAATCATTTGCATGATAGAAAGGGAAAGAAAATCTAGGATATGAGAATGACCTGACATAGCAGAGTTAATTTAATTTCATAGCTTGTTAGTGCTTTATTGGCAAGAATTGCTTTCTAATTAAGCAACCAGGTCAGAACAAAAACCTGAAGCCACTGCGGCTCTCCAGGACTGGGATTGAGGACCCCTGAGTCTGGTGAATTCCCATTGGCAGGCTATTCCAGATTTTAGGTGCATAACAGCAGAAGGCCGCCTCACCACTTCTTTTAAGTTTAGCTCTTGGAATTCTAAGTAGACACGCATTTGAAGATCTAAGGTTACGATTTGGAATATAAGGTGTCAGACATTCCATAATATAAGTTGGAGCGAATTATTTAAGGCTTTGTAAACCATAAACAGTATTTTAAAGTCAATTCTATATGACTCAGGTAACCAGTGCAGTGACATCAGAACTGGTGTGATGTGCTTGGATTTTCGTTTCCCAGTTAAGATTCTAGCAGCTCCATTCTGCATTCATTGCAATCGATTAATGTCTTTTTTGGGTGGTCCTGAGAGGAGAGCATTACAGTAATCTAGTCGACTGAAAACAAAACCGTGAACTAATTTTTCAGCATCTTGCAATGTTATAAGAGGTCTAACTTTTTCTATATTTCTTAAGTGTAAAAATGCTGTCCTAGTAATCTGATTAATATGTGATTTAAAATTCAGGTCAGAGTCAATAGTTACCCCTAAATTCTTTACCTCTGTCTTGATTTTAATCTTAATGCATCAAGTTTATTTCTAATAACCTGTGTGACAGATAGGGGGCGATATCGCTCCCTTGAACCCCTGTCCACGACTCCAGACACCAGGTAAAAGTCCAATAATTGACTTTATTAATTCGCCACAGTGCACAAAGCACCCTCTCCTCCACTATACTCATATAATAATCACAATACAAATACAATAAATCAATCCTCCGACTCCCAGACGCTTTGCCACTCTTCCACCCAGCTCAGCTCGCCGTCTGGGAGCTCCCACAATCCTTTTATATTCCCTGACCCGGAAGTGTTCCCAATCCCAGTCCATGTGATCTTGTATCACTTCCGGGTCAGGTAAAAGTTCTTTTCTTCACCCCGGAAGCCCGTCACTCATCCTTTGACAAACTTCCGGGTCATAGGGCACAAATAAGTCTTTGGTCCTCCCTGCAGCTCCCTCTTGCGGCCCCTGTGGTATCCAGCAGGGTCGTGTATAAAAACTACATAGTCCATGACTCCCTGCTGGTCTTCGGGGCACCTCCATACTGCAGGGAGGGCTCCATCTGGCGGCCTGGGGGTATTGGCCGGGATGACAAGCTGGCCAATGATCACACCTGATTATATCCATTATTGCCAATCACTAAAATTTCTGTTTTCTCCTTATTTAGTTTGAGAAAATGACTACTCATCCATTCGGAAACACAAGTGAGACATCGTGTCAGTGACAGAAAGGGTAAATTTGAAATGAGTCCATAATTATTAAACATAAGTGGGTCTTTCTCACAGGTAGGTATACAAAAGACAGAGCTGTGGTAAATATTATACCATTTTTCTGTATGCTGATTGACTCAAACAGATGCGTCTCTTGATTGTGTTATGCAAATTAACCCAAATTATGTAAGACTGTTGCTTTGTTGTATTGTCTAGTCTGCTCAGCCTGAACTGACCGGTGCACATAGACTCCTCCCTCAAGCTTGTTATAATAAAAGACATCCATCTTTTGAAGCTATTTATAATGGCAAATCTAAACACTTTTTTATTACTAATTTCCCTGGCAGTATTCAAAAGGTCAGCACCTGCGGTGCCCTTTATAATGTCTGGGACAAAGACCCATTTTTCCTTGATTTTCCCCATCTGCTCCACAGTTTAAAATTCTAAATCAAACAATTTAGATCTGATTAAAGTGCACATTTCAGTGTATTTGCATACAATTTCGTTGACGCAACACTTTTTCTACACGGTCCCCCCATTTCAGGGCACCATAATGTTTACGTCACAGCAATGGCAGGTCTGTTAAAGCTGTTGTCATATTTAGTTATTTATCACATATCCCAGCATGCAATGACCGCTTGAAGTCTGCCATTCATGGACACCACCGGGTGCTGAGGGTCTTCTCTGGTGTTGCTCTGCCAAGCCACCAATGCAGCCTGCTCAGTTAGGTTGAAATCAGGTGACTGGCTTGAGCATTCCAGAATTTTCCATTTTTTAGCTTTGAAAAACTCCTCAGCAGTGTGTTTGGCTCATTATCTTGTTGTAGGATGAATTGTTGTCCACTGAGTTTGTGGGCATTTACTAGAACTTGAGCAGATCAGATGTTTCTACACACCTCAGAATTCATTGTGTGCCTGCTGACAGCAGTTCTGTCATCAATGAAGAGAAGTGTGCCAGGACCTGTGACAGCCATACATGGCCAAGACATAACATCTCCACTGCCATGTTTAATAGATGGCTTGGTCTGCTTTGGATCTTGGGCAGTTCCTTTTCATCTCCACACCAATAGGAATTTGCCAGGCTAATACAGTAGAGCACTTTAAAACACTGCTGAAAACACATTACTTTAACATGGCCTTTTCATAACTTCACTTAACTTAATCCTGATACTCTGTATGTTCAGTTCATCATAATAACTATTCATGGTGGCTCTAAAATTCGTACTGACCCCTATTCTCTCTTCTTTTTCTTTTTCCGGTTTCTTTGTAGTGGCGGCCTGCGCCACCACCACCTACTCAAAGCATCATGATGCTCCAACAATGATGGATGGATCAAAAGCCAGAAGTCTACGTGACCATCATCATCAAGTCCTTCCATGAGAACCCTAAATTCAAAGAGGACTGTTTCATTTATGTTAGGTAGAATGCCTAGAGGGGACTGGGCAGTCTAATGGTCTGGAATCCCTACAGATTTTATGTTTTTCTCCAGCCGTCTGGAGTTTTTTTTTGTTTTTTCTGTCCACCCATCGGACCTTACTCTTATTCTATGTTAATTAATGTTGACTTATTTTATTTTTCTTACTGTGTCTTTTATTTTTCTATTCTTCATTATGTAAAGCACTTTGAGCTACTTTTTGTATGAAAATGTGCTATATAAATAAATGTTGTTTTTGTTGTTTGATCTCGCCATCACTCTGATGAGGTTCATCTTTATCTCTTCTGTCCACAAGACCTTTTCCCAAAATTCTGCAGGTTCTTTGAATTCCTTCTTCACAAACTGTAATCTGGCTATCCTGTTTCTGTGGTGTTCATCTTGCAGTGTGTCCTCTGTGTTTCTGTTCAAGAAGTCCTCTGCTGATAGTCGTCTCTGACACGTCCACATCGGCCTCCTGTTTCTGACCTGTTAGAAAGGCATTGGGGGGCTTTTTCTTGACCACAGTGAGGATTCTTCTCTCATCAGCAGTGGAGGACTTCCTTGGCCTACCAATGCCTTTGTGACTACTTAGCTCACCAGTTTGTTTGTTCTTTCCTCTTCTTGATATTGTACCACTGTCACATAAATGTTATCTGATTTGCCTTTTGTCTCTTTGCCGTCTTCAATGTAAACCCTGTAACTACCCGAGCACCAATAATATGATAGTGGTGGGGGGAATCAGGCACATTGGGTAGACGGTCGTAAGGAGGACCTTTGGGAGGGGTGTGGTCTGTTGCTGTAGCTTCTGGGAGTTGCCATGGAGAACACTATATTACAATAAAAACAGGCAGTGAAAGGCAGAAGCAAGGAGGTTTTCAACACAACTTCAAAAAAATGGGAAGAAACAGGAAACAAAGACTATCCGATCGCCTCACCCACTTATGGAGGTGGTCACCTCGAAGATTTGCCGGCCAACCCTCTCTGGAATAGAAGCGGACAGGACAGTCAGGAAACATTAACATGGGAGAGCTAAAAGCGAAATCTGTTTATCTGGGATAATGCGTTTGGAGACAATGGGAAAAAGGCAATGTAGCAATACGTCACACTTCAGTTTGCAGTGTGTGTGTCATTGTCTTGCAGCAAAAGTACTCCTTGAGACAGCAGTCCCACCATCTTGGATTGAATAGCAGGCTTCACATTGGTCTCCAGCGAGTCTCAGTAACTTGCCCTAGTGACTGGAGTACCCCTCGGCACTTAGCGTTTGACAATAACTTGGGTGCACGAGTGGTTAGGGAGGACGAGGCAAAACCTTTTATTCTGCAGGCACTTCCAGGTAGGTGGCACAAGTGCATTGAGAGGGTGGAGACAACATTGACAAATGACATGAGCAGTTTTGTGAAGGTGCATTCCATTTTCTGATAAATCCCATTTTCTAACTTTAGCTTGACTCCCCCTCGTATTTAATCTATCAATATCTCTGGAAGGGGTTCCATAAATTTGGGACTAGGGAGCCCGGGATTCCCGGACATTTTTCATTCCCGCATGAATGAAACTGCTGTAATTCCCGGGAATGGCCAAGTTCACATATAAAGCATGTAAATGTGTAAAAATAGTTATAGTTGAAAATAATTAAGTGGCACGGTTTTTTGGCCCACAGTGTAGTGTGTTGCCGATTAATTCAGTCAACAACAGACCAGCCGCAGTCAGTCTCCTGGATCCGACTAAGACTGAGCAAAGTGGACTGGGAGGAGTCTGCACTCTGCAGCTCACGAATGCCGGGATGGGGCAGACTTCATTGACGTCTGTGAGACAACAGCTTTGAACGGCAACTTGAAATTGCAATGCGTCAGTCTGTTGCATCCACATTATCTGTGTCAAGAAATTTGCCATCACAGAATGATGACAAGAAACTGGAAACTGAAATGGCGGTGTTTCAGAGCAACAGCAAGCGCGTGCGTTGTTTAGAACAAGTGTATCAGTATCTGATGACTGTGCCGCCTGCTTCAGTGGAGACAGAGCGGGCTTTCTCAGCAGCTGGCTTACTCTGCACGAATGTGCGCTCTCGCCTGGACGGTCACACACTGGACACGTTGTGCTTCCTACGCTCTTATTACCGCAACTAACTAGATACATGTACTTATTTGACAGCATGAACTGCTTGTAGATAAGGTTAGTCTTTAATTGGTGTCAACGTATTGCAGTAGTTTTATTAAATATAAGTGTCGGTCGTTCTAAAACTGTTCACATGTGAGATGCCCGTTCACTGTGTCATCCCCGGGCACTCGGGATTCCTGGGAATGACATGCAGGATTCACGAATTCTCGGGAATGGATAAACCCATCCGGGAATGGATTCCCTATTTGGGACATATAGTGAAATTGTCCGTGTCAAGGTTGAAGCATCATAATATTCCAGACAGTTGATTTCAGTCATCCTAAGGTTTTCCTGATGGTTTCTCTAATGGTTTTATTGTTGTTTTTCAGCCTTATAATGTCTTCTTTGACTTTCATTGGCACAGCCCTTGTCCTCATGTTGAACAATGGCAGCTACAGACTCCAAAGGGTAGAAGCAAGCCGAGGTATCTTATGAAGTAATGAAACACAACTGATGAATCGCAACTACCTGTAACGCCAAATTGTCCCAAACATTATGATACATACATGGTGTTGTCATTTCTAAATGGTGTGACCAAAATATCTGCAAATGCCCTTAAATGAAAGTCTGCAATGTGCACTTTCATCACAATCTCAGAATTGTTTGATTTGTAACTTTAAACAGTGGAGCTGAGGGGCAGATCAAGGGAAAATGCGTCTTTGTCCCAAACATTATGGAGGGCACTGTATATATAGAGATGTTCATGAAGTCCTTTGATTCTTCTGGCTCACTCAGGTCTGGTGTTGAATTAATTCAATGATGGGACACGTCATGAGAGATAACATATAATTATTTATAGACTGGTTTATATGTAAATATTTATAAGAAAGGAGCTTACATTTTTGAGAAGAAGAAGAGGCGCCGTGATGAAGGCCTGTGGCATAGCAGCTGTATGATTGTGTATCTCGGGTGCTAAAAATGAACAAAGGTTCATTAGTTAGAAACAGAGATGTAGGAGTATTTGTGGGTCTGGGAAAAACAGTTTATAGAATGTTAGCCAAAGGGAGAGACAGAGAGTGAGTGTGTCCATCTGTGGGTGGTCAGGTGTGTGTGTGCACAAATGGGAACTCATTCTAAGAGATGGCTTCTGGGAGATGAAACGTGGTGCATGGCCAGCCTCGCAGCGTGAGCTCTTATTCAAGGGAGCAGCACAGGGGATTGGCCCTGGCAACCCCATAACCATTGTGACGGGTGTCCACGACCATTACCTGGGGTAATTATCTGACCTAAATTTTAAATCACATATTAATCAGATTACCAGGACAGCATTTTTTCACTTAAAAAATATAGCAAAAGTTAGATCCTTTATAACCTTGCAAGATGCTGAAAAATTTGTTCACGCTTTTGTTTTCAGTCGGCTAGATTACTGTAACGCACTCCTCTCAGGACTACCCAAAAAAGACATCAATCGATTACAACGAGTGCTGAATGGAGCTGCCAGAATCTTAACTAGTAAAAGAAAATCTGAGCACATCTCACCAGTTCTGATGTCACTACATTGGTTTCCCGTGCCATTTAGAATTGACTTTAAAATACTGCTGATGGTTTACAAAGCCTTCAATAATCTGCTCCATCTTATATTTCACAAAGTCTTTCACCTTACACTCCAAATTGTAACCTCAGATTTTCAAATGAGTGTCTGCTTATAATTCCAAGAGCTACAAAGCCTTCAATAATCTCACTTGGTCCTATTTTGTGGAATGGCAGTCACCTTACACCCCAAATTGTAACCTTAGATCTTCAACTGAGCTAAACTTAAAAGAGGGGGTTGAGGCGGCTTTTTGCTGTTATGCACCTAAAATCTGGAATAGCTGACCGATAGAAATTCTCCAGGCTAATAGAGTGGAGCACTTTAAAAAACTGATAAAAGCTCATTACCGTAACTTGGCTTTGTCATAGCTTCATTTAAGTGTAACCCTGATATTCTGTGTATGCATTGAATTATCATTTTTATCACGGCTTCACAATCCATACTAACCCCAACTTTCTCTGTTGTTCTTTTTCTGTTTTCTGTGGTGGCGATCTAAGCCACCACCACCTGATCAGGGCACCGTGCAGTCCCTACATTGATGGATTGAAGGCCAGAGGTCCACTTGACTATCATCATCTAATTCAGCGTTTCTCAACCTTTAATTATTTGCGATCCGAGTTTTCATAACAGTTTTAATTGCGCCCCCTTAACGTTTTTTGAAAGGAGCCTACTAATACCAATTTTTTCTTTTTTAATTAATGATATATCATAGATGCATATTTTATTATACCTACTTAACTTTTATCGACATTTATCTAACTCTATATTTATTTTTCTAGTATCAGAATGTAGTTTAAGTGAATTTGTTTTGGTTTCAATAGATGTATTTTTCATATTTTTGATTCTTGTCTTCTTTTTTTCACACTTTCGCGCCCCTCTTTTTGTTACTTCGAGCCCTCCTAGGGGGGCCCGCCCCACAGTTTGAGAACCACTGATCTAATTCTTCCATGTGAAGCCTGAAAACCATGAGGAGTGACTAAGATCATTGATGTTAGGTAGAATGTCCAGTGGGGGCTCGGTGGTCTCGTGGCCTCAGAACCCTTGCAGATTTTGTTTTCTTTTTTTTCTCTGCCCTCTGGATTTTTTTTTTTCTGTTCTCCCAGCCATTGGACTTTACGTTATTACTTGTTACTTAGTATTGCCTAATTTTATTTTTATATTTTTTCTTTTTTCTTTCTTCATCTTGTAAAGCTATATCATTTGTATGAAAACGTGCTATAAAAAGAAATGCTGTTGTTGTTGTTGCATGGAAAGACCGGGGGAGAGAGCACAGCAGGGCAATACCTTCCCCGAGACACTAGACAGCAGCTTTCCTGGGTGGCTGTAGCAACAAGGATTCCTGCAGAGTATGCTGGGAGTTGGAGTTTGGCACAGCCCTGTTGGGTTCCACGGGGGCCACCAGGGGGAGCTACAGAGCCCTATGTTGGGCTCTCACCACACATGGTAGTGATTGCAGGTGCGATTTATGAGCCACCTGGAACATTCCGAGGGTTTGCTTAAAAGGAGCCAGCAGCCACTTCTCCAAGAGCCAGAATCGGGTGAAAGAGGACAAAGCTTGCCAGGAGGAGAGGAGAAGAGAAAGAAGAGAGAAGAAGATTGTGGCGCTTTATGTACTGTGCTGTAGGCAGAGAGAAAAGCGCTCCCCAGCTGTAAATTAAACATGTATGCTGGACTGGACTTGTGTCTGCCAGTCTGTGTTGGGTTAGACCGGGTTTAAACTTCACGCGGCATGATGCATGCTCCAGTGGATACTGCCACGCAAGCATTGTACTGTTTATACTTGTGCGCGTACTTTACGTAAATCTGGAAGATTCCACCAGGTGGCAGTGCGAGATATCATCACGGTGAGAAAACTGTGTCACACACATGCGCATGGGAGGCAACTAAAGGGTTTAAATGAGAGTAATTCCATGCCAGACCAGGAGGTGGCAGAGTGCACTGACCTTTTTTCTCACTTTCTTGCAGACCGTTCACGGGAAATTCCACCAGACCTTGATGACATCACTTCCGGTGAATTGCCTGAAACATCCATTACATTCCGAGGATACCTTGCCGCAATATCTCTGAAAAGGATGTTTAATGAATACATCCAACAGTCCAGGGGTGTGCCCATTTCAGCTAGCATCGGGCACAAGACAGAAACAATCCCTGGACGGGGCATCGGCTCATCGCACGGTGAACACAAGCACTCACACACACACTGGTGTCATTTTAGTGTCACTAAATCCCCAAAACTTTATGCCTTTGGAAGAAAACCGGAGCCCACTGTGGAAACGCACCAGGAAAACTTGCAAACTTCAGGCGGGGAACATCAGGGATGCGACTCCATACAGCGGGGCAGTAACTCTGCCACCGTGCCGCCCCCACAAGTGTAAGCATTATCAGTATTCATTATTTAAATGAACTGAAGTTAGTGACTTATCTGTAAAATGTAACATACACACTTTAATGCATTTCATCATGAAAGTGATATCAAGTATAAACCTAAGGATTGTAAATGTGCAGAAAACTGGAATTTCATAAATGTAATGTGTTCTGTGTGGCGATCACTGCCTGCCGCTGCTGTCAGTTCAGGAGGAAGCCCCAGAAGTAGGTAGCCATTAAAAACTGGGTTCCTTTTAAGATGACGTTTACGACGTTCTACTTCAATGATAAAGTAAACTACGAGGTTAAAGTGGACATTTTGAGAATTAAGACACGTTTTCCACTTTAATTACAAAATAGGCCTTTTCATTGTGTTCTTAATTTTTCTCTCTGTGGCTCAAATACGCTGCCGTACATTCTAATGCTGTTGTGATGGTGCTAAAAAAAAAAGACGGCACAGAAGATGGTATGTGAGACTTTTAAAACGTATCGCGTCATTACGATGGGGAATATGCGACTCTCGAATATAAAAGCACCACAAATGCATTTGTATGTCAGCATTTTCCTTCACCACGTCGAACCATTCATCAAACATTGAAGTAGACACATCGATCCCGTAGGAACCTGTGAGGGACGGCCAGTGGTTCAGTCCGGCCGGGACGTCCCTGGAAAAGAAGACTGGAGGAAGGTAGCCTTTTCAGGGCACTGAATCCCCCGGGACGCTAGGTGGCAGCTCCACTGGACGGCAACGGTTCCCCGGATTCCCTCAAGGCATCCTGGGACATGGTGTTCATTTCTTCAGCCCTTTTGGGTGCCGTGGGTGCCACCAGGGGGAGCTCACAAAGAACTTGGAGACTCCTACTGTTACAATATACCGGAAGTACTTCGGAGTCACGAGGATGGAAGCCTCAGTACTTCTGGGCTACTTGAGAACGGATAGATAGATAGATAGATAGATAGATAGATAGATAGATAGATAGAT
>JANRMT010062796.1:98680950-98695398 GCA_026402145.1 Polypterus bichir lapradei | reverse complement strand
TAGATAGATAGATAGATAGATAGATAGATAGATAGATAGATAGATAGATAGATAGATAGATAGATAGATATGAAAGGCACTATATAACATAGATAGATAGATAGATAGATAGATAGATAGATAGATAGAGTCTAAAAAAGTTTGGGAGCCCCTCTCGGCCTGCATAATAATTTACTTTCAACAATAAAGATACCAGTGGTATGTCTTTCATTTCCTAGGAACATCTGAGTACTGCGGTGTTTTCCGAACAAAGATTTTTAGTGAAGCAGTATTTAGTCATATGAAATTAAATCAAATTTGAAAAACTGGCTGTGCACAAATGTGGGTCCCCTTGTCATTTGGCTGATTTGAATGCCTGTCACTGCTCAATGCTGATTACTTGCAACACCAAATTGGTTGGATGAGCTCGTTAAGCCTTGAACTTCATAGACAGGAGTGTCCAATCATGAGTGGTAAAAGGTATTTAAGGTGGTCGATTGCAAGTTGTGCTTCCTTCCCTTTGACTCTCCTCTGAAGAGTGACAGACAGCATGGGATCCTCAAAGCAACTCTCAAAAAATCTGAAAACAAAGATTGTTGAGTCTCATGGTTTAGGGGAAGGCTACAAAAAGCGATCTCAGAGGTTTAAACTGTCAGTTTCAACTGTAAGGAATGGAATCAGGAAATGGAAGGCCACAGGCACAGTTGCTGTTAAACCCAGCAGGTATGGCAGGCCAAGAAAAATGCAGGAGCGGCATATGGACAGGATTATGAGAATGGTTACAGACAACCCACAGATCACCTACAAAGACCTGCAAGAACATCTTGCTGCAGATGGCGTATCTGTACATCGTTCTACAATTCAGTGCTATTTGCACAAAGTACATCTGTATGGCAGGGTGATGATAAAGAAGCCCTTTCTGCACTCACGCCACAAACAGAGTCGCTTGTTGTACGTCAATGCTCATTTAGACAAGCCAGATTCATTTTGGAACAAAGTGCTTTGGACTGATGAGACAAAAATTGAGTTATTTGGTCATAACAAAAAGCGCTTTGCATGGCTGAAGAAGAACACCGCTTTCCAAGAAAAACACCTGAAGCCTACTGTCAAATTTGGTGGAGGTTCCATCATGCTGTGGGGCTGTGTGGCTAGTTCAGGGACTGGGGCCCTTGTTAAAGTCGAGGGTCGGATTAATTCAACTCAATATCAACAAATTCTTCAGGATAATCTTCAAGCATCAGTCACAAAGTTGAAGTTACGCAGGGGTTGGATATTCCAACAAGACAATGACCCAAAACACAGTTGGAAATCTACAAAGGCATTCATGCAGAGGGAGAAGTACAATGTTCTGGAATGGCCGTCACAGTCTCCTGACTTGAATATCTTCAAAAATCTATGGGATGATTTGAAGCAGGCTGTCCATGCTGGTCAGCCATCAAATTGAACTGAACTGGAGAGATTTTATATGAAGAATGGTCAGAAATACCTCCGTCCAGAATCCAGACACTCATTAAAGGCTATAGGAGGACAGCGTCGAGAGGCTCAAAGGAGCAAAAGGAGGCTCAACTAAGTATTGATGTCACATCTCTGTTGGGGTGCCCACATTTATGCACCTGTCTAATTTTGTTATGATGCATATTCCATATTTTCTGTGATTCCAATAAACTTAATGTCATTGCTGAAATCCTACTGTTTCCATAAGGCATGTCGTATATTAAAAGGAAGCTGCTACTTTGAAAGCTCAGCCAATGAGAAACAAAAATCCAAAGGGTTCCCAAATTTTTTCATATGACTGTATGCCTACGATTCTCTTTGAATATATGCAAATCATCTACTTTAAGAATTTTCTTTTTTAAAATCCAAAGAATTAAGAGGGGTTCCCATACTTTTTCATATGACTGCATATATATGTGTGTATATATACAGTACAGGCCAAAAGTTTGGCCACACCTCCTCATTCAATGTGTTTTCTTTATTTTCATGCCCATTTACAGCACTCCATCACTCTCCTTCTTGGTCAAATAGCCCTTACACAGCCTGGAGGTGTGTTTGGGGTCATTGTCCTGTTGAAAAATAAATGATCGTCCAACTAACCTGACTTCTGCACAACACAACTGCTGCTCCCAACCCCATTGATAAAGCAAGAAATTCCACTAAATAACCCTGATAAGGCACACCTGTGAAGTGAAAACCATTTCAGGTGACTACCTGTTGAAGCTCATCGAGAGAATGCCAAGAGTGTGCAAAGCAGTAATCAGAGCAAAGGGTGGCTATTTTGAAGAAACTAGAATATAAAACATGTTTTCAGTTATTTCACCTTTTTTTGTTAAGTACATAACTCCACATGTGTTCATTCATAGTTACCAATGTAAATGGTCATGAAAATAAAGAAAACACATTGAATGAAGAGGTGTGTCCAAACTTTTGGCCTGTACTGTATATATAGAGAGATATATAGATTTATATATATATATATATATAAAAATAATAATAATAATAATAAATTTTATTTATATAGCGCCTTTCCCATGCTCAAGTCATATAGATATATATATATATATATATATATATATTGTTTTTTTCCAGAAATTGACGCCATGACTTTTAGAAGCCGAAGATTGGCAAATTGTCTTAACCGAGTTACCTGGTGTACATTTGTGGCTGCATTAATGGACCAATCATTGAAAGTCATGGGCAGGCGAAGTCTCATACAGCTTTAGAGGCTTCTTCACGATTGTGCGAGTCTGGTATCTCTACAGCATGGAGCTCTGAGTACCTCTAGTAGACTTAATGGATAATTGTCATCCTTTGAGTAACAATAGTAATTTTAACCATGGTGTAACAGTGGGGGAGCCCTAGAGGTCTACAGCTAGATTCTATTGGTGCCAACTGAAGAGATATATAATTGGATTGTGCCAACAAATGAGCTAAAGCTTCAATAAAGGTGACATGTGATCGTTTACAGAAATCATATCAGCCAAACAAACCACTGGAGGAGGCACAAGTCTTTATTAAGTGCATAGTTACAGTCGGACAAGTGCACTAAAATAAAGTATTATGTGCTGAATGTTGTCATTTCAGTTTTTCGTTAAAAGGAAAACCATCTATGTGTTCATCCAGTTGCTAGGTCTTGGTTATTCCTAAAGCTGGCACACCACAAACATTAACTCCACTTTTCCAAAATGGGCGGAGTGGTTTCTCTGAGGCCAGGGATCTGTGCCAGCAATCGAAGGTTGCCTGTTCGAATCCCGTAAACGCCAGAAGTGCCTCTACTCTGTTGTGCCCTTGACCTGCAATTGCTCCATCCTGAGGAATGATGTTAACGTGCATCCAGCCCTACAAGCAGGTCCTCCAACTTACAGGGAAAAAACTTGGGGGTTGGTGGCAGGCTCGGCACTCCAGCCACTGTGAAAACTCATACTGTTTCAGTGTGGTGCCAAGGGGTCACCTGTTGCACGGCTGCACTCAGGTCCCAGTTCTAGTGGTCTGTCATGTGGTGGGTGTGGCCACGAGCTATAAAAGCAGCGCATACTCCCAACCTTACAAAATGGCACACAACAAAGACATGTGAATCGCATGGTGCACTGCAAAACGTTAACGTTTAAGGTCTGCTTTGATTACTTGGACTTCAACCCGTCTTAGGACAAGTAACAGATAAGAGCAGGCCATATCACTTGCAGAAATTCTCAGATAATTCTGCACTCATCCACATTAATGATGGGTTGGACTGGTCTCGGAACACAGAGGAACCATAGAAGAAGGGGCAGAGCAGGCTCATCTTCCTTAGGAGTCTGCGTTCCTTTAATGTGGGTGGTGACGTCCTTCACATCTTCTACAAGTCTCTGTGATTTTCTACACTGTGATGGATGTACTCTGGACCCCCCCCCTGAAGGTCAGAGTGGAGAAATAAAGATAAAACTGAGTGCCACTGTGAACAATGCTGCACATCCTCTCTGTGACACACCAGCACTGAGGACTTTCAGACGACAAATTACTCAACAGAAGTGTGTCAAGAAAGGCAACTGGGGGCTCCCATATAACGACGGCAATATAGCGTCAAACTGGGACTGGGACAGCAAGGTCAGGTGGTTTCTTTTTAATTCTCTTGCTTTATAGTCATTCTGGCGTGTGTATATTTATTTACTTATCCATCTACCTATTTATTATTTAATTATTAAAAGAAAGCGTTTCACTAAAAAGCTATATGTCCCCTTGGGGACAAATAAAGCTCTGTCTATTTAAAATAATGCCAAATTGCAAAGCCATTACAGCAACTACAGTATCTTTATATATAATACGCTACATGGCTGTGTGTTTGTTTGTCCAGGATTTTAAATCACCTGTAGCTCACAAACCGTTTGACAAACTGACACGAAATATCATATACTACGTGACGTGTACTGTCCGCTTTCAGGGTGATGATTGACCTCCAAGGATATTCCTCATTTTCATTTTGTTTTATTGTAGAATCAACTCTCACTAGCGGCCAGCAGGGTGGCCGTGTGGCGCATGCATATGGGTGCCATTCTCATCCCTACCACCTTCGCCGTCACATCTCCTACCTCTTCATATCTTAAATCATTCTTGAAGCAGACTGAAGACTTAAGTGCCAGCTTAAGTGAAAAATTAAGGAAAACTTACTAAGTAATTGCAACACAAACACTGACTTTTAATTCAGTTTTAATTTAAAAAGATGCCAACGGAAGAAGAGAAGAAGCGGGCCGCTAGAGTGGAGAAAAGCAGAGCTGCTCAGGAAGCAGCGAGCGCATCAACCTCTGAGCAAATTAATGATAAACATACAGAGAAAGAAAAGGAAAACTACAGTAGGAATACTCAAGTCAAGGTATTGTACGTTACTGGGCCGTTACTGGTTATGAATATTGTAGCACAGTGGAGTGCAGGTCAGATTGCCTCACCCACCCACCAAATGACGAAACAGCTCAGGATCCTGGTTGGTAACCCCCCTAGGTAGACACGCAGTCAAGTCCCACCCTCTGGAAATGACCCTCTATCTGCTGCAGCCAGGTGTTACGTGGACATCCCCTTGGCCTGGTCCAGCCACTCAGGTCCTCAACGATAAGCCGGATCACCCTCTGGGAATGACCATAGTGTCATAACTGATGCTCCATTGCAATGCACGTAAGTGTGCCTCATTTTCGGGACTCCATGAGCAACACTAAATCAAACCAGCAGTGCCCAAGGCTTCTCTGAGGAGACACAGTACCAAAGGAGTCCAGTCTTCGTCTCAGGTCACTGGATAGTGTTCTTGTCTCACAAACAGGTAGCACCAGGATTCTAAAGACCTTTGTCCTTTTGCAGATATATCAGAAGCACCCCTTTCCAGTGACCTCATGACCCCACATGCTCTCCTTATTCGTCTACTGACTTCGTAGGAAGAGTCACCAGACACATGAATGTCACGGGGTAAGTAAACCTCTCAACGAGTTTGACATTCCCTCCGTAGACAGACACATTTCAGATGTTACGTGGGTGCCCCCTTGACCTGGTCCAGCCACTCAGGTCCCCAACACTGATGACCCTGTGAGATGGATCACCCTCGGGGACTCACGCCACATGTTGACACTCCCTCACTATGCAGGTCATGTGCTTCATTTGGGACTCCATGAGCAACACAAAGTCACACCAGCAGTACCCACGGATTCTCTGATGAGACACACATGAAGGCGTCCCGTCTGAAGCTTCTGAACAAAACTTCTTTCAGTTGCTCCCATGTAGGGGTCACCACAGCAGATCTTCATCTATTCCTATTTTTTTCCCATCATGTTCTGCCACACCGACTGCCTTCTTGTCCTTCCTCACCACACCCACAAATGTCCTCTTTGGCCTCCCTCGTGTCTGGTGGTTCCATCCTCAACATCCTTTTCCCCCACGATATACCTCCCTCCCAGGCCCAAACCATCTCAAATTTCACCTCTCTCACTTGGTCACCAAACTGTCGCACCAGTGTTGTCCCTCTAATATACTCGTTCCTAATCCTGTCTACCCTCATTACTTAAGTGAAAATCAACTTCAACTCCCACACTTTCAGCTCTGGCTCCTGTCTTGTCATCAGTGCCACCATCTCAAAACCATACAACATCACTGGTCTCACCACTGGTTTTATAGACCTTCCCTTTCATTCTTGCAGATACTCTTCTACCACAAATCACTCCTGCTGCTCTCCTCCATCCAGTCCACTCTGCCCATAGTCTTCAACTCTCCACTGCTTTAGACTGTTGAACCCAATTGTTTCAATTAGTCTGCCTTCACCGCTTCCGCTCTTTGTGGTCGCTCCTTTCGTCCACCTTTCCTCGTCTTACTCCTACAGACTCTCATTCTGCTTCTCTCCAGTGTGTACCTCCACCTCTCCTGGTTCAACTTCAACCTGCTGTCTACTCTCACTACAGATCATCATAGGCCATGGAGATTCCTGTTTGACATCATCGATCAACCTGCCCATCACCCCTGCAAACAAGGAAGGGCTCAGAGCCCATCCTTAATGTAATCTCACACTAACCTTAAACAAAGCTGTCATTCCTACCACACCTTCTGTACTAACAATTTACACGAATACACAGGGACCACAGACAATCCAGGAGGTGGGACGAACAAACTTTGTTGCAAAACGTTCAACTGAACCTCAAGATGATGATAAAGAAGATGGAGGTACCAGTCACCAACCGGTCTACATTCACCATTAAGACGGTCCATCATTACCATGGCTTTGATCGGCTATTGTGCAAGGAAGAAGTGTGCCCCCCCAATAAAAAAACAAGCTGAACCAAAGTGTTCCGGTGATCACCAGGACAAGGATTTGGCCTCTTGGAGGAGAGTTCTATGCTTAAAATAAAGAAGAATGAAAGCATTTGACCATAAGGATAATCTACAGGTTCATCTCAAAAAATTAGAATATCATCAAAAAGTTTATTTCAGTAAAGCAATTTAAAAAGTGAAACTCATATACTGGATTAATTGCACACAGAGTGATATTTCAAGAGTTTATTTCTTTACATTTTGCTGATTATGGCATATAGGTAATGAAAACTCAAAATTCAGTGCATCAGAAAATTAGAATATTACATAAGACCAATAAAAAAAAAAAAAAAAAAAAAAAAGATTGTTAATACAGAAAAGTCTGTCCATGTACGCACTCAGTACTGTGGCACTGCTGAGGTGTTATGAAAGACCAGGATGCTTTGATCGCAGCCTTCAGCTCGTCTGCATTGTTGGCTCTGGTGTCTCTCATCTTCCTCTTGATAGATTTTTATGGGGTGTAGGTCAGGGGAGTTTGCTGGCCAAGCAAGCCCAGGGATACCATGGTCATTAAACCAGGCATTGGTATTTTTGGCAGTGTGGGCAGGTGCCAAGTCCTGCTGGAAAATGAAATAGGCATCTCCATAAAGCTTGTCAGTAGAGGAAAGGATGAAGTGCTCTAAAATCTTCTAGTAGATGTCTGCGCTGACTTGATAAAACACAGTGGACCAACACCAGCTGGTGACATGGCTCCCCAAATCATCACCTACTGTGGAAACGTCACACTGGACCTTAAGCAACTTGGAATTCTGTGCCTCTCTTCCTCCAGACTCTGGGAACTTGATTTCCAAATGAAATGCAAAATTGACTTTCATCTGAAAACCACTGAGCTGTTAACAGTCCAGTCTGTTTTCTCCTTAGCCCAGGTGAGACACTTCTGACGTTGTCTCTGGCTCAGGAGTGGCCTGACACAAAGAATGATGTGACAGTTGTAGCCCATGTCCCAGATATGTCTCTGTGTGGTAGTTCTTGAAGCACTGACTCCAGCCGCAGTACACTCCTTGGGAATCTCCCCCAAATGATTTACAATCCTCTCAAAACTGCCGTTATCCCTGTTGCTTGTGCACTTTTTCTCCTTCCACTCAGCTTCCATTAATATGCTTGGATACAGCACTCTGTGAACAGCCAGCGTCTTTAACAATAACCTTCTGTGGCTGACCCTCCAATGACTGTCTTCTGGACAACTGTCAAGTCAGCAGTCTGATTGTATGGCCTACTGAACCAGAAGGAGAGACCATTTCAAGGCTTAGGACCCTTTTGCAGGTGTTTTGGGTTAATTAGCTGTGGAGTGGGACAACAGGGGCCTCAGGTATAAATGGTGAGTACGCACAAAAATGTTATGTACACCCATTTATACTCTCAAATCGTGATGTGACGCCAACCTAAACTTGGCGTAAAGCCACATACATTTTCATGCCAGCTAAATCCTTGGTGTACACAAGTTCTCTGCTCAGTTTTGCAAACTGGCGGCACACAGCGCTAACCCGTAACAATATAATGGTGAACTGAATGGCCAAACTATTCTAAATATCATTACTGCTTTAGCATTGTTACTCTCATTGCACAACTCAAGAGTATTTATATCACTGTATCCGAGTGTGGAATCACAGCTCTACAGATTATCGAATTATCGTTATACAGCATCAAGCACACACGGCCTCAGCCATGCGCACAGTCTATTTGAACAGCTCTCAAACGCTTCAGAGCCTGTAGGGACCTGTAGGGACCTCGCAGTTCAGAAACAGTTTCATGCCAAGAAATATAAACACACTCAATCAGTCCATCAAGTGCTCCTGGTAGACCTGTTTGTACTTAAGTACAATTACCTCACTGTAAACTTGCAATAGTTATATTGCACAACCTGAGCCAATTTATAAAGCGTGTATTTACATATGATGACAATATCATTTTTAAGATGAAATGTAGCAAAATGTTTATTACATTATACAGAAAATGTTAGCATCATTTAAATAATCTATATTGTTAATAATTAAACATGTGAGGACATGGTGTTGCAGTGCTAGCGAGGAGTTGATGCCCCGTTCAGGGATTGTTCCTGCCTCGCACTGTTTTCTTGCTGGGGCTGGCACGACACTGGAAGGATAGAATAATTAAACATGTACTACGGAGATATTTCAATGTTCCTTACAAGTTTTAAAAAATCTGTGTTCTAAACTTACAGATGGCTTAACGTCTATTACAGAGCTGATTGTGTGGCGATTGAGTATTTGGAGAAAGAAAAGGAAGGACAGGAATTGGAGGTTAGTACGCTTGAAAGAGACTGCTGCAATAAATTATTTCATCAAAGGTCACACACGGCGCAGCAAGCAACTTTCGGGAGGCGCCAGCTCGTCACTATCACTGCGCCACAGTGTTCCCATGTTTAATAACATGCTTCAACTCCCATCAGCTTGAACATATCAAGTATACATCTCAGTATTTAAATTGTTCAGACAGCTGTAATATCATGAATATAATGGATTCTGTGTCCTGTTGGAGGAAGAGAAGCCTGATGAAGAAGCATGTAGCGATTCACACACATAGAACACATACAATACAAAGCATTTAAGCGGCGACTTTAGATACGATGGTATTTGAGAAACTAGCAAATGAAACGATTTTAAGATGAAATTTATGATGTTCTACTTTAATGACAAAATAAACTACGTGATTAAAGTGGAAATTTCGAGATTAATAATGTATATAGTGCTTTTCTCACTACTCAAAGCGCTCATCAATTGCAGGTTAAGGGCCTTGCTCAAGGGCCCAACAGAGCAAAGTTGACATTTCAAGCTTACAATCCCCCAACCCCCCGTGTCCCTATTGGTTTTGTTTTTTTTTCTCTATGTACCCTAAAAAGCTTCCATATGACTCTCAGACGGTGGGCTACAGCTCGCCTTTTCATGGAGACTTTGATATCTGACAACTTCTTTTTTATTTTGGGCACTGTGCGACTTTGTGAACTTGAGCTTTCGAGTTTCTCCCACACTCTATGTCACTCAATCGACTTCCTTGTGTTGTTTATATTACTGTTTAAACCAACAAATAGTAGGTTTTCCATTGCCTCCACTTGGTATTTGCTGAGATTCTTCTATTTTCCCCTATGCTTTTGCCATTGTCTTTTTACAGAACGCTGAGCTTAAGGGCTATTTATATTGATTTACATCTTCAAAGAGGCATAATTATGGGAGAAGTTTGGGGAATGGCAGCAGGCCCATGCGTTACTTTCATGCTGACTGGGATTTATGGAGTGGAAGAACATAGAAGCTGGTGTACGCAAAGATTTACGCATCTGAATTTTTTTGTGCGTACGCACATTGTTTTGTCCGTATGCCATGTTTTAGTGTGAATTCTACACATGGCTTTATGCATGAGGCCCCAGGAGTCTACAATATTGAACTTTTTTTTTTTTTTACAATATTCTAATTGCCTGAGATACCGAATTCTGATTTTTCATTACCTGCAGGCCATAATCAGCAAAATGAAAAGAAATAAAATGCTTGAAATATATCACTCTGTGTGTAATGAACCTATATAATGAATGGCTTTCACTTTTTGAATTGAATTATTAAAAGAAATTAACTTTTTGATATTTTAACTTATTGAGATGCACCTGAATGTATGTTGGAAGAAGGGTGAGGCTTTAAATCCAATGAACACAAAACTGGATGCCAGGAAGCCTTTCTTTACACAAAAGAGTTGTGGGACTCTTTGGGGGAAAAACTACAGAGACACTCTGTTGAAGCACAAACCTTTAAGAAGAATCAGGATGAAATGTGGGGACAGCTTAGCTATCTGCTAAACAAACAGCCTTGATGGACTGAGTGGTCTCCAGTCATTTGTCAAATGTCTTTTGTTCTGAATCACAACCGTGAGTCATGGAGGTGGATAGCAGCATCATATTTGGTGAAAGGACTGGGACATTTCAGAAAATAAACCGCATCATGAAGAAGCAACACCTCAAGATCTTGATCAGAAAGTCAAAACCTCAGTCTCAAATGTGTCTTACAAGAAGACGATGACACCAGGCCTACCTGAAAACTTTCCTTTCACTTATACGTTAAGATTGTTAATATTTTGAATGAAAGATTACGAGGATAAAACAATGGTACTAGGGTGTTGTACAATGTTAGCCATTATGAATGTAGTGAGAAGTCAAATAAAATTATACCTTTTATTGGCTAACTAGAAAGATTACAATATGCAAGGGCAACTCAGGCCCCTTCTTCAGGGGAGAAGTAAAAGACATTTCACTCAAAACAAACACTTCACAGTATTCATGAAAACAAGTGAAACTGTGCGATCAGATTAAGAGGAAATTTAATTGGGAAAAATTGAAGTACCTGTGACAAATTAAAAAACCTTGCACCCTAGGAATTCAACAATTATGACACAATAAAAAAATAAAATGCACAAAAAAAAAAATCCAGCCCCACCAAATTAACATTTATGAAGAAACCTTGGGGTGTATGGTATTGTCATTCCCTTCTTAAGTCCTTCATAACCTGCAAATTGTTAATTTCCCCTTGGGATTAATAAAGTATCTACCTACCTAAATGACAGGGGAAGAGCAAGCAGTGCTGCAATCTGCAGTATGTAAACTACTGAAGTGCTGTGGCTGTGACGTCTCTCTGCTTTTGTCAAATGTGCGTTTGTCCTACTGGTCTGCGATCCCTAAATATATTGGTAGACAGATGTCATAATTCATTCATGCAGTGCCACCCAGTGGTGAAAATGAAGTATGCTTTCGTTACAAAATGTGTCCCTTTGAAAGTAGCAAACTACGGTATTAGCATCTCTTACACCTGTGTTACTGAATATTTCTCAGATGGAGCTGCAGACCATGTTACCTGAACGAGCTGGCCAAGTCTTTTTTTAGTTGCTCACAAGTTACAGCCATAACAAATACAAATATGGTAAATTTTATTGTAAAGGAAAAATTCACAATGTTGATTTCGACATAACCCAAAAGCCAGGTATTCATTTTCATCCTTTTTCTTGGTTGGGGGGGTGGTGGTTCATTGGGAGCTTGCTGTGCTTTTAAAGCAACCTTTATAAATACAGTTTTATTATTATAATGCAGTACTTCAAAATGAAACAAACCCACTCTCATAAGACTGCAAGACCAAGAAGCACATTTCATAACCTTTCACCTTAATGGAAATTTGTCCATTTTTCTTTATTTAAGTAAGGGACACCATCACCACCAATGTGCTGTTCAACAGCAGGCCACAGATCACATTTGGTTGTAATATTCAGACATACGGCGTACTTAGAGTGGTGGGACAGGATGACCGACCCGAATCAAACAGTGGAAAGAAGAACTAACAGTACAGTCTGAGGATTTAAATAAAAAGTGAATTCATTCAATTTTTCTAAAAGATTTACTGCAAACCATCTGAGACTTGGTGCATCCTATATGGCACATTTATTTAAAAATAAAGAGCAACACCCAAGGGGGGGTGGAGATATTATATATATGTATATATAAAAAGCAAACACACATCACGTCATATTAAACCCTATCCCCTTTATATAGTAGCAAGCCCCATGTTTGAATTTTTATATGCTTTTAAGCACTTCACATACATTTTGCTAATTATTTACAGCCAGCATTAATGCAACACATTTACCAAAGTTAATTTCTACAGCAAAAAAAAAAAACAATTAAAAAAAAACAAATGGAGAGCTGCAGTATATATATGAAGCTAATTAAAAAAAAAAAAAAAAAAAAAAAAAAGAAGTGCTTCTCTATTCATTCCACATCCTTCTTTTCACAATTCAGTGCAAACCTTCACCCCTAATATTAGCTGCAAGACTACACAACGAGCACAAAGCTCATCCCCGTTGCTTTTCAAAAAATCGAAAAAAAAATGTATAGATTTCCGTATCTCGACCACCATCTATACACCAATCTGGACGCAGAGCTGCAGCAAGAGGCCCCATTAGAACAATATGCAACTGCCCGAACAAGAGCATGCAAGAAACTTGAAGAGATTAGAAACTGAACTTTTCTTGCTAGCTGCACAGTTAATTATGAACAGAAATTAACGCTCAGATGTTACATTGACCTTGTTCAATGAACAAAAAGACTCTGTCATGTTATTTTGTTTTGTTTTTTTCGCCTGTCAATTACGAATCAAAGGGCCACAAACTCATTCAGAGACGGATCGATCTCATGCATTTGAAATTTGCATTTTTGTTTTATGTTGTCAAAACACCCCCACCACCCCCCGTAGTACTGATGGCAGACTAATTAGAATCAGGTTGAGTACAGATTTTTTTTTTTTTCCCTTGCTATTTTATAGACAGAGTGACCAAAGAAGAACAGCAGGCATGTAAAGAAGGTGCTTCACTTTGCAGTCATCATTTGCACAAACTCTGCAAAAGAAAACAAATAGATATAAATTGGCTTCAGAGCATCATAAAAGCATGCAAAGCACATGTAAATTAAGAAAACAGGATATCATTTATATTTTGCACTAATAATAAAACCTAAGAGGCCGAGAGAGACGCCATCTTCCCAACCCCAGGTAACGCACCAAGTTTTCCTGTAGCTCAGGGGTTCCCAACCCAACCTAAGATGCCTGCAAACCCCCCAGGTGGTGTGACCAATAGGAAAGCTGCGTCGCCATTCGTCAAAAGTGAGTGAGGTGCGTCAATTCGACTTTATCGTGGTGCAGTCAGCCATCATTTATTAGTTTATGCTCCCCGTTCAGTAATATGAAAAGAATCAAGCATTGTGTGAGCAATTGTCACCTGGGAATGAGGCGCAGAAATGCTGCGGGAGGACTGTTCATAAAGACGAACCATTTTTTGTAAAAGGAGAATGTAATTTGGGCCTTGCAGTGATCTGTAGAGAAGGCCGAAGTTTAGTATTGATTACTGTACAAGGCTCAATTGTGAAACAATTGGACATTGGTGCCAGAGGCGGGTACAAATGGAACTATGAATTGAATGCAACCCATGCTGCTTACACTCAAGCCCATCTCCCCTGCTGGCAGTAGCACAGCAATTTTAAAAGTGCGGCTCGTCCAAAATAAAATGCAATGCAGGTGTTCTTGAGAGGGGGCAAAGCTCGCCGATTGCGTTTCATTTCTTAGCAATCCGCCAACACCCATTGCTTCATGACGGTCTCCAATCCCCGAAATCCTTTCATTGTTGATCGTGTGTCCTTTTGGTGGGGTAACTCAACCTTCAGGTCGTCAATTAACACTAGTATTACCAGAGCCTACGAAAAAACTCGTAATTCCGTCCCACCTTAAATCGCATCTTCAATCCCTTCACACCTCTCCGCCAGCATCCTCTATCTTATAAATGTGCTGATAAAGAGAAGCTAGGAGCAGCCGGCTATTCCATCCCCCCACCAATTTAGAACGTGCACGAACTTCTCCCAGCTCATGCCTTGATCGAGTATCTGGGAGTGAAGTGGAGTTTTAGAGTGGAAATAATAGATCGTTATTTGGAACACACGCATTTCATGTCTGTTCCGTTTCTACAGTAATCTGTGTAAACACATTGTTAAAACAGAAACGTTTTTTATATTCTAGTAGTAGATGACAAAATGTAGGCATAAACTATATAATGTATGAAGCCTTAAGTCCAAATATCAAAGAAATATTTTCACAAAAGGTACAAATATAACACAACAATTGC
>JANRMT010062796.1:98643577-98675950 GCA_026402145.1 Polypterus bichir lapradei | reverse complement strand
CGATCTATTATTTCCACTCTAAAACTCCACTTCACTCCCAGATACTCAATCAAGGCATGAGCTGGGAGAAGTTCATGCACGTTCTAAATTGGTGGGGGGATGGAATAGCCAGCTGCTCCTAGCTTCTCTTTATCAGCACATTTAGAAGATAAAGGATGCTGGCGGAGAGTTGTGAAGGGATTGAAGATGCGATTTAAGGTGGGACGGAATTACGAGTTTTTTCGTAGGCTCTGGTAATTCTAGTGTTAAGTGTCTACGCTTTATCAGGGACACATTTACAGGATCACGGAGATTAAATAAAAGGTAAACTGCACAGCTTAGAATTACATTTTAGGTACTTAAATTCAATTTGTTCACTTGCAGTGCTGTATGTGGTTCAAAAATGAGAAATTTGACTTTAGCTCCAGAAGTGTTGTACCGTGTTAGCCATTATCAATGTAGCGAGAAGTCAAGTAAATTGACCCCTTTTTTAGGCTAACTAGAAAGATTACAATATGCAAGCTTTCGAGGCAATTCAGGCCCCTTCTTCAGGCAAGATCAGAGTTGCCTTGAAAGCTTGCAAATTGTAATCTTTTTAGTTAGCCTAAAAAAGGGGGTCATTTTACTTAACTTTGCGCTCCAAAAGTGATTAATTTTGTAGGGGATGTGAATGTAAATATAACATTTTCTAGTGGCACGGGGCACAGAAAAGGTTGGGAAGCACTGTTACAGCTCATAGTTTTCTTCAAATATGTAGGCTGAGCACTACTAGAATTAAACAAAGGATATTGGTTTTCAATACCCATTTTTGCACAATATTATTTAAACACTAGACTATTTAATAAAACCAGAAACCACAACAATAAATAAACAAACCATTTGCCAAACTCTCCTACAGAAAAACTGCTATGCATGCCCCTAATTTAAAGTGAGTGCCTATAAAAACATATTCACCCTAATGGAAATTTTCATATTTTATTGTTATGCAACACTGAATCATAGTGAATTTAATTCTGCCTTTTTTGACACACAGTAGATCATCTGAAAGAAAACTCTGCCTGCAGTTTCTCCCCACTGTGCTTACATACCCACTACAGCAGGGGCCTCCAAACGGAAGTCCTGGAGGGCTAAAGTGGCTGCAGGTTTTCATTCCAACCCTTTTTTTAAATTAGTGACCCGTTTTTGCTGCTAATCAACTTCTTCTGAACGAATTTTATTGGACTTGAACACTCAGACGCCTTAAGTGTTTCTTTTTCCTTAATTAGGAGCTGAACAATAATGAGATACAAAAAGAGTCAAAACATGACCAGCAAACTGTGACTATCATACAATATCAGAAAATAAAGAAAGGTGACGGTCTCAGGAATGTTGATCTTCTCAGATCCCCAAAACATTTTACCAGTGCTCTTAGAAAAGAGAAAATCAACAATTTCAGACATGTGTGCCATTGCACAATGACAGCAGCGACAAGCCATGGAATAAAAGAACGAGGTTATTAACAACAAGACTCGAAGCAACTGGTTGGAGTTTAAGGCCCTGACTCAGCTGGTCTTCTGTCGGCTCAGTCACTTCATGTTTAATTTCTGTTTGGGTGCGATTTAAGGAAAGAAACGAAGCAATTCAGAGGAACGATGGAGAAATTCGGGGGAACAAAATCTTAAAAGTCCATTAAAATGAAAGGAAAATGAGTTAATTGGCAGCAAAAACAGGTCAATAATTAAGAAAAGGGTTAAAATGAAAATGAGCAGCCACTGGGGCCCTCCAGGACCGGAGATGAGGGCCCTAAACTACAGAATGCTATTCTTCAGTCCTTCATAACCTGTGAACGACTGGGGAAGAAGAAAGAGCAGTGCTGCAATCTAAAGTATGCAAATTATTGAAGTGCTGTGGCTGTGACGTTTCTCTGCTTTTGCCAAATGTGCGTCTGTCCTGCTGGTCTGCAATCCCTAAATGTACCGATAGACATATGTCACACGCCAAGCTGGAAGAATCTGGCCTGTTTTTACATGACAAAAAAAGAGTCTTGCAATTCACTAAACATACCAGAGAGATCACCACCTCTAATCTCACAAGTGTATCTCTCCACTGGGAAATTCCGTATTTCAATTGTGAATGAGCTCTTTACCCTTTAATGCAGTAGATTCGTTATCAACTACATAAAACGTTTGATACTTGATTTATTTAAACAAAAAATACTAAATTTACCTGGAGCGACTGTGCTTTTTTCTTGGTATCACATAATTCTATCGTTTTAAGCATGTCACACTTATTACACCACCCCTCTTCCCCTGCTTTCACTACAAAATACATAAACACTTTAAACGTGAAGTACGACTTAAGGCATATATCATTGAACCTGTCAAGACGTGACATACAATGGCAGCCATGTCTCAGAATACAGCTGAGCGCGTTGCTGCTGTTTGACTGTTGCCTACTACATTGCTGCCATCTAGTGGATAGCCATAGATTTATTTTTTTTTTTTTTGTTTAAACAGCTTGCAGAAAATTGTGCTATAAAGACACAGTACATCGTTACTGTCTATGTTGTTGCAAAAAAGATACAAAGCGGCTGATGTTCTGAAACAACTATATTAAATGCAAAATGAATATTTTGATAATAAGGACAGTGATCGAGATAGTGACTATCAGTTGGATTGCGTTTGTTGATGCAAATAACTGCCCCGAAAGTGTTTCTTCATCATAATGCATCAGACTACTCAGGACGGTTGGACAACAGTACATGGACATTCTGCCGCCCACCGTACAAAAAATTCAACAACTACCAAAATGTGCGGTGTGCAGCAAGCTTGAACATTGCAAAGAAACACTGCATATTTCTCCGAGTGCAGAGGGGTGGTTTGAGGCTAAGGATCTGCAATAGCATCTGGAAGGTTGTAGGATCAAATCCCCATTACTGCCAAAAGAGATCCTGCTTTACTGGGCACTTGAGCAAGGCCCTTGACCTGAAATTGCTCCAGGGGTGCTGTACTATTGCTGACCTTGCACTCGTACATTTTTGACAGAGTTAACTTTTGATACCAAAAGCATTGCTTATTTAATACAGCAGCACAGAAATGTAAATAAATCAGCAGTGATTTTTGTTCGTAACCCAAATGATCTTCTAGATCAGGGTTCTCAGACTCTGGTCCTGGTGGTCCACAGTGGTTGCAGGTTTTCATTCTAACCCTTTTCTTAATTAGGGACCAGTTCTTGCTGCTAATTAGCTTCTTTTGAATTGATTATAATGGACTTCTTTAAGATTTGTTTCCCTGAATTTCTTCATCGTTCCTCTGAATTGTTTCAGGTCTTTCCTTAAATGGCACCCAAACAGAAATGAAATGTGAAGTGAGGGAGCCAACAGAAGACCAACTAAGTCAGGGCCTAAAACTCCCACCAATTTCACTCCAACCAGTTGCTTAATCAGGTGCCGAGTCTTGCTGTTAATTAAACCTGTTCCTTAAGTTCTCTGTCCTGTTGCTCTTCTCATTGTACAATGGCAGACATTTCTGAAATTGTTGATTTTCTATTTTCTAAGAGTACTAGTAAAATGTTTGGGGGACCTGAGCTGATCAACATTTCAGAGACCTTCATCTTTCTTTATTTTCAGATACTGTACGATGGACACAGTTTGCCGGTCATGTTTTGGCTCATTTTGTATCTCACTATTGTTTGGCAGCTTATTAAGGGGTCTTAGTCTTCAATGCACACTGCATTCGATCGGTTATCTCAGCATTTAATTTGCCATATTGGGCTACTCAGATTTAAAAATTTATCCACTCTTTTCAATACCTCTACCTAGAGGATAACTTCTGAATCCTGATCATCATTCAGTCTCAAATATTTTGTCTTCTTCAACCTTATTTCCTCCAATGTCCCTCTCCATTCTTCTAACTTCCCCTCCACTTACTCTTTTCTGGTGGAAAAGGGCACCATTTGTCCTATTAAAGGGTGGCACACCCTCTGGGCACCAAAGGAAAATACAGGTGAAAGTTTAAAAATGCCTGCTAAGGACAATGAGAGGCAACATCAAAATCAACCACGACCAGGTCTCCAGATGGGCCTAAACTGGCACTGCTTCAACAAGTAACTTGCCATACATGCAATGGCACAGAAACTGGTGTTCTCTATGCTGAAGTGAGTGTGCCAACATTAAAGAAAGCAGCAGATTTTTGAACTTCTAGTGTAACTAAACACTGACGTTTGACCGGATTGGCTGACATAGTAAAAAAAATAAATAAATAAAAAAATAAAAAAATAATGGAGTACCTACTGTCGTGGATGCCAGGGGCGATGGCCCGGCCGGGATGCCTTGGATGCGTGCACCCATCTGGGACCACGTGGGGGCTGCCTTCCTGGTTGCTTTGGGGGCCAGGGGTACAGGGCATGGAAGCCCCACCCTGTAGGGGCCTGTGGTCACCGCCAGGGGGCACCCCAATGCCTTGGGGACCTGTTGCCCCAGCACTTCCGCCACACCAGGAAGTGCTGGGGGGGGGAAGACTTTGGTAGACACCCAGGGAGCTGCCAGCACTTCCGCCACGCTGGGGCGTGGCCAAGGGAGGAATGCCGGGAACACCTGGTGCTCATCCGGGAACCATATAAAAGGGGCCGTCTCCATTCATTCATGGCTGGAGTCGGGAGGAGGCAGGACAAAACACAGAGGAGGTGTGGAGGCGGCCCGAAGAGAGGCATTGTGGCCAGGACTGAGTATTTTGGGGGGGTTTTGTGCACTACTGGGTCTTAGTGACCATTATTTGGGTCTGTGTGACCATTGAACTTATTTGTAAATATTGTAAATAAACGTGTGGTGGTTGAGAAACAACATGTCCGCCTGTCTGTGTCCGGGCCAAGATCACACTGCTTATTGAAACAGATTAGAAAACATTTCCAGATAAAGAAATAAAGTATTTGAATAGCAGCATAGATATCTTGTAATAATTATATACAGTATCTAAACTCACCTTCATAGTTAACTTGTCCATCACCGTCAATATCTGCCTCCCGGATCATCTCATCCACCTCCTCGTCTGTAAGCTTTTCGCCCAAGTTTGTCATGACATGACGAAGTTCTGCTGCACTGATATATCCATTTCCATCCTGCACAAAAACAAATGTGATACCTATAGAAACATGCAGTTAAACATTTTTGTAAAGTATTTACAGAAGACTACAAGGAATTTGACATCTGGATAGGTATGAGATAAAAGTTTTAATCTTACCGTAGCACAACATTTTCAATAGCCTTTCGTAAGTTTTATAAAATTTACAGTCGTGGCCAAAAATTTTGAGAATGACACAAGTATTGGTTTTCACAAAGTCTGCTGCTTCAGTGTTTTTAGATCTTTTCGTCAAAAGTTTCAAAGGCTTTTAGTGACAATTATATTAAGTTTATGCAGAGAGTCAATATTTGCAGTGTTGGCCTTTCTTTTTATTCATCCTGGCATGCCGTCAATCAACTTCTGGGCCAAATCCTGACTGATGGCAGCCCCCTATTCTTGCATAATCGATGCTTGGAGTTTGTAAGAATTGATGGGGTTTTTGTTTGTCCACCCGCCTCTTCAGGACTGACCACAAGTTCTCAATGGGATTAAGGTCTGGGGAGTTTCTTGGCCATGGACCCAAAATTTCGATGTTTTGTTTTAATGTTTAGCATTAAAAGTTGGCATGACGCTGGGAAAATTGCATTGCAAAACGAAGGTGAATATGAAGTGATGTCATTTGTTTTTGAAATTCGTAATAGAGTTTAGAAAAAAGAAAAAAAAAAAAAAAAAGTGCGGAAATTTTTTCAGCATCCCTTGTAGAAGACAAAAAAAATTAGTAAAACTGGTAGTATCAGCTTTAATTTTAAGATATCTTCCCAATCTTTGATGCAGAAGTAGTGGTCTCACAAAAGTTTCTTAAATGCACAAAGCTTGTTTCAGGCTATACTTATTGTTTGAAAATTTATTAAAGCTATGGAATTAACTCAAATTAAAGATTTTCTTTTAAACCTAAATGCCCCCACCACACTGAAATGCAATTAAGTGAACCCGAGAATTGTATTTTCAAAAATGTTTTTGAACAGAGCCCAATTCTCGTCTTACCTTATCAAATACTCTAAAGGCTTCTCTAATTTCTTCTTCACTGTCTGTATCCTTCATCTTTCTTGCCATCATTGTGAGAAACTCTGGGAAATCAATAGTTCCATTGCCTGAAAAAACAGACATTAAGTCAAAACTGGCTTGTCAACTGCTGCAGTAAAATTACTTGGTGCATCAATCTCTATGTTCTGTCCATTTTCAAGCAACTTGCTTGCTCCTGCTGTTATCCTGCTCCTCGGTCTGCTGTAGAAAAACATGGCGATATTCAACTGGAATCTACTACCTCAACTTAGTTCCCATTAATTTCTCAATTACAGAAAATACACAAACTCATGTAAACTAATTATTTGAAAATTTTATTAGAGGCAATCCTCAATTTTCACAGGGACAACAATGTTAGGAAACAAACGTCAATGACACGAATCTTAATATACAAACCTATGTAAAGCTGCCGGCCCCGCGACCCGATCTCGGATATGCGGAAGAGGATGGATGGATGGATACTTATAACAGACCTGGCTCTAGAAAATTACCAGTCATTGCACTGAAAGGCAGTGTACTGTGCAGCTTAGACAGCCAACTCGTTTGCAGAAAAAGTACAATACAGTAAAAACTTGGATTGCAAGTGTTCTGCAAGACAAGCTCAAATTTTTAATAAATTTTAACTTCATAAACGAGCGTGGTCTTGCAATATACATATACGCTTTGTCTGCCGAGCGTAACGTGATCACAACTGAGCCGATGGTTTTTTCCTCTCCATGGGATTGTGGGTAATCATGTCCCATGCTCGTTCTCAGTCGGCACACCTCACTCATATAGTCAACATCCGTGCGAGTGTACATTGTTTACTATAGCATCATGACCATGTGTGTGTGATGTAACGCAAGTTCCTGTCTCGCACCCCAAAACATGAGACAGAGTCTCAGTACTTTAGCAAAACAAGCTTTTATTTAGCTTGAAACAGGAACCACACGGTTATTTATTGTAGTGGGATCTATCGCTCTCCTATATAGACACAGCAATCAGGCAGGGTTGGGGTCAGGTTAGTGGCCAAGTAATACTGTGCTCTTGCATATAATATTCCTTTCATCACCCATCGACTGCAGGCACTTACAGCTCAACCCTAATCTTTTTGGATTCACTTTTGTAGCTAACTGCTACAGTGCTGGGAGCCTGCAGTTGCTTCGGGACGCTCTTCCGCGTGTTGTCCCATTGGGTGGAGTCCCAAAAGAGTTTAGAAACCATACAGTGCGTAAAGCATTTTTTTTATTTGGTGTCCAAGTGTAGTGACTCTTCAGGCAAAAGCAACTGTCATTGGAGAGGTTCATTGTTAAAGTCACGAAAGAAAAAGATTCCAGTGAACCAACAGATAGTAGGGATTCAGTTAGTTATTGTGAAAGTCGTCCTACACAATAACCTTCCTCCTCCTCTCCTCTTCCTCACACCAGCCACGATTCTTTTCAAAGGTAAAGTGCAGGTTAATTTATTTTATGGATTTTTACTTTATATTTTGCATTAATCATTTTTATATTAACATTTTTGGGTTTTGAACGAGTCATCGGAGTTGCCAATATTTCTTATGGGGAAATTTGCTTTGTACAAATGCTTTGGATTACAAGCATGTTTCTGGAACAAATTATTCTCGCAATCCAACACACCACTGTATTAAGGTCAGTGCTAAAAAAAAAAAAAAACCTGCATTTTAAATACGAGCAATACGGATGTTAACGTCTCACAGCCTGACCAAGTCAAGAGACATTAGAAGACTTGTCTTTAAACTGTGAAGTTGAACCCTTACTCAGCTGCATGGTTGAATGTTTTTAAATAAGGGGGAAGAAACAGGAACGGACACATCTCTCCATTATTAAAAAAAAAAAATCTTGGAAGGAGATTAGACGCGATTGTCTCACAGACACTTTCACAACCTGCGAGATAAGTCTTCGTGCCAAGCCAAGTAACCATGCCCAGGCCTGGAAGCCCCGTGAGACAAGAGCTTATGCAAAGAGATTTGGAAAAGCCCTGCGTGGTTATGTCAGACACATTTCTTGCAGAGAGAAAGAAATGATTTTCATTCATGTTGAGTTACATGTTGCGTTGTCATGATGCAATTCCAAACAAGAAATCAACATTCAGTGCGATATTGATGAAAAGGTAAAAGTGAAAAGAGATCGAATATATGGACATAGGTGATGTGACAGAAGTGCGCCGTGTGAATTGCAGATCACGCGGCACGGCAGCAGCAGATCAAGCAAAGAGGAGGTATTTACATATAAAAAACACACACCACACTGTACATATGTGTTTCCCATTGTATCACCGTTTAAGAGGGGGTGTCAAAGGAGCGATCACATTTCCTTGGGGTGCGTTCAGCCTCCCCTTATCAAAATGAGCGGCAGAGACGTGAAGTGGTTGGCGCATAGCGCATGCAGGTTTGGAGGGGATGAAACCCCTAGTTTTAAAAATAACCACAAGCAAATACACTTGTATCATGACACATGAATTTAATTGGTGACAATTTTGCAAATATGAAACTGTGTGACCGGTCAATACCTGGGTTCTGATGGTCAGCTTCTAGGTGCCAGGCTCTAAAGGGAATGTACTTCAGAGAGCAGGAGGTTTACAGTCTTGGCCAAAAGTTTGGCGAATGACACAAATATTAATTTTCACAAATTTAGCTGATGTCAATTTGCATATACTTGAGAATGTTGTGAAGAGTGAGCAGATGAATTGCAATTAATTGCAAAATCCCTCTTTGCCATTAAAATGAACTTAATCCCAAAAAACCCATTTTAACTGCATGTCAGCCCTGCCACAAAAGGACCTGCTGACATCATCTCAGTGATCCTTTCGTTAACACGGGTGAGACTCTGTCATGCTGGTTGAGTTACAAGAGAGAGGTTTAATTGTTATGAAGGTTTCAGGGCGCCCAAGAAAGTCCAGCAAGCGCCAGGACAGTCTCCTAAAAAGTTGATCCAGCTGCTGGCACCAACAGTGCATAGATTGTTTAGGAATGGCAGCAGGCAGGATGGCCTTGTGGATGTCAAGAAGGGCAGGAAAAAAGCCAAGAAACACATCAGGTACTGACTGATATTCTGCAAAAGGTACAGGGATTGGACTGCTGAGGACTATTGGGGGGGAAAGTCATTTTCTCTCATGAATCCCCCTTTCCGATTGTTTGGAGCATCCGGAAAAAAAGAAAAGGCGAGCAGTGCTACCATCAGTCCTGTGTCATGCCACCAGTAAAGCATCCCGAGACCATTCATGTTAGCCAACGCAGTGTGCGGACTCACAATTTGGCCCATGAATAAAGAATGGGACCAAAACATCCTCTGACAGCAACTTCTCCCAACCATCCAAGAACAGTCTGGTGACCAACAATGCCTTTTCCAGCATGATGGAGCACCAGGCTATAAGGCAAAAGTGACAATTAAGTGACTCGGGGAACAAAACATCTAAATTTTGGGTCCACGGCCAAGAAACTCCCCAGACCTTAACCCCATTGAGAAGTTGTGGTCAATCCTCAAGAGGTGGGTGGACAAACAAAAACCCACCAATTCTGACAAACTCCAAGCACTGACTCTGCAAGAATGGGCTGCCATCAGTCAGGATTTGAGCCAGAAGTTGGACAGCCTGCCAGGGCGAATTGCAGAGGTCTTGAAAAAAGAATGAAGGACCAACACTGCAAATATTGACTCTCCGCATAAACTTCACGTCATTGTCAATAAAAGCCTTTGAAACTTATGGAATGCTTGTAATTCTACTTCAGTATAAACACAAACATCTGACAAAAAGATCTTAAAACACTGAAGCAGCAAACTATGTGAAAAGCAGTACTCATGTCATTCTCCAAACCTTTGTCCACGACTGTAGAATTTAAAATGTGACCATCTAAAGTTGCATGGAGGTTCTGGAGTAGTGAAAAGGCTGGCTGTAGAAGGTGTCAGTTATTGCCAAGTGGCAAGCAAGGACGACAGGTAGGCTGGTGTGGCAACATTTATAAAGACAGCTGTGTGATGCATTCATTGTGTTTGGCTTAATTTAGAGCTATAGAACCAAAACTTTAGAAAACAGTCTAGTCCTAACCCTATTAATACTTCTTGAAGGAAGACCACTAAAAGCATTAGATCGTTTTATAGGTCAATATTCTCACGTGTACAGACTACAGTAAAATTCTTACTTGCATGTGCTAATCAACATGCAAAACCGCCACTTTCCAGTGACATGATTAGCAAGTTACCTCAAAACTTACCTTCCTTACCTGAAAAATCCCAGAAGAAAGTTTACAACACTATCTACCATTAAGAGCCATTTTAAACTTTCACTCAGATTCTAATGACAGCAACTGAATAGGATTCGGAGGTGAAGCTAAAGATAACTTTAGTCAAAGCCACACCAACAATATCATTAATTTTATTGATACTAACTGTAGGTCAATGGAATATCATCCAGACAAGAACCAGAAAAGAACATATAAAATCTAAATTGTCAGTTTTACAAAAGGTATTTAACATCACCAACAGTATATACCGCTTAAAATATCAGTGTGGAGGGAAGGGTATTATTTGTAGAAAATGTGTTACAATGACTAACCACAACCCTGACTGGTGCAATGTGTGAAAGCAGAGTTGTCGTCAACTTATAACCTCAAAGTTTGGCTGTGCTTGGATGCAGACGTGCTGCAGATGCTTTAGCAGAAGTTCCATCACTATGATATGGTGAGTACATAATAATAATAAAATCGGGAGTGGTCTCCCCTAGAGTGTTTCTCGTATACTCAGATATGCGGAGGGATATTTGAGTAGTAAACCGCAAGACAATGATTATATTATGTACATTAAAGAACTATCAACAACAAATCAATAATATATTGAACAATTATTATGAAAAGAAAGTTGTGATAAGTCAAGCAAAATGGCACCTTTTACTGGCTAACTAAAAAGATTACAATATGTGAGCTTTTGAGGCAACTCAGGCCCCTTCTTCAGGCAAAGATGTAATACAGAAACTGGAGTTCCCTGTGTTTAGACAGACACCTGGGGGGTATTTTTCGTACGTGGATTACTCGTTTAGCCGGATGCAATTGTTGACGATTTGGCATGATCCTGGATCGGTCGGTTTTTTGAAACTCTTGCTGGATGTGTTGTCATAGCAGCACATCCAAATCCTCAAACCTGCTCGGAGCAGGTTTGTTCTATGTAAACAAAGATTGGCTCACACACTTAATCAGTGTCCATGCATGGAATTCATTCAGTCGTGGCTTCGCCGTTCATGAATGAGCGACCAACTGATATCGGTGCGCAAATTATAAGAAGAGAATTTCATATAGAGGGTTTTCCACAATCAGCAAGATCCTTTATTGCTCCCGGAGGAAATCTTTTCGAAAGAAAGATACCGCTTTAGCCGAGTGGGAATATTGTATCTCAAAGATTTATTAGCACCTTATATTCGAAGTCAAACTAGGTGAAGGCGGGTTCTCATAACCATGCACAGTATGCATTGCTTTGAGGTTTTTTGCAACCGGCACTTTTTATATATACTGTAGGCGATGCGGAAAGTCTATCTAAAAGTGCAGTTTGCCAGGCAATTCGTAAAGTCTGTTTGGCTCTGAAATATTTCCTTCGGGTTTTCGTAGTGTTTCCTGGACACCTGCGTGTGCAGACAATAAGAGGCGTTTCGTGCCATTGCAGGTAGGTAATACACAGGCAAAAACACCCACAGTTCCATAAAGAATCTCACAATCAGCCTAATATTCTCATTACCCAGGATTTACAAATGTGCTTGGGGCACATGGGACTGATCAGAGTGGAGTTTGATCAAACATTTGGAAAATGTACCGTTCCTCCTGATGAATAATCAGACACAGTGTCTTCATCAAATATTTGACCTTCGTTAATATCTCGTTGGTCAGACAAGTTCTAGGGATAGGGCATTCCTTGCAACTGACCCAACAAAAAAAGAGGGCTATATGGAACATACCTATGGCACACACCGAGGACAAATATATGTAATGACCATCCTTTACTTGAAATTAAATGACCACTGCATCCTGCCACTGGTTCTGAGGAGGGGCTTCCCCCTGGAAAGCCAACTCTTCTGCAGGGGTCAGGTCTGGACCACGTGGACCTCCACCTGTTTTTTGCTTGTCTGCCTTCTTATTAGCTTCAAAATTAATGTTTTTTATATTATATATGATTCTTTATGTCAACAATTCTTTAAATAATTATATACCAATATTTACCAGTTTGAAGTATATTCTTGTACTTCACTTTAGCCTGTTCCCATATTCTCCTTATGCTCATGTTTGATCTGGAATTATGACATATTAAATAAATCTGACACACAGGAAATGAAATGCTGCATTCAGTAAGTACAATGCACACTACTTAGCATTTAATTTGTCGGCCACTTTTTGCCAGCCGTCTTTTCTGGTTTGGGCTGCTTTTGCAGTGTTACCCCTTGTGCATATTATCTTGAAATTCTTCATATCCGTTGAATAAAAGGTCCTGCTCCGCTTGTGTGGAATAAGGAGAAAAAAAAAAATGCACCTGTTCTTTCGTCATTTTGTTACAGCCTATCAAAGACTTGCTGATCATGTTTTCTAGACTCCGTATATATGGGCTTTTCAATCAGCGCGGGCGCGTGCAATCATTTCGGATGATTAGATCCAGCTAGACCAATCTACTACATGGCTGCGTTTGAAAAACCAACTTATCCCGGATGAGTTTCACCGGCATTAACTCATCCAAGATGAGGCATCTGATCTCGGATGATTTAAGTGTATCAAAATGAATAGACCTCTCCAGGCTAAGACTCATTTAGCAAGTGTCATACACGTGCGACCCAGGGGCGGCAGGGTGCACCGACTCCCTTTCCAAGTTCCCTGCACACCTTTCCTGGGAAGTCCCATAAAGTTATTGTGCCTCAGCTCAGAACATGTCACTTCCTGTCCCGGCCCCGGGAATAACATCACTTTCCCAAGACTCCCTATAAAGCCTCACTCCCCTCCTCTGGATTTCAGTTCTGTTTTGGACTCAGCCTTGTAAAATAAACCTTGCTTTACAAACTTTACTTTTGCAGCCAGGAACACATTATATGGGTGGCTGCCCTAAACCTTTACAATGTCTGGTGTCTCATCATGTCACACAAGAGAGGAGAACAATTTCTAGTCAAGATCTTTGTTGGACAGTTATCTTATTCAAAATCTTTGGAAGTTTAGGATGAGTTTTTCAATACAATGTGGGTCTGTAGTCAGGTTGTCTGTGTCAGTCTGAGAGATGCAAACAATCTTCATATCTGGCCATAAGACCCGTGTCTCTATTCAAACCATGTTGTAATGTATTAAATTTTAGCATGACTTTGACTTCCCATTCTCTTCTCTCTTGCTGTGTTCTGAAGTTGCACATAAATCCTGTGACTTTAAAGTCCCTCTCAGAGTGTACATGGCTGATTAGGGGGCTGCTACAGGAACATCCATTTTGCCATGCTTGATGTGGAATCTGTGTAAATGCATTCTCTGACAGAGTGTTTGTCCAGTTTCTCCCACAGAGTGCAGTGTCAGGGCATTTCAAACAGAGAATGGGGTAGACCACATTAGATGATCTGCAGGAAAATGATCCCTTTATTGGACTCTGCAGCTGCATGAACAAAAGGTTAAATACCACTTCCGGTTAGCGGAAATAGCCCAATGGTTAATAGAAATCTACGTTTTGTACCCAATACTTGTATGCAAAATTTGGATGACCAATGTGAAAGCAAACTCAGGTTATCGTGTTTACATACACACAGACTGACAATTCCAAAAATGGCATTTTCTAACTCAGGGAGGTCTAAAACATTGAGATTCATAAAAATCTTGACATCGAATTTTTGGATGATTACAATACAGGGTGGTCCAGATCTAAATTATACAGATCCAGATCGTCTGGATGACTGATTTATGCAGGGACGATTCCTTTTCGGCACAAAGACGATTCTTCATGTCATCAGTTCACACACTTTGATGGTCCGGGATTTTTCGGGTTATTTTCAATGCAATGAACTTAATAAGTTATAGCGTAATGAAAATTGCATGATTAGATCTGGACCACCCTATACTTTCTTTATATGAGAAAGGAAAAACGTTAGGCTTTATTTTAAAGAACAGAATATGCTGTATGTGGTCAGCCCTCATGACAGACTGTAACCACCCTTACCCTCAGGTTATGATTATGCATCTTCCACTCACCGTCTGCATCCACTTCATTGATCATGTCTTGCAGTTCTGCCTCAGTGGGATTCTGACCAAGTGACCTCATTACTGTTCCCAACTCTTTAGTAGTGATAGTCCCATCTCCATCTTTGTCAAACAGTGAAAATGCTTCTTTGAACTCTGTGTACAAAAGTAGGCAGATTAGATTTTATTTATTTATTGTCTCAGGACATCATTTATAATGTAATACACTCAAACAGGAGCTTAAATGAGACAGAAAGAACTGAATGAGTGTTAATACAACCATATTAGCTTCCATTAAAAACCACAGACCTTTTTAACCAAATTAAAAGCATGTGTTTATTAACATTTACAGTTGAAAGACTTTGTCAAGAAACAGCCAGAATAGCAGATCATTTTAGAAGAATTTTACATTCAGGTCAGGTATGTTTGGGGAGCGTTCACTGGTACAACACGTTGCCACATCCACCACACGACGAAAACAACGCAGGAGCCCAGTTGGCATCCCCCACAGGCAGGCGTTATTTCTGGAGGGTGGGATTGGACCATGTGCCTGTGTGCAGTAGATAGATGTGGGTGTCCCCTTGGCCTGGTCCAGCCGCTCAGATCCTTGGCAATGAGGATCCTGTAAGCCAGATCACCCTCGGGAAATTGAGCCACAACTGAGGCTCCTTCACTTTACAGGTAACGTTCCTCATTCGGGGCTCTGTGAGCAACCGCTCATACAACACCAAGTCTAACCGGCACTACCCAAGGAATCTCCCAAGTGACACAGTACTGATGGAGTCCAGTCTTAGTGACCGGATAGCACCCATGTCTCACAACCATGTAGTTAAACAGGAAGCACCAGGACAGTAAAGACTTGGACCTTGGTCCTTTTGCAGAGATATCAGGAGCACCGCACACCCCTTTCCAGCGACTTCATGACCCCCAATCGGTCTACTGACATCATAGGAAGAGTCACCAGATACATGAATGTCACTGCCGAGGTAAGAAAACTTCGATGCAGTTCACAATCTCCCAACAGACAGACATACTGCTGACAGCTGTGCCCAAAAAAGCCATTAAAGGCGTGGCCTTTACATTCAAAAAACCTTACAAAAAATAAGTGTAAAGAAAAAAAAAAAAAATTTCTTTGAAAAGTCTTCCAAAATCCAAGACGACACAAAATCCCAAAACATGAAAATGAAGCATTACAGTTTAAATCCACTGTCTGCTTGAATTCATTCAAATACATTTGTGCCTAAAACTATTTCCTCTGCAGAATCTGTTTACTTCAAGTATTGAAGGTATGGGGTATGTACTCACTCACTCACGCACACACGAAAGACTGTATATAAAAGAGAGGTTATTCACTCCAAGAAGAAAAGGACACTAACCGGTTTTACAACAAGTGATTACGGCATAATGTGGCTATCAGACAGATGGTAAATAGGAGTTTGCGACTTAGAAATTTCACATGAACGCCCTACAAACACAGAGCTACAAGTCTGATGGTTTGGATAAAATAAAAACTACCTGAATTCTCCAAGTTATGACACAATGCTGACCTTTTGCCCCAGTCAACTGTATAAAACAAATCATAGCTTAACTGCTGGAAATGCAGTTTTAGTGGTCAGATTGCATTTGGAGCAAAGTGATGCACGTTTAATAGGTTTACTTTGATGTTTATTTTCTCAAAGAAAAATAGTTTTCTTTAAAGACTAAGATTAAAAAAAAATAATCAATAGTAACCTCTCATTTCTCCGAAAAGTCCAACCAGAGAGTCACAAGTTGGAGCTTCGAAAACTCTGTGAACGCAGCACTACCTCCCCATAACAATGAAATTCCCACCAAATTTGTATTTTTTGCTGTTTTTGTGCAAAGAAAAATGGATTTTTCAGTTGTGTGTGAAGCTGACCTGACACTGGAGTATAGAGGAGGTAGTGTTATACTGTGATGATGCTTCATATTAGAAAGAAATGAACAGCTGATTGGTGCTGAAGGCAAAACTGAAGCTGCACAGACATTTTAGGGCACAATTTCTTATTTGGTGGGTGGCTGCCTTTTGGGTCACGTAAGGTTGCGAGTTACTGATCTGTACATGGACTCTACTTACGAGTTATGTTGCAAACGTCTTCGGGTCTGCAACGTCAAAAGCAAGCATATGTGTGCGTAACATATAAAATTAGGACAGCAAGCATCTAAAACCAGAATGAAAATTTAGTGTGGCATAACAGAACAAGTACCCATGTGTGTATGTACGCATATGTGTATATACAGTAGTATATTATGAGAGGATATTCAGGGAGAAAAAAGAAAAAAAAAAAACAAAACATTGGTTCTTAAATATACAAATTGGTTCAGATATATCTATATAGTCTGTTCAGGTACATTGGTTTGGATACATCCAATCAGATATATACATTGGTTCAGATATATCGTGTCACACGTGCGCATGGGAAACAGCTAAAGGACCTAAATAATAGTAATTCAACGCCAGAAATGGGGGGCGGCGGAGTGTGCCGACTGTCTCTTTTTCAGGAAATCCGGCCTGGTTCTGGGCCCGATGGCGACATCACTTCCGGTCCTATCTGTTAAAACTGCCATCTTGTCTCAATGCAAGTCAGTTCTGTTCTGGACTCTGTTCTATGCCCATCTTGCTATTTTAAATCAACTTTTGCAGCCTTGAAAACAATATACGGGTGGCTGCCCCAAATCTTTATGATGTCTGTGACTCTCTTATACATATCGGTTTGGATACATTCATTCAGCTATATACAGTATAAATGGTTTAAATAGATCGGCTTAGTCATATACTTCTATTCAAACCGATGTATAGATCTGAATCAACCTAAACTATGTATCTTAACCAATGTATAGGTCTGAATGGAACAGTTGAGATTTAAGGGCAGGCACAGCACGGTCATCCAACTACAGTGTCTCAGTTTAGCTTTATGGTTTCAGCATTGTCATCATTATCGTTCATATTTTAATACAAAAAGCATATGCCAGTCGTGCATGTTTTATTTTACAAACTTTCCTGGTTAGCGGTCATCGATTCCAAGGCACTATTCTTTCATTATTTAAAACACAAGCAGAGGTTAATCTGCCTTGTGTCTCTCTCTCTCTCTCTCTCACACACACACACACAAATCTCACTTTTTCATGCAATAATTGCATTATTTATTTAAAATTGGCACAAATCATATTGTATCGGCAGAGATTAAGCTAGGAAATTCCTCAGTATCTCTTTCTAGCCTTACAAAAACCATCACAAGCACCAACTACTGCAACCCAGTCTCCCAGGAGTCTTGTGGACTTTATGCACAGCTGTTGTCATAAAATTCTACTGCATCTAAAGAAAAGCCCATTGGGTTTAGTCTTTGTAAGCTATTTGCAGACTACAAAATAATGTCAAAAAACCATTTACAGATCACATAAACGTTCTTCTGCTATTGACAGGACTGTAGCTGCTGACTTCACTACGCTATTCAGAGTAACACCGCATGTTCTTGCTTCCCAGATATTACGCTGCTGAAATTACAGCATACTGATCCCTAGAGTCAAGTGAACATTTCAGTCAAGTGAGCTTGAAAACCCACACTGCCTTAGTAATAAAAGGCTAAACGAGGACAAACAAGGCAAAGGCGGAGGACAAGATGAAGAAATCTGCCAGACAGCTCTATGGTACAAGTTACAATCACTGCAAAACTCCAGATCTCCCTGCTATCCATATTATATATCTATATAAATCATTTACGTTTGCTGATGAAACCACCATTAAGTCGGTCTATTTACTAATGGCAACAAAACCCTTTATAGTAAAGGGGTTTCTCGTCTCGGGTCATCGTCTGCTTCCAACAACCTAGTGCTCAATACCACCAAGACCGTGGAAATGGTCACGGTCTTCTGCAAGCAGCAGTTGCAACCTGTCCCACTAGAAATTAATGGTTCAGCGGTCAATATGGTGGAATCTTTCAAAATTTTGGGCAAGACTATCACAAACACTCTAAGCTGGGACATTAACACCATTTCATTAAAAAGGTGCAGCAGAGAGTGTACTTCTTACGCCAACTACAGAAATTAAAAATATTCCCCTCCCACCAATCCTAGTCCAACTTTACAAAGCCATAATTGAAAGTGTAATCACCTTCTCCATGTTTGTCTGGTTTGGTTCAGCAACGGCACAATCCAAAAATACCGGATATACTCGCAGACAAGTTCTCCCAAAGATAAGTCGTAGCTTGATTTTACCGTATACTTTCTGGTATTCTATAATGGTATTCTCACACTATTTCTCCAAGAGATTATGATATGCCAACGCTCACCCGAGAGACTATTGAGCCTACGTGACCACACAGTAATACCCAAACTATTCTGAAGCAACATTTGCACTGTTTTGTGTTGCATTTTTGAACGGGAGTAAAAGTCGGGGTGTGATTTTATGATCGATTTTTCAGGTTTCAGCATGTGACTTATATGCAAGTATATAAGGTATTCTTCAGTTTAAATTTACTCAATTCAACCAAGAACATCCAAGATAAAACAATAGTATGGAGAGAGAGGGAAAAAAAAAGGATGCTTAAGAGATCAAACCCCAAACAGTACTTGTAGGCTCAGGTGTAACTAATCATCTTCTCAATTGCACACAGAGGTAATTGGCTTCTACCTGTGATTAACTGTAACCACTAGGATTAGTTTTGCTATTCCTGGAGCATTCTAATGCAATTGAAAGAAAACGATTTGAGTATGGGTGACAGGGAATTTTCAAAAGATATCAGGGATAAGCCTTTGGACAAGTCCAAGTCAGGAGATGGATACAAAAAACAAACACGTCAATCTCAAAAGGCTTTACCAATCTCTCGGAGCATGGTAAAGTCCATAATCAAGAAGTGGAAAATATTTGCTACTACTAGGATCCTCCTCGGATGAGGCCATCCCTACATGCTGGATGGAAGAGCAATGGGGAAACCAGTGCGAGTCTACCAAGAGGCCTATGGAAGCTTTGAAGGAGTTACAGTACTTTATGGCAAAGAGCGGTCTATCATAAGCGCTTCACAAATGTGGCTTGTACGGGAAGCCTCTAAGAAAAAAAAGCCACTCCTAAAGAAAATCCACCTCAAGTTCCATTTTAGGTTTGCCTAAAATGCACCTCAAAGATTACGTGGCTTTGTGGGAAGAGATATTCTGGACAGATGAGGCTAAATTTTAAACTATTTGGCCTCAAAACCAAATGGTACACCTGGAGGAAAGTCCTACCCCTCACCATCCAAAGAACACACCAGAGCTATAGTAAAGCATGGACGGGGTAGCATCTTGTGGTTGGGGGTGTTTCTCCATTTTTCTTGTCAAGATAGAGAGGAAAAAAAAAAAAATGGATGGAGCAAAATACCGTCAAATTCTTGAAGAAAACCTGCTGCCCTCTGCCAGAAAGTTAAAGATGTGAAGAAGATTCAACGGGACAATGACCTGAAGCACAGAGCAAAAACGGACCACACAGTGGCTGAAAGAGGAAAAAGTGAATGTTCTCACGTGGCTGAGTCACAGCCCAAACTCACACCTCATTGAAAATATGTGGAATGATTTGAGGCTTACAGTCCACCAACGATCACCATCCAAGGTGACCGAGTTTGAACAGTTCTGTAAAGACTACACAGAATAGATTTACAGAAGTATCCCAACAGACCGGAATTAAAGCAAAAAAGGGGTTTCACAATGTGCTGACACAGTGGGGGTTGGGGGTCCTTTATCAATTCAAACTATCAGTTTTTCATTAATTTTTCTTAACTGTTGCTTCTCTCTCTTTGCCTTCTAGGTAAATTCTATATCAAATCACTACACTTTTGAATGTCATCATCAGATTTAAATGAAACTTGGCATGCTGATTTGGTCATGGTACTCAAATCACACTTGTCTTGGATCAATATTAAGGGTGATTTAAGCTAACAAAGTGTAAATTGTGTAGATTATGACTGACTGGCTATATCTCCCTAAATAAGTTGCACAGAAATGGTTCCCATATTGTTTTAAAGCTCTTTTCCAACTCTGTATTTTGCAGAAATACTATTCGTTCCCCAAAAATTACCATGTTATGAATGATTATACACTATTAAAAATTGAAGAGCAAAAAATGTATTTGCTATTTTAAAATTGGTCAATTTCTTTCAGCTTATGATGGCTGAAACTTCTCCAGAAAACATGGTCTTTGGTTTTTGAGTCATTGCTGAGCTCTCATTACTTATAGGTGGCATCATATGGTTTCACATCACTAATGAGCCTTTACATAGCAGCCACATTGACAAGAAAAAGTATGGCAAGCACAAAAGTAAGTAATGACATTACAGGTTCCCATTATGCTACACTGAAAATGAACAGAAGCTACACTAATGTCATTAGTGACACTTGTGCTTGCCATATTTCAGGTCAAAATGGGCCCATTTCAATGTGGCTAATAAGAGCTGATCTGGTCAGGGCGCGGAGCATTGGCAAAGTTTTATTAAAATCTTTGTGCGTATGCTCATTTTAGGCAGTAAAGCAAAAACATGTTAATATTTTCAAAGGGGGCAATTCTGATCTATACTCACTGTATACAGAGACTTCAGAACATATTCAGACTACTTCACTTTTGTCAAATTTTGTTACAATACAGCCTTAAAAAACCCATTTAAATTAATTCCAACCCCATAAATCAAAACAAAGAATACTCCACAACAGTGTTTCTTAAACTAGAGGTCACAAGACAGCTCTAATTGAATCACACCAAGCTATGAATTTCTATTAAAGTAAATGGTCGTAAATGGTTTACGTAAAAGCCTAAGTCACCCTCTTGTATGGCTGAAACAAATCAATCCTCTAAATGCCCTTCATCAGCGAATCTTGAAGGGGGAAACCTAGACGACATTCGGTGTTGAATCTCCAAGGGGTTTTTAAAAAAAATTTAAAAAAATTTTTTAAAAATTTGGGCATTCGGGAGAAAACATCACGTTGATTGGCCACCATTACATAGCAGTTACAAGTTGCGAAGACGTGCAATAGGGAAAAATTGGGTCGGGGGTGGGGGAGTTTAACCGCCATTGGTTTAGAATGACAAAATGAAAACTGGATTTCTGGAATTTTTTTCAAGTTTATTAAAAATAAACTAAAATATCACATTCACACAAGTATTCAGACCCTTTTATAGGACACTTGAAATTTAACTCCTATTCTATTGATCGACACAGGGAGGTTTCAACACCTGGTTTGGAATCCACCTGTGGTCAACTGAAATGACTGGACATGATTAGGAAAGCTACCCACCCATTTACTGTATATAAAGGTCTCACAGACAATGTGTAGCGGTGCAAAAACCAAACCTACGAGGTTTAAGGAAATGCCTGCAGAGTATAGAGAGTCAGGATTGTGTTGAGGTACAGAACTTGGGGAAAAAGCTACAAAATGAAATTAATAAAGTGCACAGTAGCCTCCATAATTCTTAAATGCAAGAAGTATGGAACCACCATGACTCTATATAGAGCTGCCATACCCTTTGTGCTGCGAGGTTTATTAAGGCTGCGGGTGTAAGCTCCACCCAATAGTAAGGAACAGTGCATAAAGTAACGCATTATTGGCTGATAAATGACCTATAGTCAAGGATGCATTGCCTTTGTATATCTGAATATATTCAAGGAGTCCAAAAGTAATATTTAGGTCCGAGATATATTTAAAACATTATGTTGTTTGCGCAGATAATAAGTAAGTCTCTTCTGAGAGCATGATAGGCTGTGTAATTCCTAAGGCACTCGTAGAAGTTAACCAGCTTCATGTGTGTCATTCATGGGGCACTATTATAGTTAAGGTCTGCGTGTACAAGTAAACTTTTTTTCACGTTCTCATTAACCAGGTTTCCATCCAAGGAGTTTTTGCGAAAAAATATTTAGCGCTTCAAATTTTAGCTGATGGAAATGCTAATTATCGATAAAATGTTGTACATGTCGACATATTTTTCCGTTTAACTTTAGCGCATAAATTCCATATCGATACTTCAGATGTCGCAAAAACTACATTGGAAACACTTTTTGTCGGAAAAAAAGGGCTTCAACGCAAATAAATGTGTCACATGATACATTTTCATCACGTGCAATCAAAACGAGAATAGCGGAGCGGTTCGCATGGTCTGATGAAGAGACTCGTTATTTCTCGCGATGAGCCAATGCAGTAGCGGATAGGCTGGGTCTCCTGCTACTAAAAGGGGTAACTGATCTCCCTCCACATCAACTGTAGCCTGGGGGTGTCTCTCAGGATGTCTAAATAATACAAAAACCACAAAGGCAATTTACTGTGCCAGTCAAAATATTTAATAAACCGTGTGTTTCATTATCTAAACATTTTTTTCTTATTATTAAATGGCAGATGTTTTAGCATATATGAGAAATTCTCTAAATTAATATTAACTTTAATTTTTTTTGATTAAACGTCGTTATTTTGTATTAATTCAAATTTCAGTTTTAATTAAAAACCTTAAGGGAAGCAGGTTACAGTACTAATTCAGTTGTTATCGCACTGAGAAGGGATGTTGAAAGGTAGGCTCACCTGTACAGATCCGATGCTGCAAACACAGCTGCATCATGGGCACTTCCAGGAGTGCCAACGCAAATGTCTCGTATCATGCACCTGTCATCAACAAGGGCCTGGAGAACAATAGATGGCCACCCTTTGCGATTAATGTAATCGCGGTAGCCTTCCGTCGGGGGAAGAATAGGCACATGCGTGCCATCCAGCGCACCGTAAATCTGTGGCACAAGATGCACCAAGGAATTGCGGTATGCAATTTCATTGGCCTCCGCTACAGTCGGAAGTCTGATACAACGCCAAATTAATTTTTCTTTAATAGCGGAGCACACAGCATATACACATCGATGAACAGTAGTTTTACTAACCCTGAAAGTTTCTCCAACTACTCTATACTCGGCGCAGGTTGCCAGCTTGTAAAGGGCGATGGCAATCCGCTTTTGGGTTGAAACCGGTGGTCGGTGGCAACCTGTGATGGGCGCAACATCAGGACTGATGAATCCACACAACATCTCAAAACATCGGCCGTGTCATTCTAAAATGTTGCAGCCAGAGATTTTCTGTGAAGTGTCTCTCCAACACCTTCTCCCAGAAGGTCTTATTCCGTCGTCTCCCCATACCCGTGGGTTTCGTCGCACTGGGGTACTTTCTTCGAGCTCTAGGGCTATCAGACAAGCAACTGCTTCATTCTGCTGTCGTCTTCGGATATTATGTACAATTCCAATTATTTGTGAAACTGAAATAACAGTAAGCTGGCAAATTTCAAAAAACTGTCTAAATCTCTCCATTTCTTTGTTTCTTTGTTTAGTAGAGGGGGTGTAACGTGGAAAACAAAAGGTAGATAATTTGCGACATACACAAAATTGTGTATGGAAACGGCTCAAGGGCAGATTTTTTTCGCGATACAACAAAACTTATGCGACAGTTCGTTTTGGGGGGGATGACGTCATCACGCACACTAGTTTATCGATAAAAAGCCAGTTGGATGTAAACGGGCTGAAGACAGCAAATTTCGCACATTTTTTTTTACGTATATTCTATTTGTCGATAACAAAACGTCGCAAAAAACTGGATGGAAACTTGGCTATTATGGGGTGTTGTGTGTAGCATTCTGAGGAAAAAAATGAATTTAATCCATTTTGGAATAAGGCTGTAACAATAAGATGTGGAAAAAGTGATGTGCTGTGAATACTTTCCAGACGCACTGTATGTGTATATCTAGGTATGTGTGTGATAATCTTAAGGTGCGACAGTAAACCCACCCAGTAACAAACCTGATTAGTACACTTACTCCTAGGTAAAGGGTAAGTAGAGGGAAACGCCACGATAACACATCTGCCAAAAGGTGCTTCAACAAAGTACTGAGTAAAGGGTCCAATTATGTGTATCAATGCAATATTTCAGTTTATTTTTAAAAAATTTGCAAATAACATATGAAAGGACACTGATGGCAAGTAAGGGGAAGTGCACTTAGGACCGAGGCTAAGGAGCACATCTCCGGTTTATATTTAAAAAAAAAAAAAAAAAAAAACACCCTTGTGGGAAACTGAAGCAAAACTAAAAAAGGCACAGATATAAAAATGGAAACCTTGCCAACTTAAAGGTTTCTGAACAAGGCAATTGGGACAACTTGGTTATAAGTGAACCAAAACTGGATGTCTAGTTGGTTAAACAGTCAGGACACAAAGGGTACAGATAAGAGAAGAATGGAGTGAGGTCATCAGTGGAGTCCCTCAGGCGTATGTCCTTAGACCATGACTTTTTCAGATTCATATTAATGACATTGACTGTGGTAGGTTTAGTAAACTTGTCATATTTGCAAATGACACTAAAATGGGAGAGATGGCTGACAAGGAAGATTCAGCAAAAAAATTCAGATAAGATTCGGATAAGCTTCAGAACTGGGGAAACACCACGAAAAATGGGAGATTAATGCAGAAAAGTGCAAAGTGCTACATGTGGACAAATGGAATGTCAATTATAAATACAAGATGGGAGACACTGAACTACATGAAGGAAAAACAATTTTAGGGGTTTATGATGACATTTTTATCGACTAAGGAATGCACAGAAGCAATTAGAAAGGCAAATAAAATGTTAGGTTTCATCATAAAAACTGTCAAAATTAAGTCAAAGGATGTTAAGCTCAAACTATATGATGTCCTAGTAAGACCACATCTGGAGTGTTGTGTGCAGTTCTGGTCACCGAAGTACAAGAAAGACATAGCAGCACTTAAAGATGTGGAGAGGAAAACAACCAAGTGTATCATGGGACTTAAGGACATGACCTACTGTGACAGACTCAAGAGAATTACACTGGTTTAGTCTCAAGCAGAGGATACTGCATGGGGACCTCATCCAGGTATTTAAAACCCTCAAAAAGCTTTGATAAAGGAGACCCTGCATCTTAAAGGTGAATTACGTACTAGCGAACATCAGTAGAAATGAAAAGGGAAGTGCATTTAGGACTAAAGACGGGAAGCACATCTTTACACAAAGAGCTGGGGGACTCTGAAACAAACTACAAAGACATGGAGTTGAAGCAGAAACCTTGACAAACTTTAAGTACTATCTGCATGAGATATTGGGACAGCTTAGCTATTAGCTAAACAAAACGGGCCTGATGAACTAAATGGTCTCCTCTCGTTTGTCAAATTTCTTATGTTTCTTATTTTCTTATGGGCAGAATGGTGGCTCCAATTTTAGGGATCCTAGTCGGCAACCAGAAGGTTGCCAGTTTGAATCCCATAAACGCCATTGGACCCTTGACAAAAGCCCTCAACCTGTAATTGCTCCGTCCTGGGTATGTTGTTAATCTGCATCCAGCCCTGCCATCAGGTCCTAAAACTTGCAGGGAAAACTTGTGGGCTGGTGGCAGGATTGGCACTCTGGCCAGTGTTCCAGTGTGGCGAGGTTGAACTGCTGCACTCTGATCTCAATCTGGGTGATTTGCCGTGTGGTGGGTGTGGCAATGTGCTGTAATCAGTGCATCCCCCCCAACCTCCCCTTTCTCATATGATGGACTGAAGGGTCATTTGTCAGACTTTTAGCTATCCTTATTTAGGGATGAAGGTGACTTATAATTTACTGTGTCATTTCACTGGCAAACCATTGACAGTAAAGAAGTGCAAGAAAAGCACCAGCTAACCTATTCATTTAAACTAAAAAGTAACAAGTCAGGAATTATAAAAATAAATGGAATATGTGGCAGACACAGAATAAAGTGAAGAAAAACCGTCAGTGCACCAGGGAGCCGCCCCATCAACCCCCACACACACATTAATTACTGTTAAACTTTACCTGCAATCTGCTCCTCAGTAAGTTGATCAGCCTAAAGGAAATAAAAAGAAATCTAAATTAATTGCAATATATACACAATCATCACCATGCATAGAGAGATTGGTTATAATAAAAAAAAAATGTATGAGCATAAGAGCAGTTGTGTATTTGGTGTCTCATTTTTGCCACAATTATAAAACTGAATGCAATTTCATTCTGTCAGCTGTAAAGCATGAGAGCAGTTGATTACATTTAGCAGTGCTACAACAGTAATTGAATTTAAAATTAATATACAACAAATAGAACACCTTAAGTATTAAAAGAAGTGCTTGAAATGTTTTTACATTTTTTTTTGTCCCTAAAAAGGTGAGATCAACCAGTGGCAGGATTCAGGAATAAACTTTATGCAACCTTATGCAATAAAAGTCAGTAATTTTTAAATTTTAAAAATAATGGCACCCCCAATATTTAATTTAAAAAAAAAAAAAAAAAAAGTCCTGCGACAATGTAAGATTATATTTAGACCACACCAATAAATTTCAAATAATAAGCCAACTACATGTCATGGAATAGCTCATGTGCACTGCAAAAAGGACACAAGTGCACGTGACACCCCAAAAGAGAGGAATTCAAGTTCAAACAAACTGCATTGCAGTAGTGTCTTTCAGAGATGCACTTCACTAGGAGCAACGGAATTTAAAAAATAAAAAAAAAAAAAAACCCAAAATATTATATATTATATACATACATATATATATGCGCACCTCAATAACTATGCCAATAGTAGCAACCCATTTATTACAAAGAAATCAAAAATTTGAATTTTTAATAAAAAGCAATATAGAATACTGCACTGATTACCATACATGTACTTTTATTTACCTGTGTCAAGTACTGAGCTATGAATTATTTTGCATTAACCTCCACCCCCAACCCCCCCACACAGATCAGGGTGCCCAACTCCAATCCTGGGCGTTTTTTTTTTTTTTTGTTATTCTAACCATTTTCTTGAATAGTGACCAGTTTTTAAAAAAGTGCATAGCCAATCATCTGAAAGATGTCCATGTTAATGCGACTCCAAACCCACACTGTCGCCACCCTAAAACCACCTATGTACAAACTATACTAATCAACCTTATACATATGCAGTAGTGTTGCTGTAAGCCTTTGATGCTCAACTCCAATTCTGGAGGACCTCAGTCGCTGCAGTGTGTGTTTATTTTTGTGTTTTTTTTTCTCTGACCATTTTCTTTATTAGGGTGGCAGTGCACAGTGGTTCATGTCTCAGGTCCTCCCTGCATGGGTTCTGCACATTTTTGCCCAAGTCTTTGGACTGTGGGAGGAAACCCAAGAAGGCATGTAGGTTAGGCGACGTGGTGATTCTAAATTGGTCCTAGTGTGTGGGCTGGCTTGTTCCTCACCGTGCACCCTATGCTATCTGGACTCGGCTCCAGCAGACCCCCTAAAACCTGTTCAGGACAAAACCGGTTACAATATGAAAGATTCTTAATTAGTGACAAGTTTTTTGCTGCTAATTAATTGATTTGGTATTTATAACTCAGACCCTTTAAATCAGGGGTGAGCACTGGGATGTGGTGAAGGTTGCATTATACCGTGATGATTCACATTAGAAAGCATTGAAAACTTCATTGAAGGTAAAAGGGAAAAAAAAAAAATATAAAATAAAAAAAATGGTGCAGCACAGAGCCAGATAATTTATAGTCACTAGGGCGCTGTCCATGATTAATTTCCTTTTTTTTGCACTAATGCGATCTTTTATTCGCCGTCGTTTCATTTATAACGTATTGTCCTTTATATGCACTGAAAACACCTGTATCTGTGTGTGCTGCTTCCCTTTATACTACTGATTTTTTTTTTTTTTTTTTGCCCATTCTCTTTCATCTCGCGGTTTTTTTATTTGTCTTTCATGATCTTAACGTGAAGATCACGTATTGTCTCCTAGTCATTCATTCCACAGGATTTTTTTGTTTTGTTTTTTTTTTTTTAATAATAGAGATATTCTCATTGGCAAAAAAATAAAGCTTGGGAGAAGTTTGAATTTCAACACTACCGTTATCCAAAGTCATAAAAACAATGAATTAGTTTGAGAATAAATATGACCGGTCTGTGTCCCAAGTTCAACGCCATTGACAGATTGAGGCAGTTTTAAAATAAAAAGGCAGACCACGACTGCTTCTATCATAAACATGGAGGGACGAGCAATGGTTGTTCCTGGTGGGCTGCAGGAACCTATCCCAGCTAGCATAGGATGCAGGGCAGGAAGCCAGACCATCACAGAGGCAAACACTCTCACAGGGCGCTATTTAGCATTGCCAATCCACCTAACCTGCATGTCTTTGAACTGTGGGAGGAAACCCACAAAGAGACAAGGAGAACATGCAAACTCGATAAAAAGAGGACCTGGGACACAACTGCTGGTCTCCTTACTGCAAGGCAGCATCACTACAACTGTGCCAATTCTGAAGAAAAAGTGAAGAACTGAAAACTACTCGTCTGTTTTAGAATTTAAATCATTTGGATGATATCATTAGAAAAGGGAAAAGGAAAAATCTACAATTTAAGAATGACCCAACATTACAGCCATAGCCAAAAGTTTTGAGAATGACGCAAGTATTGGCTTTCACAAAGTTTGCAGCATCAGTGTCTTTAGGTCTTTACATCAGATGTTTCTAAGGTATACTGAAGTAGAATTACAAGCATTTCAGAAATTTCAATGGCTTTTATTGACATGAGGTTTATGCAAAGAGTCAATATTTGCAATGTTGGTCTTTCATTTTCAAATTGCCCTGGCATGCCGTCAGTCAGCTTCTGGGCCAAATGCTGACTGATGGCAGCCCACTCTTGCATAATCAATCCTTGGAGTTTGTCAGAATTGGTGACTTTGTTTGTCCACCCGTCTCTTGAGGATTGACTTCAATGGGATAAAGGGCTGAGGAGTTTCCTGGCCATGGACCCCAGATTTTGAGGTTTTGTTCCCCAAGCCACTTAGTTCTCACTTTTGCCTTATGGCCCTTGCGCTCCATCATGTTGGAAAAGGCCTTGTTGGTCACCAAAAACTGTTCTTGGATGGTTGGGAGAAGTTGCTCTCCGAGGATGTTGTGGTCCCATTCTTTATTCATGGCAGGCAAAATTGTGAGTGAGCCCACTGCCTTGGCTGACAAGCAACCCCACACATGATTTGTCTCAGGATGCATTACTGTTGGCATGACACAGTACTAATGGTAGCACCACTCACCTTTTCTTTTTTTCCATCCGGATGCCCCAAACAATAGGAAAGGTGGTTTATCAGAGAAAACGACTTGACCCCAGCAGTCCAATCCCTGTACCGTCTGTCCCTGATGTGTTTCTTGGCTTCTTTGCTGCCCTTCTTGACCCTCACCAGGCCATCCTCCAAAAGTCTTCCTCACTGTGCATGCAGATGCACTCACACCTGCCTGCTGCCATTCGTGAGTAAGTTCTGCACAGGTGGTGCTCCGATCCCAAGCCATGAATAAAGAATGGGACCAAAACATCCACCGAGAGCAACTTCTCCCAACCATCCAAGAACAGCTTGGTGACCAACAACGAACAATTCAGCATGATGGAGCACCGGGCCAAAAGGCAAAAAGTGAGAACTTAGTGGCTTGGGGAACGAATCGAAAGAAGAAACACATAGCAGCACTTAAAGATGTGGAGAGGAAAACAACCAAGTGTATCATGGGACTTAAGGACATGACCTACTGTGACAGACTCAGAGAATTACACTGGTTTAGTCTCAAGCAGAGGAGACTGCATGGGGACCTCATCCAGGTATTTAAAACCCTCAAAAGGCTTTGATAAAGGAGATCCTGCATCTTAAAGGTGAATTACGTACTAGCGGACATCAGTAGAAATGAAAAGGGAAGTGCATTTAGGACTAAAGACGGGAAGCACATCTTTACACAAAGAGCTGGGGGACTCTGAAACAAACTACAAAGACATGGAGTTGAAGCAGAAACCTTGACAAACTTTAAGTACTATCTGCATGAGATATTGGGACAGCTTAGCTATTAGCTAAACAAAACGGGCCTGATGAACTAAATGGTCTCCTCTCGTTTGTCAAATTTCTTATGTTTCTTATTCCATGGCCAGGAAACTCTCCAGACTTTAATTCCATGCAGAACTTGGGGTCAAGAGGCGGGTGGACAAACAAAAACCCACCAATTCTGACAAACTCCAAGCATTGATTATGCAAGAATGTCCCACTATCAGGCAGGATTGGGCCCAGACGTTGATTGACAGCATGCCAGGGCAAACTGAAAAAAAGGGCCAACACTGCAAATATGGACTCTGCACATAAACTTCACGTCACTGTTAACAAAAGCCTTTGAAACTTATGAAATGCTTGTAATTCTACTTCAGTATACCAAAGAAACATCTGACAAAAAGATCTAAAAACAATGAAGCAGCAAACTGTGAAAAACACCACTTGTGTCACTCTCCAAACTTCTGTCCACAGCTGTACAGTTAATACTACCAATTCATGAAATTAAATAAGACCCGTTATTAGTCAAGATTGTATTTTCCAATTAAACAAATGTGTTGGAAGGACGTTGATCGCCCTAGATTCCAATCGCAAAAAGAACTATGGATAGTATTCATGAGAAAAGTTTACTTATAAAAACTCTTTACAAAGATAGTACAACTTTCTGAAGATAGACATTAAGAATTTAAGAGGACTGATGTGTTATATGTAGGTGAAAAAAATATGCCCGACATCCGTTTTATCCAAATAAAATATTATTTTTAACAACTGCACTCATGAGCTTTTCTGTAATGCAGGTTCCTAAACATTGTCTTCTTTCGGCTGCTCCCGTTAGGGGTTGCCACATCATCTTCCATATCTTTGCCCTCTGCATCTTGTTCTGTCACACCCATGACCTGCATGTCCTTTCTCACCTTATCCATAAACCTTCGCTTTGGCCTTAGTTCCACTCTCTTTACTTTCCTCCTCTCCTCCTGCCTCCAGACACGTCTCCCCCCTCTTCTTTGGCCAACAGTAGCCCAATTTCCGCCAGCACCCTGTCGGCTAACAGTACTGGTGGCGGTCGTTGTTAACCCGGGGTTTGACTGATCGGGTATGGAAATTTGTATTGTTGTCCGTATATTGATTTGGCAAAATTTTACACCGGATGCCCTTCCCGACATAATCCTTCCCATTTATCCGGGCTTGGGACCAGCACAAAGAAACACATTGGTTTGTGCATCCCCTGTGGCTGGGTTCACAGTAACATGAGGCTTTGCTAACTAGTGTGCTGTTCTTAAATAATGGGTGAACTGAAGCTGCTGCTCACCCTTACCAAATAGAAAAGCTGAATGAGGCTTAAAAAAATAATAAAAAACACAGACAGAAAGCCATCAGCCATACCAAATGCACTTCAGAAGAGGTCATCCACCTGAAGCTCAGCATGTTCAGGTCTGGCCAGTACTTGAATGGGAGGACATCTAGGAAAAGCTTGGGTTACTACTGGAAGGGGTGCTGGTGATACCAGTAGGGGGCGCTTACCCTGTGGTCTGATTGTGGATCCCGAAGCCCCAGTGCAGCGATGGGGACACTGTGCTGTACAAATGGCACCACCCAACAGGTAAGACTTAAAACCGAGGTTCTAACTCTCAGTGGTCATAAAAGATCCCTGGGCATCCTTTGTAAAGAGTAGGGTGTATCTTGATGTCCTGGCTAAATTGCTCTCCATGGCCTAACCATTCTGGCCACTGAATTATACCCTGACTAACTGGCTGCCATTACATCATCTAGTTGGGTGGTGAACATTGATGGTATTTAAAGTGGCTCCCCACTCTCTATGTAAAGCGCTCAAAGCAGTGAGAGGGAGGTCAGGTTGGGGAGCCTGTACTGGTACAGCACGTTGCCACACCCACCACAAGACGAAACAGCTCGAGATCCTGGTTGGCAAAAGGCAGACAACGCGGATCAGTCCCAACCTCTGAAAATAACCCTCTATCAGCCTGGTCCAGCCACTCGGGTCCTCAACAATAAGGATCCTGTACGCCGGATCACCCTCGGGGAACTGTGCCACATGACTGTAGTGCCGTAACTGATGCTCCCTCCAATGCAGGTCATGTACCTCATTTGGGGCTCTGTGAGCAACACAAAGTCAAACCAGTGGTACCCAAGGATTTTTCTGAAGAGACACAGTACTGAAGGAGTCCAGGCTTCACCTCGGATCACTGGATAGCGTCCATGACTCGCAAACAAGAAGCACCAGGACTCTAAAGACTTGGACCTTCGTCCTTTTGCAGAGA
>JANRMT010062796.1:98632202-98643177 GCA_026402145.1 Polypterus bichir lapradei | reverse complement strand
TAAATTGCTCTCCATGGCCTAACCATTCTGGCCACTGAATTATACCCTGACTAACTGGCTGCCATTACATCATCTAGTTGGTTGGTGAACATTGATGGTATTTAAAGTGGCTCCCCACTCTCTATGTAAAGCGCTCAAAGCAGTGAGAGGGAGGTCAGGTTGGGGAGCCTGTACTGGTACAGCACGTTGCCACACCCACCACAAGATGAAACAGCTCGAGATCCTGGTTGGCAAAAGGCAGACAACGCGGATCAGTCCCAACCTCTGAAAATAACCCTCTATCAGCCTGGTCCAGCCACTCGGGTCCTCAACAATAAGGATCCTGTATGCCGGATCACCCTCGGGGAACTGTGCCACATGACTGTAGTGCCGTAACTGATGCTCCCTCCAATGCAGGTCATGTACCTCATTTGGGGCTCTGTGAGCAACACAAAGTCAAACCAGTGGTACCCAAGGATTTTTCTGAAGAGACACAGTACTGAAGGAGTCCAGGCTTCACCTCGGATCACTGGATAGCGTCCATGACTCGCAAACAAGAAGCACCAGGACTCTAAAGACTTGGACCTTCGTCCTTTTGCAGAGATATTGGGAGTGCCACACACCCCTTTCCAGCGACCTCATGAACCCCCCCCCCCCCCCCCAGTTCATCCACTGACTTCATAGGAAGAGTCACTAGAGACATGAATGTCACTGCCGAGGTAAGTAAACCTCCCGACGTGGTCTACACCCTCTTCACAGACAGACACACTGCTGATGGCCGTGCCCAAGAGGTCATTAAAGGCCTGATCTTCGTTTTTATCAGGACACTTCAACTTGAAAGTTGCCCCAGGGATTCTGTACAATGGCTGACCTACGGGGATTAATAAAGTATATCAATATCAAATAAAGAACCTCCTCTACTCTCCTTCAGGCAAGCCTTATCCTTTACCTCCAGACGTCAACTCGCCCATGTGAGACAGCATGTCCACCTTCATACCAGACCTGTTAGTACTTCTGGTGTTACCTCCTGACCATTCCCAGTTCTGGCAGAAAACTCATAAAGTGGAGACAGCCAATCCCTGCAGCACCCATGGAAACCTACAGGGCTGCCCCACGGGACAACAACTCCCTGAAGTTGTGGTACACCAGCCTGGAAACACTGCCACCCAGTGCAGCAGAAGTGCATACAGTCTTAGGTTTTCTCCCTCTCCAAGTCCATCTACTACTCTGCCCTCCCAGCTGGGCAAAGATCTTCTGCTGAATCCCACCCTGGATGCCAGTCCAACCATGTTGGCATAACATGTCCAGTCTCCGGCTGAGAGAGAGAGAGAGAGAGAGAGGGAGGAAGGACACAACCTGCAACTTAAATATTCACTGCAATGGCCTCCTCTTGAGTTCATCTTAGACACCCATTAATACCAAATACTTAGGGTGTGGTTTGGGGATAAGAATTGCACACAGCAGCTTAATGTTCTTATGTTGCTTATGCATTTTCTAAATATAATCCTATGCAATATGAACTACTTTGAAAAGAGTTAGAAGCAACCACTACAATACACCATTTGCCTACAATAAAGGCACAATGTTTGAATTGAATGTAGCCCTTTTACCATTCAATGCCTTTTGATACAAATAAGAGAAACAAATCAAAACTTGCTAGAATGGCAAGGGCAAAACACAGTTGTTTGGATTAGAGAGAGAAAATAAAATGCTAACATTGCAATTTCCAGAACTACAAAATAATGGGAGTCTGGTCGACAGTAGTTAATCCACAAAGACAATGTAAATGCTGCAGTGAGAAACTGATCTGTGCAATCAGCAATGTAGAGAATGAATGAAAAGTCAGTGTGCAAAAAAGTTAAACTAGATGGAGACATTCTTTGGAAAAAAAAGAAACTAGCTGTTTAAGCCTATGCTGTAAAAAGCCCGGGCTACTAGAAAACATGGATTCTGGCACTTTCTGGTGGATTCGTTTTGCCGACGTGCTCGCCCCCATTGTCTATCAGTGGCTATGCAAGTTTCTCTCTCTGCTCTGAGGTTTCGTTTTGCCGATGTGCTCACCTCGGTCGTGCATTAGCGAGTTTCTCTTTCCTCAGTGGTTTTGTTTTGCGGATATGCTTGCCTCAGTTTATCAACGGTTAAGCGAGTTTCTCTTTTCTCTTGAGGTTTCATTTTGCCGACGTGCTCACCTTTGTTGTCTATCAATGGCTAAGCGAGTTTCTCTCTCCTCAGAGGTTTTGTTTCACCGATGTGCTCACCTCACTTGTGTATTAGCGGCTAAGCGAGTTTCTCTTTGCTCGCCGGTTTCACTTTGAAGACTTTCCTTGAGCTTCATGCTGTCGTCTTGCACTTCCGGGCCGGACAGACAGATACACACTTCCATGCATAGACGTTTATATGCAAGATGCTAAGAAGCCATCAATTTGTAGAAAAATACAGAACATCCATCTTGCTTTCATAGCTGCACTTGTATTTGTGTAAGCGTTACTCTGCAGTTACTCGTCTTCATTGGAGAACCTACCCTGTGTGTGTAGGCAAGATCATCAACTCAAACATTTCAATTCAGCCCGCGCTCCACAACTCTTTAAAACAAAATCGTACCCATTTCAAAAGGTGATAATGGTTCTTTATTCTTCACATCAGAGGATTCCAATCTTCTCTCGATAACAATCGCTAAAAACATTCCTGTTTCTGCTTGTTGGCTCTGGTAAAGTATAGATGGGAGTTTTAAAATTTTTCCATGTACTGAGACAGGAGCTTTTTCTGGGAACATCTAACTCTCACCAGAAACCAAATCTCTGAGAAGATGCCAGTTTACAGGAAAGAAGTCATCCTACCTAAGGCTGATTTAGAGACATAAATATGCCTAGCAGGCCTGTCCCCAGAATGTAAGAAGAAACCAGCATTCCTGAAGAAAGCCCACACCAACGCAGGAAAAATGTGCCAACTCCGTAAACCAAGTGAGCAAGCCAAGAATTAAACATGACACTGGATTAATTTGTTTCTAACTGGACTAGCTTTAACATTACTAAAGTTAGTCACTCTATCAGAAGTCTTTGATCAGATTACAGTATACTACTGATGAGGTCATGCTGTTGATAGACCTGTTTAAAAGAACGACTCAATTTAATAATAATAATACATTTATATTATGCCCTTCCCAGGTTCAAGGATTTGTAACAGATTCTACCGGTGGGTTTCTTCCAGGAACTGCAGTTTCCTCCTACAGTCTAAAGACATGCAGCTAAGGTGAACTGGCACGGCTAAATTGGCCTGAGAGAGAGAGAGAGAGAGAGAGAGATTACCCTGTGATGACCTGGCACCCTGTCCATGAATTATGCCTGCTGGGATAGGTTCCAGCTGCCCTGACTAAGCAGGTTAGGAAGATGGATGAGAGAAAGTAATTAAAAACTAAACTGATAACAAAACCAGCATTTGCGTGTGCACATGTGTTGACATACTAAGGTGTCAATAACACTGCCAGTCAAAACTTCGGAAATCACCCAGAAATGCTTATATTCTAGATAGACACCAATCTTTTTTTTTTTTTTTTTTTAATCAAAATACAATAAATAGATTTAAAAATACAACCAAGATACTACTCCTCAGATATGAATTAAGCTTACATTGATTACTACCTACAGAACATAGAGACTGATATATATTACACACAGTGGAAGCCAAGTTCTGCAATACACTTTGCATATTGATAGCTAGAAATCCACAAAGGGAGAAAAAAAAATGAATCATGTATCTTAAAATCGTCTTATTTCTGAGCTTTCATCACCTTCCAGGTTGTATCATCAGAGGAAAATTATTAGATATACAGGAATCAAAACCAATAGCAGCACACCATGCAGTGTATGCCCAGCTGTTTACGTGAGACCAACGTCCAAAACACTCTCAACACTTTATACAAGAACACTGAAATGTTGTCAGAAGACCCACAACCTCCGATATACACACACATACCAGTTCAACTGGGACACGGTGCAAATAAGATTCAGGGCAAATACGATAAGTGCCGGAGAGCTGGCTGAATCGTGGCTGTCAAATGAAGACACCATTAACAGACACTTGGACACGAACCCAGCATATGCGGTCTTAAAAAGAAGAACATTCAAATAATAATGACTTTAAGACCAACACCTTCGAAACCCACCACCCCATTTACTATATATTTAAATCTTTCTCAGAGAGAGATTGATCAATCGATAGATAGATATCTATATACAGTACATCTATCTCTATATATCTATGCCTGGCTTGTCATCCAGACCAATACCCCTAGGCCGCCAGATGGAGCCCTCCCTTCAGCATGGAGGTGCCCCGAAGACCAGCAGGGAATCATGGACAATGGAGTTTTTCATCCACAGCCCTGCTGTATACCAAGGGGCCACTAGAAGGAGCTGCAGGGAGGAGCAGAGAGTCATATGTGCCCTATAACCCGAAGTGCGTCATAGGCAAAGCGACAGCAGAAGTGACATACTTCCGGGGTGAAGAAAAGGACTTTTTAATCTGACCCAAAAGTGATAAGGATCACATGAACTGGGGACTGGAACACTTCCGGGTCAGGGACTATAAAAGGACCGTGACAACTCCCAGACGGCGAGCTAAGCTGGGTGGAAGGGTGGCAACGCGTTTGGGAGTGGAAGATTGTTTATGGATTAGTGTATTGGTTTGTTTAATGAGTATGGTGGAGGAGAGGGTACTTTGTGCACTGTTTTGTGTTAATAAAGTCAACTTTTGGACTTTTATCTGGTGTCTGGTGACTTGGACAAGGGTTCACGGGAGCGATAGCGCCCCCTATCTGTCACAACACCTATATCTATCTATCTGTGGCATCCCCAGCCAGGACCCCTGGAAGGACTGGGAGAGAGACAATACCTCTCTTGGACCACGAGAGGGCAGCTTAGAAGCTCAAACCTTTTTGGGGCTCGTGGCCACCACCGGGGGTGCCTGGAGGACTATGGTCACACCAGGAAGTGCTGCCAGAAGATCATCATGAAGCACCTGGAGCAAATCCAGGGTATTATAAAAGGGGCTGCCTCACTCCAGTAGAGGAGCCGGAGTCAGGAAGAAAAAGACAGAGCTTGTGAGAGGAGGAGTGAGGGTGAAAAAGAAGAAGGAAAAGGCAAAGAAAGGACCGAGCCAAGCAACTATTGTGGGTTAGTGTCTCGTGTGGGCAAAAAGAATAAAAATGTGTGCTTTTGGACATCTTTGTGCCTCAGTGTCTGTCTGTAGTTGGGCTGGTTCTTAACTATATATTTTTTTATGTCTAATCATTTTCCTCTGATGATGACACTTTGTAGGTTGTCTAAAGTTAATAAATAAAAGACTATTTAAAATATGTGATTTGTCCCTTTGTGGATTTCTAGCTATCAATATATATTATATAAAATTACATACACACACACACTAAAGAACTTCTGTAAAAAAGCCACATTTCCCACTGTGGGCAAATAACCTTTATCTACTACCAGTCAAAAGTATGGAAACACACACAGATTTCCAGGTTTTTCATAGAAATGATATGTCTCTTCATGAGGATACTATTACATTGGTTTAAAAATGAAGCCAAGACATTAAAATGGTTCCTAATAGCAGCTTAAAATGACCTTTAACTCGTTATTTGCATAGGACTACAAATCCCCATTTTCAGCAGTCCTAATGGTCAAGTCCTTTAGCTTATCCTTAATCAGACATGTTTACATACTAATCGGCCGTTACAGAAAACTTTGTAAAATTGCATCACTACCACTGAAACTGCAATCCAAGTGAACAGAATAACCAAGATACGGGCATTCCTAAAATACCCTAGGCTCAAAAATGAAACAGCGTTCTCAAAAAGCGCGTCAGTCTATGGTGTTTGTTCTAGAATGAAGGTTATTCCATATGACAGACTGCCAAGAAACTGAAGATTTCATACAAAGGTGTCTATTGTCTGGAGAGAAGGCGGCAAACTGGATCTGACCGGGACTGAAAGAGAAAGCTCACATCAGATGGACAACTGTGTATGCAGTGCGAGAACATACACCTTACAGGTTCTCAAGTGGCTTCTTCCTTAAATACGTGCCAAATGTCAGCATTGTCTGCCAACGAGGGAAAAAAAAAAAACTCCAGGAAGTGGCAGAGTTTCAAAGAAAACAAAATAAACATGCAAGAATCTGGCAAATAAGATTAAAATGGACAGAAGAACAGAGATGATATTGGACAGCTGATGGTTTGCAACAGAGGAAAGATCAGACCAGGATGCTGAGGACATTGGTATTCGAGGTGTAGATCAGAAAGATCCCAAATGAGAACCTATAAGGTGTTTGTTTCTCACACTACACACTCCGATGTCATCCTCTTACACAGTTGCCCCTCTCATCTGGATGCCTACCCTCTTCTCTCACACAGACACCTATGCATGAAATCTTCGGTTTCTTGGCAATCGACCACATGGAATAACCTTAATTCTACAAAAAAAAAAAAAAAAAAAAAAAAAAAAAAAACATAATGGATGGACAAGTTTCTTGAGAAAGCCATTTCATTTTGGGCTTTTTAACCTAGAAGTGCATTTCAGGAATGCCAGTACTTGAGATGGGTCCAACTGCAGTCTGCAATACCTATGTCATAGGTCAGATAATGCCCATGTCAGATAACCCTCCTACAACCCTAACCGTAGTGTAATACAATGGGCATTTCATGACTGACACACTGTGGTCTGCAATTACACGCCATTGCAGTATTTTGCAACCCAACTGAACAGCAGGTTTCAGTGTTACTAATGAAATTACAAAGGTTTCTCTAATAACCAAATAGCATTTCAACATGACTAAGGATAAGCTAAGGAAGTTGACAGTGAAGGAAAGGCTGCTGAAAATGGGGCTTTGAATAATAAATTTAAAAAAAAAAATTCAAGCAGCCTTTATCAACCCTAGTAATGTCTTGGCTACATTTAAAAATAAACATAATGGTATCTTCATGAATACCATGCACATGTTTCCATTCTATTGACTAGTAGTAGATATCCAGAAGAAAGGAACTATTTGACAGGTAGATACAGGAGGGAAATTTGACTTTTTACAGAAGCTGTTTAAATAAACAAATAGATGGAAAAACAAAATATGTTTACACAAACTATGGTCTATGGTTAGAAATCTAAGACTCGTAAGCTTAATTCATATCTGAGGAGGCAAGAGTTTCACAGGTTTTAAAATGAATAACCGACTTAACTAATCAACTGTCAAAGCTGTGGGTTTCCTTTAGTCGGCTGAAATTCCAAAATCTTCATAATCCTCTGCAGTCTGTCTGGTGGACCCCAGTTGTAGCCTTAGGGTCTAAGTATTTCTTTTGTCCAGTTGATGGCAAGGTTACAATTTTTTTTACAAGGCGAAAACCTATGCAGCATTAAAAATCTGCTGCCACTAACTGAGTCTATTAAAATAACCGACTTTAAAAATCAAAACGTATTCTTGTATAGCGTCCTTATCAAGAGGATGACGTAACCTATATGACCGCAATTGACTCCTCCTCCTCCCCAACTAACTGTAAGCCATAACAGACGCAGCACGCTGCAAATGCGGCAGTGTTTATTTTGCAGATAAATCCCTCTGTGCGCAATTTTGTTCGCTTGACCCACTTTATGAAACTCACCTGACCGTTTGGATGCGAGTTAAAAACTACGCACGCCCACCGCAGGGAAAGGGGGTTTTGCTTTACAACGAATCTCGCTATCTCGGGAACTTTACTAAGCTCTATTGCGTCTTTATCTGCATGGTTGCAACCGTACACACCTGCAATCGCCCAAGCCACACGACATGCCTTATCTGCAACTTTAAGTACGCAAATATTAAAGAATCGGACATAAAGGCACAATTGATCTTATTTGACAGGTCAACCTAATACCAACGTTTTCCTCCCACGACTGATTTTACACAATGGTGACCAGAGGACGGGGCGGGGGCGAAATCCCACTTTTGCAACCTACAGTTTAAGAAAACGGAGTGAAACACAAACACTTGCAATCCAACGTCGCGTACATAAAAGGCAAAAAGAAAAAAAAATCAACGCAGACACAGATGGTAGCAAATCAGGTAACGACTTGAGGACCACCGAAATATTAGCACGTCTAGAAACGTCTGAGAAACTGAAATAGGACTCGCCGGACACGTGTATGGACTAATTAACAAAATGACACCAATCAAGACGAATCAAAATTTCCGTTCTCGAAATGCATTCGATAAACTCTGTACGACGCAGCTGGACCCTTTTATCCATTTATTTTTTTTAAGTGGGTCATGTGCGCACCTCTTTGCCTCAAATACCGCAATGAAAGTAAACGCACTCGTTAAAACAACGACATCACATTTCGTTAAAGAAAGTTAATGTATACTCACCATCTTTTTTGCAGTAACCTGTTTTAAGGACTCTGAAGGAACAATCAGCAACCGCAACCACGCAGAACTCCTCGTGAACTACAGAGGAAATAAAGGGGAGGAGGGAAGTGCGCGTACATGCGCTGAGTCTCCACCAATAGACACTTTCAGGGAAAGTGCACGTTCACGCATTGCGCTGCCGCCAATAGCCCGAATCTGGGCATGCGCACCAGCTGCTCTACTCCTTGATCTAAACGGTCACGCGCGGAAAACTAAGCGAGCACTGTGCTACTGTATTCCTCCGACGAATTACATCATGCGCCCGAGATGTCAGGCTAGGAACTCTGCGATCTCTTAACTGTTGTGGCACACCCAGGGGGTTCGACTGAATACTTTATCTGGAAATGGATTATTTCGTTTATTTTTATATATTTATGCTGAGAAGCGTATTGAACGTGGATTGTAATAAAGCATTGAGTTATACGCATGTGCTGCTGCTTGCGTTGACAGTTTTTACTTTTTCAAAGCACCCTCCAATGTAACAGTTTCGATACTGTGAGTATTCAATTGATTAAGTCTGTTGAGCTTAACAATCATTTTCATTTATACTTGCGTGCGTATAACCCTTATTTATCTTGACGTAATGGCACAAGATTGGCGAAAGGGGGTGTGTCGGTCTCCGAATGCAGAAATTGTAAGATCGCTTCTGATTGGTTCAGAGGTGCCACTGCAAAAGGACCGCGCTCCCTAATTGGGCAATTCTTACCTGCAATGCGTCAAAATTGGGCCGTGTATCTCAATAACTGAAATTAGCACTGTGGGACTTTGCTGTGTTTGATTTTTTCGGCGTATAACGAAAATAGGTCAATCAGTTTTGCTGTTGGTAAGCTGTAAGTCTGCGAAGCAAAGGATTTTTTAACAGTTTGAACTCATCAGCGCGTGTAAATGTCAGAAAAGCGTGACGCCCCCAGATTACAATAGTTGCTGCAGTTCTAAAGACATCGGGTACAATAGTAAGAACACTGAAGTGGCCAACAGTCCACCCTAATAGTGCACAGGGGAACCTAGAGGAAAAATTGGGCCCCTCTGTATAAAAGCCACTCACATTCAGAATGACACTACTCAAATAGCAGCAGGCCAGCACCAGTTTATGTGTCATCACCTACATTTAATCACAAACTAATTTTCATGAAAGTCAGTTATATGTCACAGCATCAGCCAGTTAAATGAACATTCTGTTTCCCTAGTATAGCTGCTTTCCCCCTCCAACTGCTTTCCACTGGCTTCATGCTTTCAACATACTATAAAACCCAATCTTCTCCTATTAGCAATCTGATTGATCCGATTGCAGTAATTTCTAGCTTTGGTTAATGTCTGGGCTTCTTTAGGCACAAACCAGATCTATACACAACACAACTCCTAGCACAATTTGAAAACTCTCAGAATATCTTACATGCTCATCTCACCTTTACTTCTTTTACTAAAACTGATGTCACATTACATGACTTTTAGTTGAAGGAGGCATCAGATTTGGCAACTGCAGCAATATTACACTACAACATAGTGCACAGTATGTAAAATTAGATGACTGCCTAACAATATTCCAGTAAGGTGTCACATTTCTGAAGTTTTGGAAGCTCGCCCCTTTTTCTAACAGGCAATAACATTCTGCCTGTTGGAGTTGGTGCCGTGTGGAGGGTTTACAATTATGGCGAGTTCAGCTGCAGTCTTGGCACTTTGTTCCCATTCTGGTGTTGTATGTAAAACACACAGAATTAGGCAAGTGAGTCTCATTCCTGTTTTGTTTTTTTATCGGTCCACAACCATATTCCCGATGTTCTTTATTCCTCATAGCAGCATTATGATTTGTATTGTAATTCCAGGTGAGTGCTCATTGGTTGTCAGTTCTCGAGCACACAGAACCTGCGGTTATGATTAAAGACCATCAAACTTCATTGATTTTATTGAGGTGAGTCACAGACTAGTTGGACAGAGAGGTTGGGAGCTGCACCCACCACACGAAAAATCACCTGGACTGGGACCCGAGTGCAGCGGATGACACCTCAGCACCACACTGGAACACTGTGGGGTTTTATATGTTGATTGGATTGTCAATCCTGCCACCAGCCCCCAAGGTTTCCCTGCAAGTTGGAGTACCTGCTTGCAGGGCTGGTTGCAGATTAACATCATACCCAGGATGGAGCAATTGCAAGTTAAGGGCCCAACGGAGTAGAGTCACGTCTGGCGTTTACAGGATTCAAACCGGCAACCTTCCTATTGCCGACGTAAATCTCTAGCCTCAGAGCTAGGGATATAGTTATATATAGCTTAGTTGTATAGTTGGACTGAGTCACTGGGTATATCAAACTACATAACTGTTGTGGCAGAAGCACTTGGTTGGCGCCGACACGTAAAATAAAACAAAAAGATTTTATTTTTCTTCATCTGGGGGCCACGTCTTCCCTGTGTCCCTCAGCCCTAACACAGTCCCAAAAACACCACCAAAGAAAAACACCCAAAACCACTCTTCTTTTTCCTCCACTCCTCCCAGGCTGCAGCAGCTGCTTGTTGTTGTTGTTGTTGTTGTTGTTGTTGTTGTTGTTGTTGTTGTTGTTGTTGTTGTTGTTGTTGTT
>JANRMT010062796.1:98615747-98632192 GCA_026402145.1 Polypterus bichir lapradei | reverse complement strand
TTGTTGTTGTTGTTGTTGTTGTTGTTGTTGTTGTTGTTGTTGTTGTTCTTCTTCTTCTTCTTCTTCTTCTTCTTCTTCTTCTTCTTCTTCACTCTGGCGCCTTGAGTAGTGGCTGCAGGCTGTTCTTATAGCCCACCCGGAAGTGCTTCAGGTGATAACCTAATTCAGGCTGCACTTCCAGGTGTGGCTGCATTCCAGCCCACATGGGCTCATTAAGCCGTACGGCTCCTCTGGGTGGCGGCCATGGAGCCCAACAGGTCTGAGCCCTGAAGTCCCATGACTGTGGTCCCGACATGACCCAGGAGGGCTGCCACCACGTGTTCCGGGGAACGTAGTGTGCATCCCTTGGCTGCTCCCCCGGTCCCAGTGTCAAAGGGGCATCCCGGCCAGGCATGGGTCCCAGCCGTCCGCCACACTGTATATCACAGCAGCACATCATGACTGCCCACAACTCACTAAGATATGTAAATGAAGTTGGTGACTGCAACTTACTGGAAAAGTTGTACAATGTGACACAGCCTTAAGCTTGCATCTGCAATATTCAACATTTCAGTTAAGTTTCACAACGACTTTACTTTTTCAAAATCATCTGTTACATAGGAATCTAAGTTCATACTAACTGTATGTGAGCTATATGACCACTTAGGGCCCTGAGACTTATGGGGGTCCCAACCATACATTTCTATGTAACTCTACTGTACTCTGGGGATTCAGAAAGTATTTAGACCCCTTCACTCTGTGCACATTTAATTTTGTTATAGATGTAATTTTAAAATTTAAAAAAATAAATTTTTTTGTGATAAAAGGTTTTGGAGGCTTTTCTTGTTTAATGTGTTGTCACACATATGCATCAGAGGGACACCATCAGTTCTCATCCAGCATGTGCAATACCTCATCGGAGTAAGAGAGGGTACTGCCACTAATAGTATCATTTTATTTCTCTTCTACAGCAGTGAGAAAACACTGAGAGTTGTAAGTACCCAACGCCCCCAATAATCGATGTCTCGTTTGGACACAGACTGCTTTGAGGACGGAGCTCTGATGCCATGACCCATTCATACGAGCCACTTTAGAAAGAGCCAAGAGAAATATTTATTTTGATTCTTCGCCCTTGAGCACCGATTTTGTTTGCTATTTGCCACTACTATTAAATTACATTGAAGCAGGGACTTAAGCATTCTAATGTGGATTAAATTTTAAATATATATTCTATGTATTTTGTACATTATATACTGTGTATCTATATATGAAGGGGTACCCAAAAATAACTGGAATCTGCATACATGACATGGCCTCCCCACTCAGCTCGGTGCTAGGGAGGACCTTGAGGTTAAGGGCCTGGGAGAGGGATTCATCGTTGGAGTGGAGGAATCCCTTTAGTGGAGTAACTTATTTTTGTATGGTTGTAGGCTTAGAACCATGTGATATGGGCATTCATGTTTCAATGGGAGCAGAGCCACTGCAGGGGGGCCTGGTCCGTCACCCAAGTGAAGTCTCTAATCAGGAGGTAATACCAGAGCTGCATTATTGCTCATTTAATGGTGAAGACCACTTGTCTTGTCACCCAGTCCAACATTTTATGGCTGAGATACATGACAGGGTGTTTGACACTATCAACGACTTGGCTTAACACTGCACCAAAGCTGGAGTCCGAGGCGTCAGTCTGGAGAAGGAAAGTTAGAGAGAAGTTAGGTGAAAACAATGCAGGAGCCATGAAAAGGGCCATCTTTAAGTCACGAAATGCAGCTTCTGCCATGGGGGTCCACATCACCTTCTTCTTTGTCAAGTGTGTGAAAGGCATGGCCCTCTCAGAGAATCAGGGAACAAACTGTCAGTAGTAGCCTTCTAGTCCATGGCCAGGGCCAGCCTGTATGGCCATTTTGGAGCACTAGGGTATGATACGTCCACCGCCCATCACGTAGCCTAGAAACTTAGCCTTGGTCAACCTGAAGTAGCATTTTTTGGGAGTTTATCTGGAAGCTGGCCTCACAGATGGCTTGGAGGATGTAGGAAACATGTTATAGGTGTTCTGCCCAGGTGTTAGATGATTATTTCATCCAAGTAAACATAATTATTGACATTATGGGGTGTAGGAGTCTGTCCACCAGACCTTGGAAGTTCATGAGAGCCCTGTGTCACCTAAAGAGTAAAACACATTACTGCTAATGACCATTAGGGGTGCTCAACACGTCCTTTTCCTTTTCTGCGTCCATCAGGGGGATTTGCCAATAGTCCTTCATCATGTCGAGGGTAGACAGGTACCAGGCATTACCCAGCCACTCCAGGAGGTCATTGATCCTTGGCATGGGATCGGTGTTGAAGCTCGAGACTTGGTTAAGGAAGTCATTACAAAAGCATCAACTTCCAGCTGGCGTTGGCACCAACACAATTGGGCTGAACCAAGGGCTATGACTGGCCTCTGTTACCTTGAGTTTCAACATCTGACATACTTCCAACTCAACTTCTGCCTTCCTTGCCTCTGGGAGGCAGTAGAGTCACTCGTGAACCACCACTCGTGGTTCTGTCACAATCTCATAGGTGATCAGCTCAGTACGGCCCAAACAGGGGTCCATGACTCCAGTCACGGAGGCGATGACAGCTCCCAACTCTTTCCTCTACCAGGGGCTAAGGGCGTCCCCAAAGGTTATCTGACTGGTGTCCGCTAAAAGTGGCAAACTGGTAGTGTCCACCATATCACCATGATCGTGATCAATCTATGGCTTTAAGAGGCTCAGATGCTCCCTGAGACATTGGTTAGGCTGATAGGTCAGACAGTCTATGAGTCCTTGCATTCTCAGACTTCATAATGCTCCTGCCCATGGGCCAGGAACTTGGAGTGGATTGTAGGAATTAGGACCATAACCCTGACACCTGGCTTGAACTTTCAAAGGCTGGAGCCTCAGTTGTAGAGCCATGCCTGTGCATGCTGTGTACCTTCAAGGCCGCTAATGTAATCCAATATGTTTTGTAGTAGAGGGGCTACCTCTTCCTCCCAACCATCCCAGATCAGATCGAGCAAGCCTCTGGGTTGTCGACCGTACAATAGCTCAAAGGAGGAAAACTAGTTGAGGTCTATAGCACCTCCCTGAAGGCAAACAAGACTAGAATGAGTACATGGTCCCAGTCTCTACCGTCTTTTCAGATTACCTTCCTCAACATCTGTTTCAGCATCTGATTAAAGCACTCAACCATACAGTCATATGAAAAAGTTTGGGAGACCCTCTCATCCTGCATAATAATTTACTCTACTTTCAACAAAAAAGATAACAGTGGTATAGCGGGTCCGCGGCTTCAAAAAAAGGGCCAGGTTTTAAATCTGTATAGCGGTGTTGTTTTCTGTGGGCATGATTGCACGACCGCGGGGAGTTAATGAGGTAGTTGGAGCAAGTCGCACCTGCACGTGTGGGTGTGATCGTTCTTGATTGCCTCATTGGCTTCCTGCGGTGTGTGATTATGATGCTGCACCCACAGAGGCGCACGGGGTATGTAGATATACAGGTCGACACCAGGAAAGGGGGAGAGATAGATGGATAGATGCATCGAGGTAGAGAAGAGGATGAGAATGGAGGTTAAAGGACGGGAAAGGCAGTCAAAGCAGGAGGATCTGGCCACCTAGAAAGAGGAGACTGAACAAGCTGGGGCCCCGTGAAGGAGCGTTTGTTGGTGGCACTCGATGGGCTAATCTACCCCACTGAATTTTCAAGTGAGTGGGGTGAGCAAGGCAGGTGTCCTCCCGAGGGATCCGAGGAGCGACACTACGAGAGCACGAAGGATGAAGGGATGAGAGCTGACCTCGACGGTCTGGCAGTGATGTCCGTTGGGAAGCCAAGACGGAGGGCGGCTGAAGGAGCTTGTTGCTGTTGAGTTTCCGCCGGCTGAGGGAGCAATGGGTGAGTCGGGGAGAAAGAGAGACGGAGGTGGGCAGGAGAGTAATGAGAGAGACTGCATTTTAACCTCAGAATTTTATCGGATTTATTTATCGTTGTTTTTATGCCCACTGTCCATCCATCCATCCATCCATCCATCCATCCATCCATCCACTTCCGCTTATCCGAGATCGGGTCGCGGGGACAGCAGCTTGAGCAGATACCCAGACTTCTTCTAGCTCTTCTGGGGGAATCCTGAGGCATTCCCAGGCCAGCCGAGAGACATAGTCCCTCCAGCGTGTCCTGGGTCTTCCCCGGGGCCTCCTCCTAGTTAGATGTGCCTGGAACACTTCACCAGGGAGGCATCCAGGAGGCATCCTGATCAGATGCCCGAGCCACCTCATCTGACTCCTCTCGATGTGGAGGAGCAGCGGCTCTACTCTGAGCCCCTCCCGGATGACTGAGATTCTCACCCTATCTTTAAGGGGAAGCCCAGACACCCTGCGGAGAAAACACATTTCAGCCGCTTGTATTCGCGATCTCGTTCTTTCGGTTACTACCCATAGCTCATTACCATAGGTGAGGGTAGGAACGTAGATCGACTGGTAAATTGAGACCTTTGCCTTACGGCTCAGCTCCTTTTTCACCACCACAGACTGATGCAGAGCCCGCATCACTGCAGATGCCGCACCGATCCATCTGTTGATCTCACGCTCCACTCCTCACTCATGAACAAGATACCGAGATACTTGAACTCCTCCACTTGGGGCACGATCTTGCTCCCAACTCTGAGAGGGCACTCCACCCTTTTCCAGTTAAGGACCATGGTCTCGGATTTGAAGATGCTGATTCCCATCCTAGCCACTTCACACTCAGCTGCGAACCGATCCAGAGAGAGCTGAAGATCAGATATTATGCCCACTGAACACTTGTTTTTATGGATTTATTGAACCTGGTTCACTGCACTTTGGAAACTGTTTTGTTGGTTTTAATAAAAGCACTTTAGTACTTTTTGGAAATATTCCCAGGCTTCATGTGAGATTTGTCCTCAATTGTCAGCTTATCTCTCTATTGGCATTACCAACTGTGCTGGGTTCAGGGCTCCCATAAGGACGTTGGGAGCGTGGAGTGAACCCACATCGTCACAGTATGTCTTTCATTTCCTAGGAACATATAAGTACTGGGGTGTTTTACAAACGAAGATTTTTAGTGAAGCAGTATTTAGTTGTATGAAATTAAATCAAATGTGAAAAACTGGCTGTGTAAAAATGTGGGTCCCCTTGTCATTGTGCTGATTTGAATGCCTGTCACTGCTCAATCCTGATTACTTGCAACACCAAATTGGTTGGATGAGCTCGTTAAGCCTTGAACTTCATAGACAGGTGTGTCCAATCATGAGTGGTAAAATGTATTTAAGGTGGTCAATTGCAAGTTGTGTTGACTCTCCTCTGAAGAGTGACAGACAGCATAGGATCCTCAAAGCAACTCTCTAAAGATCTGAAAACAAAGATTGTTCAGTCTCCTGGTTTAGGGGAAGGCTACAAAAAGCGATCTCAGAGGTTTAAACTGTCAGTTTCAACTGTAAGGAATGGAATCAGGAAATGGAAGGCCACAGGCACAGTTGCTGTTAAACCCAGCAGGTCTGGCAGGCCAAGACAAATACAGGAGTGGCATATGCGCAGGATTGTGGAAATAGTTACAGACAACCCACAGATCACCTCCAAAGACCTGCAAGAACATCTCGCTGCAGATGGTGTATCTGTACATCGTTCTACAATTCAGCGCAATTTGCACAAAGAACATCTGTATGGCAGGATGATGAGAAAGAAGCCCTTTCTGCACTCACACCACAAACAGAGTTGCTTGTTGTATGCCAATGCTCATTTAGACAAGCCAGATTCATTTTGGAACAAAGTGCTTTGGACTGATGAGACAAAAATTGAGTTATTTGGTCATAACAAAAAGCGCTTTGCATGGCAGAAGAAGAACACCACATTCCAAGAAAAACACCTGCTACCTACTGTCAAATTTGGTGGAGGTTCCATCATGCTGTGGGGCTGTGTGGCTAGTTCAGGGACTGGGGCCCTTGTTGAAGACGAGGGTCGGGTGAATTCAACTCAATATCAACAAATTCTTCAGGATAATGTTCAAGCATCAGTCGCAAAGTTGAAGTTATGCAGGGGTTGGATATTCCAACAAGACAATGACCCAAAACACAGTTCAAAATCTACAAAGGCAATCATGCAGAGGGAGAAGTACAATGTTCTGGAAGGACCGTCACAGTCCCCTGACTTGAATATCATCGAAAATCTATGGGATGATTTGAAGCAGGCTGTTCATGCTCGGCAACCATCAAATTGAACTGAACTGGAGAGATTTTGTATGAAAGAATGGTCAAAAATACCTCCATCCAGAATTCAGACACTCATCAAAGGCTATAGGAGACATCTAGAGGGTGTTAGATTTGCAAAAGGAGGCTCAACTAAGTATTGATGTAATGTCTCTGTTGGGGTGCCCACATTTATGCACCTGTCTAATTTTGTTATGATGCATATTGCATATTTTCTGCTAATCCAATAAACTTAATGTCACTGCTGAAATACTACTGTTTCCATAAGGCATGTCATATATATATATCCCTCTGAGTTTGAGTTTAATATTGCTAATATTGCTAATTTACTATCTTATTTTTAGTGTTAGTTAGTAAGTCTCTTACTTTTCTGAAAATTTCCTTGCTCTGTTTTATCTTTTGTTGTGGATTTTACGCATTTTTATCAAGTTTTTGTTGTCTATTCACCTGTTGCCTGGACATACTGTTTTATCGTTTGCTGTGGATTCTATGGATTTTTATCAAGTTTTATCAAGTTTTTGTTGTCCACTCTCCTGTTGTCTGGATATACTGTTTTACCGTTTGTTGTAGATTTTGCGGCACTGTCTGGATGGCATCCCTTTCTCCCTCTTCGGTTGGAATGGTGCTCAGCTATTCCAGTTTGCAACTTTGCTGACTAAATCCTGTAACCGCTCCTGGAATTAACATGCCCATCATTAAAGAACTTGGACTTCTTCGCCGTCCTCATTACATTCATAGAGGCTCTGGTCGAAAGTTCATTTTCCATAATCAGCAAAAGTGCTCTGCTACCATCATTCCATCTTTTTGGTCACTTGTCGCACGTTTGATGCGTCATCAGAGCACCGCTGTTTCAACTACTATCAGCATCAGAAGTATCACAAGATCTCTGCACTCTAGCATGGGAAACATCGGAGCCATTGTGAGAAATACCGCGAGATCCTTACATCCTCGGCTGGATTTATTTTCTGGAGTGGATTCTAAGCTGCGTGGAGTGGATTTTAATGTTTTGAGCCCTGTACAGAGATTTACTCCATAATCACTGGTCAAATTTGAATTGTTTAATTCTCAATCCATCAGCAATAAATCCACACTGATTGAAGAACACATCAGGGAGAAAGGACTTGACTTCATGTGTCTGACAGAAACCTGGCACCAGTCAGAGGCTTACTCTGCCTTAAATGAAGCGTGTCCATCTGGCTACAGTTATTTGGAGGCAGCTCGCAGCACTGGGCGTGGTGGTGGTCTAGCCATCATCTATCGTCAGGTCCTGGGGGTGTCCCCTATTTCGTTACCTGTAACATCTTCCTGCGAATGTCTTGCATTTAAATGCAAGCCCCCTTTTCCCATGACTGTTCTTCTTATCTATCAACCTCCATAACCATCTCTGGTTTTATTCCGGAAATGACTGATCTTCTCACAAAACTTTGAGCCACCTCTGCCAACATCATAATTCTGGGAGATATAAATATTCATGTTGATAATCCTAAAGGTTATCTCACTGTTGATTTTCTTGAGCTGTTAGATTCTCTCAACTTACGACAATATGTTGATGTCCCCACACATTCTAGGGGTCATACACTTGACTTGGTTATTTCAAACTCTGCTTTAATTAGTAATTTACAGGTTTATGATCTTGGTATTTCAGACCACAAAGTAGTGTCAGTGGAGCTACCCTTTTTCTACCCTCGTACCAAACCAAAACAACAGATTCATTTTAGAAATTTGAAGAACATCAAAGTGGATGCCTTGGCCCTGGACCTTAAACTTCTTTCTTCTGATCTTACCAGTTCCAGCTCTGTTGCTGACCTCATGGATCTCTACAACCAGTCTCTGAGCAGTCTCCTGGACTTTCACGCCCCTTTAACATCTAGTTCCATCTCATTTTCATGCTCAGCACCTTGGTACACCTGCAAGCTGCAAAAAATGAAGGCGGCTGGGCATGTCCTTGAACGGCGGCTCAAGGCTTCTGGGTTGACTGTTCACAAACAAGCCTATAGGGAACATAGGAGAGCGTATGCAGAAGCTTTGAAGGTTGCACGGTCCAGGTTCTATTCTACCATCATTAGGAATAGCTCTAGGGATCCCAAAAAACTTTTCAACTATAAATCATCTTCTTAAACCTCCTTCATGTGCTCATTCTGAGGCCACTGACGAGAGGTGTAATTTGCATATTAATTTTTTCAAACAAAAGGTTTATAACGTCTGCTTACACCTCTCTACCATGGATATTCTGCCCCCCCCCCCCCCCAGCTGTCGACCTGCTGCCTGAGACTGTCCAGCCCCTTTGCTCCTTCTTTGTTGCCACACGGGAAGAGGTGGAGGACGTCATCAGGAAAATGAAACCATCTACCAGTTCTCTGGACCCTTTTCCCTAAGCCTTGCTGAGGGCCAACATTTCTGCTGTTTCTCCACTTATCACCAGGATTATAAACCAATCCCTTTTGGCTGGCCATATTCCTTCAGCACTATACTGCTGAAAACACATTACTTTAACATGGCCTTTTCATAACTTCACTTTATCTTAATCCTGATACTCTGTATGTTCAATTCATCATAATAACTATTCATGGTGGCTCTAAAATCCGTACTGACCCCTACTCTCTCTTCTGTTTCTTTTTCCGGTTTCTCTGTGGTGGCGGCCTACGCCACCACCAACCTACTCAAAGCACCATGATGCCCCAGCATTGATGGACTAAAAGCCAGAAGTCCACGTGATCATCATCATCATCATCAAGTCCTTCCGTGAAAACCATAAATACAAAGAGGACTGTTTCATTCATGTTAGGTAGATTGCCCAGAGGGGACTGGGCGGTCTCATGGCCTGGAATCCCTGCAGATTTTTTTTTTTTTTTTCTCCGGCCGTCTGGAGTTTTTTTTTTTTGTTTTTTCTGTCCCCCCTGGCCATTGGACCTTACACTTATTCTATGTTAATTAATGTTGACTTATTTTATTTTCTTACTGTGTCTCTTATTTTTCTATTCTTCATTATGTAAAGCACTTTGAGCTACATTTTTTTGTATGAAAATGTGTTATATAAATAAATGTTGTTGTTGTTGTTGTTGTTATAGGTGGCGCAGTGGTAGTGCTGCTGCTTTGCAGTATGAAGATTGTGGGTTCGGTTCCTCCCTGTGTGGATAGTGCTTTGAGTACTGAGAAAAGTTCTATATAAATGTAATGAATTATTATTATTAAAAACTGCTGTCATCAGACCTCTACTGAAAAAACCCACCCTGGATCCTGAGGTTCTCTCTAACTATAGACCCATCTCTAATCTTCCATTTCTCTCTAAAGTTCTGGAAAAAATAGTTGCAGTACAACTTCATGATCATCTCAAATTGAATAACCTGTTTGAGAAGTTTCAGTCTGGTTTCCGCCCTGGACATAGCACCGAAACAGCCTTGGTCAGGGTCACTAATGACCTTCTGATGTCAGCAGATACTGGTTCTCCTTCTTTACTCATTCTCCTTGACCTGACAGCTGCTTTTGATACAATTGATAATAATATTCTTCTTCACCGTCTGCAATACACCATTGGACTTTCAGGAAATGTTCACAATTGGTTTACATCTTATTTGACCGGTAGAACTGAGTATGTCGCTGATGGTGATAGGGCCTTTTCTTCGGTGGCGCCAAGGCTGTGGAATTCTCTCCCTGATTACCTGAGAGCCCCACAGTCGATTGATGCTTTTAAACGAAACCTAAAAACTTATCTTTTTAGAAAGGCATTTTGTTAAATTATTTCTATAGATTATCTTGTTTGTTAATTTATTCTTATTTTGTAGCACTTTGAGATTGTTAAATATAAAGCGCAATATAAATAAAATGTATTATTATTATTATTATTATTATTATTATTATTATTATTAAAAGGACGTTGCTACTTTGAAAGCTCAGCCAATGATAAATAAAAATCCAAAGAATTAAGAGGGGTTCCCAAACTTTTTCATATGACTTTAATGTCTGTTGGGGATGGTAGATGGACATCTTGAGGTGTTTGATCTTGAGCAGTTCGACAACCTGTTTGGAAGGTATGCTACATGAAGGGTGTCCCTGCCAGCTGCAAGTCTCTTGTTGAATGTTAATATTAGCTTAGCACATCTCGCCACTGAGATGTTCGCCCAATCCTCAAAACCAAACTGCTCCAGCTCTTTCAAATTCAATGGATTGTGTTGGTGTCCAGCCATCTTCAAGTCATGCCACAGAGTTTCCATTGGATTGAGATCTGGGATTTGATTCGGCCATTCCAAGACATTTTAATATATTTTCAGTGTACCTTTGGCAATACAATACAATACAATACAATTTATTTTTGTGTAGCCCAAAATCACACAAGAAGTGCCGCAATGGGCTTTAACAGGCCTGGCCTCTTGACAGCCCCTCAGCCTTGACTCTCTAAGAAGACAAGGAAAAACTCCCAAAGAAAACCCTAGTAGAGAAAAAATGCAAGAAACGTTGGGAAAGGCAGTTCAAAGAGAGACCCCTATCCAAGTCGGTTGGGCGTGCAGCGGGTGTCAAAAAGAAGGGGGTCAATACAATACAATACAGTACACAGAACAGAACACAAGTAATCCTCAATACAGTATAATAGTAAGATAAAAATGTTACAAGTCCATCCACCCAACCATCCATTATCCAACCTTTTATATCCTAACTACAGGGGCACGAGGGTCTACCTTCCTAGGTGAACCTTGGTCCCAGTCTCAAATCTCTTGTGGACTGAAACAGATTTCCCTAAAGAATTGCACTGTATTTAGTGCCATCCATCTTTCCTTTAATCCTGACCAGTTTTCATGATGCTGCCACCCCCATACTGTGTGTGCCACATATGGTGATTCCCACAATGGCCAAAAAGTTCAGTTTTAGTCTCATCTGACCAGAGAACCTTCTTCCATGTGTTTGGGGAGTCCACCACATGCTGTTGGGCAAACTCCAAACATGTTTTCTTATTTTTTACCTTTAAGCAGTGGCTTTTTACAGGCCATTCTTCCAGAAAGCTACCTCGGTGGAGTATTAGGCTTAAAGTTGTCCTGTGGACAGATACTCCCATCTAAGCTGTGGATCTTTGCAGCTCCTTCAGTGTTATTCTCGGTGTCTTTGTTGCATCTCTGATTAATGCCCTCCTTGCCTAGTCTGCGAGTTTTGGTGGGCAGCCTTCTCTTGTCAGGTTTGTAGTGGTGCCACAGTCATTCCATTTTGTTTTAATGGATTTAATGGATCTACGTGGGATACTCAAAGTTTGGATTTTTTTTTTTTATACTGCAACCCTGATCTATTCCTTTCCACAACTTTGTCTCTGACCTGTTTGAAGTGCTCCTTGGTCTTCCCATTTCTTGCTTAGTGCTATTGCAGAGTCAGGGGCCTTTCAGAACAGACATCATGTGACAGATCATGTGACACTATGCCTGCACACAGGTGGACCCTAATCAACTAATCAAGTTTATTGGTTGTTCCAGATCTTATTTTGGGGGTTTCATAGTAAAGTGGATGAATACAGTACATATGAACTCACAGGTTTTCAGTTTTTACTTGTTTTTTTTATATATAAGGTGTTTTATCTTCATTCCATTTCAGCAAATTGGACTGGACTGTTAAGTTCATTACATCAAGTCCAAATGAAAATCCATTTTAATTCCAGATTGCAATGCGACAAAAAATGGACAAACACCGAGGGGATGAACAATTTCACAAGACAGTGTATTTGACATGACAAGACAAGATGGCTAACAAGGAGGCGGACAGAGTTTTGATCAGACTTATGGCCCAATTAGAGTGTACATGAGAGTTGCCTGCAATAGACTAACTTCCCAAATCAGGGTGCATTCCTACCCCGAACTTGTCCTGGCAGAATAAGTTTTAGACTTTTGAAGGTCACAGAGTGAAGGATTAAAGTTTCTTTAACAGCAAAGAAGCAATGAAATCACCCAATTACGGCAACTCCTTTTTGAATAAAGACATGCTATTAAAATCTATTCTTTCACCACTAATGCATGAATATGTAGACACATTTTTCTTGATTATTTATTGACTAAAAGATTAATGGAAAAGCACAGAATGATGAAATGTGGAAGATTCCAATCTAAGTCATTTATTTTAAATCAGCACCGAGACAGCAATGCAGCCTCTCAAGTGCCCTTACCAATCAGCTCGCCTTGACGTCAGAATCTTCAGTGGCCGTCGCTCGCTATGTAAAGGTCACCGCCATCCAGCACACACCCTCAGATAGGTGAGACGGGGTGCGTGACAAGAGCCCTCCAGAAATCAGTAGGTCCGGGTAAGTGGATCCAGCAAAGTGATTACATGATTTGAAGTAAAAATGACTCTGCCGGTTCATCAATTGCCACAATTCTTCAAGCCACTCCCATCTTCTAACAATCCCAACCTACCAAACTCAAAAAAAAAAAGAAATGAGAAAATAGATTCAGGAGATGAAAAAAATATCTTCATCGTAAAGGATTTCTGAGCACGACTTGAAATTGCATAGTGCCTGTCCAGGTTTTAAATTTAATTGCCTGCAGTGAGAGTATGACTTTGAAACAAAATTACAGCCATTGGTTTCCATAGTGCAGGTAATCAGAATATGGATGGAGATGGAAAAAAATATCACCATTAGTGTTATACAAAAAAAAATGGATTCAATAAGAAAGGTATTGCCAATGGAATTTCCTGAATCTTTTGAAATTTTGTGTAATGGATTGATGCCCCATTCAGAACAAGTTGCTGGCTTCTTTGATGGCATTTTGTGACTTTTATGATCATGCCTGGGTTCATCTCCTGTTTAAAGTGCTTCTTTGCCTTCTTTTCTTCATTGCTCATTGCTTTACCTTTTCATATAATATTGTGTTGGTCATTTTGTATGTGTTTGTTTATGTAAAATCTGTTCATTTTTTTGTATTTAGTTATTATATAGTGTCTACTGTATGTGTGTTTTGCAGTTCTCTTGCATTCCTTGTATTTTGTGGGTGGATCCCTCAAGAGGCAGGGCCACCCATCTGTCACCAATAAGGCCCGCCCCCAGCCCTATAAAAGGAATGGTTCCTCCCTGGCTCCCAATTAAATGGCTTCATTTTGTGTTTTTTATGTACTTTATATTAATGTTTATTGTTTTCCATTGATTTTCATTTTTTTAATAATATTGCTCTAGTCATTTTCTATTTGTTTAAATGTGTAATATCTGCTCATTTTATTCTGTTTAGTTATTTTGTAGTGTCTACTGTATGTGTGATTTACAGTTCTCTTATGTTCCTTGTATGTTGTGAGTGGATCCCTCAAGAGGCAGGGTCACCCATCCATCACTGCTATGGGACTGCCCCCCCCCCCAGAAAAGGAAGGATCCTTCCCAGCTCCTGATTAAGTTTTTTTCTTTTTGTTTTCTTTGCTTTCTTTTCATTATTGTTAATTTTTTCCATTTATTATATTATTATAATAATACTGCTGCCTCGTAGTAAGGATACCTGGGTTCGCTTCCGGGTGCTCCGGTTTCCTCCCACAGTCCAAAGACAAGCCAGTTAGGTGTATTGTCAATTGTGTATTGTCAATTGTCCCTAGTGTGTGTGCTTGGTGTGTGTGTGTGCCCTGCAGTGGGCTGGCTCCCAGCCCGGGGCTTGTTCCTGCCTTGCACCCTGTGCTGGCTGGGTTTGGCGTCTGCAGACCCCTGTGACCCTGTGTTAGGATATAGCGGGTAGGAGAATGACTGACTGACTATTCTGCCCATTTTGTATGTTGTTAATTATGTAATATAAGTTAATTTTATTCTATTTAGTTAATTTGTAGTGTTTGCTATATGTGTGTTTTGCAGTTCTTTAATGTTCCTCATATTTTGCAGGACTGGATCTCTGAAGAGGTGGGGTCACCCACCCATCACTGCTAAGGAACTGCCCCCAATCCTATAAAAGGAAAGATTTCTCCCTGTTTTAATCGCTTCCTTTTGTCTTTATTGTGCTTTTTTCATTGTTGTTCATTGCTTTCCATTGGTTTCATTTTTTTAATAATATTGTTCTAGTCATTTGGTTATGTTTAATTATGTAATATCTGTTCATTATATTCTATTTAGTTATGTACTACCCGTTCCCTGTGGCTCTGCCCATGTAGTAGTGAAACAAGACAGTGAGGAGGGCCCTGACCAGCTCCCCACTCTTGACGTCACGCTTCCCTGTGCCCTCGGCCGGCAGCCTCTGCCTCAGATTCGTGCGAATAAATCACTCCTGCAAGTGAACTATGATTCTTAGCGTGATGAGAGAAGTCACAAAATCAACTGGAATGTTCAAGAAAATTATAGAAAAACCCTGATCTAAATCCGTTAAGTGGTTCTTTTGTGAAAAGTGGACAGACAGACAGATAGATGGTGGATTTTATATATATAGAGATGTGGTGTCAAAGATGTGTGTGTTTTGCAGTTCTGTTATGTTCTTTGTATTTTAAGGGTGGATTCCTAAGAATTGGGGCCACTTGTCCATCACTGTTAAGGGACCATCACCTGCCATATAAATGGAAGCAGAGAACTGACGTCTGTGCAGTTCATTTCAATGCTCTCATGTATTGTGGAATTGATTGTAAGGGTATACAATATAAGAAAAATGATTTATTATTATATTTACAAAATCCTCTATGTATATATCACAGTACAGGGGGTCCTCAGGTTACGACACAGTTCCGTTCCTACAACAGTGATGTAACCCGAATTTTGTGTAAGTCGAAACACACTCTAGCCTAAGTCACTTACCTGTCCTAACACATTTGCAAAATCATAATCTAGAACATAAAAACACAACTAAGCCACAGAAAAAGGAAAAGGACATAAATATACTGTACTGTAATAACAGAAAAAATGAGTGCAAAAAAATCCTTACTTTTATTCCTTCTCACGTCTCAATTTTTTAAAGTTTTTATAGGAGTGAGAGTTGTAAACTCGAAACGTTGTATGTCGAGACGTTGTAACCCGGGGACTCCCTGTATATGGTAGACCTGAAAAGCTAAAAAGTCCTTCTGACCTGATATACATCAAAATAATTACTGAAGTCTTTTTTAAACTTGAAAACAAATGAGATTTTTTCTATTATATTTGAACAGTCATGTAAACATCAAATAAATAAGTCAAAGACAGATTTCATAATTACAAATTTAATAAATTATTAAATTGCTTTAAAGTAAAACCTGTTGTCAAAACAAAACAAATAAGCCACAAAAGAGGTTTGGGGTAACCACCCATATATTGTTTCTGGCTAAAAACTGATAAAAATGATGTACAGATGTGTACAGGTTGGAGTCCAAAACATTACTGATTTGAAGAGGAAAAGATGGTGGTCTTAATAGGAAGTAGAGGAAGTGAAGTCTGGGGGTCGTAGCTGGAACTGACATCATTAGGCCCAGAACCAGAAGTGACATCATTAGGATGGGACCGGAAGTGACATAATTAGGGGCGGAAACAGAAGCAACGTCATCTGGACCAGGCAGAATTTCTTGTAACTGGTCTGCAGTGGAATAAGAACAAGAAGCAGCACACTTCGCCACCCCCTGGTTTGGCATGGAATTGCCCCCATTCAGGCCCTTCAGCTGCCTCCCATGGATGGATGGAAAACTCCACAAAGTGCCACCTTGCGTGTAATGTTTTCACCACATTAACTGGGAATGGTAATATAGGCACGTGGGGTGAAATTGTATGCTATTTTAAGGTTGATGATCATGAATATGATCATATCTTTGATACTTCATTCTTTATGTGTAGTCCAAGCCCTGTAACAGCCACTCCCAGAAAGTTAAAAATGGTCAATTTTAAATATAATCATGTGGGGTATCATTTTAGACTATGTCAAGGTTAATGATTACAAAAATTGTTATTTTTGATCCTTTATTATAATAATAATAATCCATCCATCTTCCAACCCACTGAATCCGAACACAGGGTCACAGGGGTCTGCTGGAGCCAATCCCAGCCAACACAGGAACTAATCCCAGGCAGGTTGCCAACCCACCGCAGGACACACACAAACACACCAGGGCCAATGTAGAATCGCCAATCCACCTAACCTGCATGCCTTTGGACTGTGGGAGGAAACCGGAGCACCTGGAGGAAACCCACGCAGACACGGGGAGAACATGCAAACTCCACGCAGGGTGGACCCGGGAAGCGAACCCGGGTCTCCTAACTGCGAGGCAGCAGCGCTACCACTGTGCCACCATGCCGCCAATAATAATAATAATAATAATAATAATAATAATAATAATAATAATAA
>JANRMT010062796.1:98597915-98615737 GCA_026402145.1 Polypterus bichir lapradei | reverse complement strand
AATAATAATAATAATAATAATAATAATAATAATAATAATAATAATAAAAGAGATCCCGAAAAGTGCACTGCTCAGCACGGCCCACATTCTTCGACAAGTTCTCAACAGAATAAGAAGCAATTCAAAGTCCGAGAGGTCTGGTTGACCACTGGCAAATGCACCAGCACACCATAGAATGCTGAGAGAAGCGTATAAAAATAATAATCATACATTCTATTTAATGGTGGTGCAGTGGTAGCGCTGCTGCCTTGCAGTTAGGAGACCCAGGTTCACTTCCCTGCGTGGAGTTTGCATGTTCTCCCAGTGTCTGCGTGGGTTTCCTCCCACAGTCCAAAGACATGCTGGTTAGGTAAATTGGCAATCCTAAATTGTCCCTGGTGTGTGTGTGTGCCCTGCAGTGGGCTGACACCCTGCCCAGGGAGTTGTTCCTGCCTTGTGCCCTGTGCTGGCAGGGATTGGCTCCAGCAGACCCCCATAACCCTGTGTTAGGATATAGTGGGTTGGACAATGACTGACTGACTGACATTCTGTTTATATAATGCCATTCCCATGCTCAAGGTGCTTAGGGATCTATCTCTCTATCAGATGGTAAGAAATTACACATTTCTATTACAATCTAGAATATTTAGATGTTAAACATTTAAATTGAAACACACATTAAGTAACCAAGGCAGTTTCCTGGTGTGATAAACGACAGTAAAATAGTATACAAAAACATCTCTTGATTACCAGTGTCTCTTTTCTACTTGTGCACTGCGCACCACGAACTGTAAGTATTATGCTCTGATTTCTTTCCTTTTGGTTTTCAATTTCTTGTGGCTCTGGATTAAGGATACTCTTTTAGGTTGTGTTTTTTTGGGGATTTTGTTTAACAGGATTGCCTTTGGCAATTTCTTTTTTTTTTTTTGCTTATTGAAGCCCTTTGTGTATTTTGCTCATTTTTAAAAAACTCCTCTGAAATAAAGATAATATGTAAATTTTCTCTCTCCAGCTAGAGTTTTCACAGTTCTCACCTCTGGTGACATATACTTCAAGGTTTTCAGAAACTTTTGCTATTGTTTTGAATTTTAATGCCTGACCCCAATTTTCCTGAGGCCAGGCTTGCCTTGGGATGGGAAATGTTTTATTGGCTAATTTGAAAGCTGCACCCCTTTGTTATGTTGTGCTATCAGAGAAATTGTAATAGTGACCCTATACAGCAAAATCATGAAATTAATGCATTTAAAGACAGTGTGGAACGAGCACAGACAGGCAGACATGTTTAAATACACCACGACACGTTTATTTTACACACTTTTTACGATAAAGTGCACACAATACCCCCAAGATTCCCCAAAGTCCAGGCCTCACACTCAGTGACTTGTCCTTTCTTCAGGCTGCCTCTTGCCTCTCCTCCCGAGCTCTGTCCACTTCCACCCACTCCAGCCTTGAATGAAGGGAGGCGGCCCCTTTTATAAACACCCGGATGAGCTCCAGGTGCTTCCCGGCAACCTTCCACCGGCACTCCCCAGTGTTGTGGAAATGCCAGCATGCGCACCCGGCAGCACTCTGGGTGTCCCCGGTCCTCTTTTCCCCAGCACTTTCGGGTGAGGCGGAAGTGCTAAGGTCCAGGGCTCCAAAGACCAAGGGCCCCTACAGGGTTGAGCTTCAAAGCTCTGTACCCGTGGCCCCCAAAGCAACCAGGGCAGTTGCCCCCTCGTGGTCTGGAGGAGGTGCAAGCCCTCCTCCGGTCCTCTTGGGCGTCCTGGCTGGGTAACAGCTCCAGCCACTCGCCACAACAGATACAGTACAACATTACTGTATATAAGATGGTGCAACGTTTGGCATTAGTCCTTGTTACTATGTGCAACACTGAAATTAAAAAGATAAAACAGAAGGGTACAAGAGTCTTATTCTGGCATCTATCTATCTATCTATCTATCTATCTATCTATCTATCTATCTATCTATCTATCTATCTATCTATCTATCTATCTATCTAAATTTGCTGTTCCCTCAAAATAACTCAACACACAGCCATTAATGTCTAAACTGCTGGCAACAAAAGTACACCCCTAAGAGAAAAGTGCCCAAAGTGTCAATATTTTGTGTGGCCACCATTATTTTCCAGCATTATTTTTCAGTTTCCGGTGAGAGTTGGACTCTGCCAGGGCCGCCCTTTGTCACCAATTCTGTTCCTAACTTTTATGGACAGAATTTCTAGGCACAGCCAGTGCATTGAGGGGGTCCGGTTTGGTGGACTCAGGATTGGGTCACTGCTTTTTGCAGATGATGTTGTCCTGTTTGCTTCATCAGGCCGTGATCTTCAGCTCTCTCTGGATCGGTTCACAGCTGAGTGTGAAGCGGCTGGGATGGGAATCAGCACCTCCAAATCCGAGACCATGGTCCTCAGCCGGAAAAGGGTGGAGTGCCCGCTCAGGGTTGGTGGCGAGATCCTGCCCCAAGTGGAGGAGTTCAAGTATCTCAGGGTCTTGTTCACAAGTGAGGGAAGAATGGCGCGGGAGATTGACAGGCGGATCGGTGCGGCGTCCACATATGTATTATATAGTGCCTTTTACATCTGTCTATCTAAGTATCTATCATGTGTGTATAGGAAAATACTTTCCCATAATAATTCTTTTCCATCTTACACTTCTCTTAGTCTCCACTAGGTGTCATCATATGTTCAGCTCATTATGTTCAGTGGCTTCAAAAAGTATTCAGACCCCTTCACTTTCTACACATGTTACAGTGTTGCAAATTTAATTTTAAATGGCTAAATTGACCATCTTTGACTATCAATCTTCACCTAATAACCCATAATGGCAAAGTGAAAGCATGCTTGCATAAAGGTTTTCAAATTTATTAAAAATCAAAAACTGAAATCTCTCATTTATAGAAGTATTGAGACCCTTTGCTGTGGCACTCCAAATTCAGCTCAGGTGAATCCTGGTTGCTTTAATCCTCTGTGAGATGTGTTGAGAACTTGATTGGATTCCTTCTCTGGAAAAATAAACTGAATGGACATCATTTAGAAAAGCACATGTGTGTATAAAAGGTCCAACAATTCACACTGCAGGTCGGGACAAAAACAAAGCAATAAAGTCCAAGTAACTTTCTGTAAACCATTTCCAAAGCTTGATGTGCTATCAAAAGTAAAGAGGCCTCAATAATAGTGAAATGGAAGAAGTTTGGAATTACCAGGACTCTTCCTAAAGTTGGCTGACCTGCCAAACTCAGTAGCAGGGCAAAAAGGGCCTTTGGTCAGCAAGGTGAGCTGTAACCCAATGGTCACTCTAACAGAGCTTCAGAAGTCCTCTGCTGAGACAGGAGAACCTGTCATAAGGACGACAATGTCAGCAGCACATCAGTCAGGCATTTATGGTAAAGGGGCTAGAAGGAAGTCACTCATTCATGGACTCCAGTCTCAGCTGTGGATCTTTGCAGCTCCTTCAGTGTTTATCCTTGGTGTTTTTGTGCATCTCTGATGAATTCCATCCTTGCCTGGTCTGTGAGTTTTGGTGGGTGTCCTTCTCTGGTCAGGTTTGTAGTGGTGTCATATTCTTTCCCTTCTATTATAATAGATTTAATGGTGCTCCATGGGACATTCAAAGTTTGGGATAATTTTTTCGAACCTTACCCTGCTCTTTACTTCTCCATGACTTTGTCTCTGACCTGTCTGCATACTTGGCCTTCATATTTCTTACTTAGTGGTGTTGTAGAGTCAGGGTGCCTTTCAGAACAGGTCTATTTATACAGATATCATGTGACGCATCATGTGACTCTTTGATTGTACTCAGGTGGACCCTAACCAACTAATCATGTGACTTCTGAAGTTCATTGCTCAGACCAGATATTATTTAGAGATTGCATAGCAAAGGGGATCAATATATATGCACTCACATCTTTGCAATTTTTACTTTATTTTTATATATACAAGGTAATTCACTTTCATTCAACTTCAAAAATTTGGACTATATTGTTACATCCATTGCATTAAATCCAAAAGAATATCCATTTTAATTCCAGACTGTAATATAACAAAAGAGGACAAACACTGAGGGATGTGAATACTTTTGCAAATGCACTCTGATATCATATTTCAAATTTTAATTAATTTCAAATTGGATTACTCATTGAGCTGTCATTCAAACAATTTGAAGTACTAAAATGTTTAGTAAATGCCCAGCATGCTTACTTATGAGCAAAATCAGTACATTTCTGCCAAATTCTAAAGAAGCTTTAAATTAGATTACAGTTCCTTAAATGAATAATTTATATATATATATATATATAGAGAGAGAGAGATGGCTGGCAGCCCAACCCAGCTAGGATGACCAAGAAGTGAAAGGATGGGGGAAGGCCGCTTCTTTGGGGCACTGCTTCCTCCAGAAAGCTAGATGGCAGAGCCCCTGGATTGCAGCAGTGCCCCGGATTCCAACAGAATACTATGGGACTTGGAGTTCTTTATCTCAGCCCTGTTGAGTACCATAGGTGCCACCAGGGGGTGCTGTAAAAAGTGAGGAGCCATGTGGCATGGGGTTTCCACCTAACCCAGAAGTGCTTACAGACCACGTGGGCGGAGGAAGAACAGAAGCACTTCTGAGTTGGACACTAAAAAAGGACTTGCCAGCCTCACAGTGACAAGCCAGAGTCAGGAGGTGGAGGACAAAGCTTGCGAGGAGGATTGGAGGCGACAGAGGAAGAGAGAGAAAGAAAGAAGGACTGTATTGTGTTGTGTTTCGTGCTTTATGCACTGTGCTGTTAAGTGGGGGAGCAATAGAAAAATGCTTCCCCACTGAAATAAAATGTGTGCTATTGGGAAAGACTTATGTCTCAGCCTGTTTGTGTTGGACTTTGGGGAGTGGTAAACTCCCTGGTGGTTCATGAGAGGTAGTCAAGCTAAAGTTATAAGATGGTAACAAAACTGATGTAATTTCTCAATGTCGTCTCCACCCTTCTCAATGGACTTACGCCACCTGCCTGGCAGTGCCTCGATTCCAGCAGAATAAAAGGTTCTGTCTTGTCCTCTCAACCACTCGTGCACCACTATCTTCAAATCATCATCTGTCTTGAATTGATGACCACCCAGATGTTTTTTTTCCGAAAAAGTGGAAATCACAGGGTGCCAAATCTGGTGAATAAGGAGGATGTGGCAATACCTCAAACTTCAGTTTCTCTAGACAAGCCTTGCTGTTCTTAGCAGTGTGTGTGTCATTGTCTGGCAGCAAAATGACTCCTTGAGACAGCAGTCCCTGCCGCTTGGATTGAATAGCAGGCTTCACATTGGTCTCCAGAAAGTCACAGTAACTTGCACTAGTGATTGTAGGATCCCTTGGCATGTAGTGTTTGACAAGAACTCTGGTGCATGAGACAAAACCTTTTATTCTGCTGGCACTTCCAGGCAGGTGGTGCAAGTGCACTGAGAAGGGTGAAGACTCCATTGAGAAATGACATGAGCAGTTTTGTGAAGGTTTGTTCCATTTTCCAATAAATCCCATCTAACTTTAGTTTTACTACCTCTCATATCTTCTTCTATAATACGCTACCGTGGCTGTTCGTTTGTCTGTCCAGGATTTTAAATCACCTGCAGCTCGCAAACCGTTTCACCGATTGAGTTGAAATTTGGTACACATATACTACGTGACATCTACTATCCGCTTTCGGGGTGATGATTTTTATTAGTCTTTTTATTTTTATTTTATTTTAATGTAGAATCAATTTTCGGCAGCGCGTAGAAGGGCGGCGATGTGGCGCATGCGTACAGGCGCCGTTCTCATTCCCTACCACCTTCGCTAATCATTCTTGAGGCAGATTGAAGACTTAAGTGCCAGCTTAAGTGAAAAATTAAAAAAAGGTACTAAGTAATTGCAACACAAAAACTAACTTAATCAGTTTTAACACGAAAAGATGCTGACGGAAGAACAGTAGAAGCGGGCCGTTAGGGTGGAGAAAAGAAGAGCTGCTCAGGAAGCAGCAAGCGCATCAACCTCTGAGCAAACGGATGATAAACGTTCAGAGAAAGAGGATGAAAACTGTAAGTCAAGTGTATTCACTGCATGTTATTGTGCAGTACGCCGTTACTGGTATATATATATATATATATATTGTGACAGAATTAGGGTTCGCTCGCACCCTTGTACCCTCAGACTACACGTCAGACACCAGGTAAAAGTCCAATAATGATATTTATTATAATAATAAAGTGCACAAAGCACGCTCCTCTCCACAATTCTCAATAAACAATAGAATAATCAATAAACCAATCCTCCACTCCCAGACGCTTAGCCACCCTGCCTCCCAACTCAGCTCGTCTGTCTGGGATTTCCCATAGTCCTTTATACTCCTTGACCCAGAAGTGTTTGTCCCACAGTCCACGTGACTTTCTATCACTTCCGGGTCAGGTAAAACTTCTCTTTTCTTCAACCTGGAAGTACGTCATTCCTCCCGTTCACGTGACCAGGACGCACTTCCAGGTTATAGGGCACATAGCGAGGCTCGTAGACTCCTATAGCGACTCCTTGTGGTCACCAAGGTATCCAGCAGGGCTGTGTATAAAAACTACAAAGTCCATGAGGCCCTGCTGGAACTCGGGGCACGTCCATGCTGTCGGGAGACATCCATCACAATATATATATATACTAGGGGGCTTCGCTCACCAACCCCCGTTTTTGTTTTTCTGGATACACACTTTTAAGATTTCTTTTTCTTTGAATTGTTGCTATTTCATTAGTTTCACTTTTATTTCACAACTTCTGTAAAAGCAATATTTGGAATCTTTCGAGTCCCAATGTTCTGAATCTTTTTAATGAGGTCAGTGAGACGTGTGTTTAATGACTTTGTACCATAATTCAGGATAGCTTTCTCTGTTTGGAATTTCAGCACAAACAAAACAATCTTCATCATCAGCAGTTAATCATTTTTTTTTGCAAAGTAACCAATAAATGCATGTGAGGTAAACTCCGTTTTTGAAATTTTCTTGACTTAAACTTCAAAGCCTTACAATATTTACATACTTTTGACATATCTCCTATATCCATATATGCAATCTCTATTTGCCTTTTCGTTATTTCTCCGTGTAATAATTTCTCTTTCTTTGTGCTAATGCGATGTTTACTTTCTTTGTTTTGACACTGTCGTTTTTTTCTGCTTTCATATTCTCTATCTTGCTCTGCCTGTGTTTCGCGCCTACATTTTTTTTTTGAGTCTTTTGAATTCCAGTTTATTATTTCTAACCTGCTCTGCATGTGTTTGACCACCTTGTTTTTTAACCTCTTTATGACGTTTTACTTTGTTTTCTACTCTGTCTTTATTTCTGACCTCGCTTTATCCTGGTTTTTTTTTCAGTGACACCTGGTCAGTGGTGATTATTTTCCCTTTTTCAAGTAATAATTTCCGTTTGTTTGTGCTCCTGCGATCTTTACTTTCTTTTTTTTATATTTTCTAATTTTCCTACTTTCATATTCTTTAACTTTCTCCACATGTGTATCGCGCCAACTTTTTTTTTTTTTTTGAGCCTTTCTTATTCCACTGCTTTCATAATCTCTAACCTGCTCTGCATGTGTACAGCGCCAACGTCCGGATTGGACGTGCTTTTTTTTCATTTCCGTTTGTTCCGGGCTGATAATTACTTTCCTTTTTTCTGAATTTGCACCTAGAGTATTCTTTTTCTTTTTTGTCTCTTTTCTCCACACTGCTTTCTTCTTCACTTAGTCGTCGACGTTTCATTTATAACATATTGTCCTTATATGTTTTATATGTACTGAGTGCCCTGGATTTGTGTGTGCTCAAAGCCAAAACATGACTGAGTGTGTTGCTGGCTGCTGTTGCTCTTATTTATTTGTAAGTAGGGCGTGTCTTGCAAGAATCTCATGTTCTCCGTCATCTCAAGATGGTCCTGGGTCAATCTCTTGGCACAAAGTCTCATGTTTAAGGTGCCCGCGAGACGCTCCGTAGCCAATCTCTTTAGTCTTGCGGGTCTTTTAAATGTCTTCCGTGTTCTTAACATGAAGATCACATATCGTCACCCTACTATTTCTCTCCAGGATTTTTTTTTTTTAATATATATACAGTACAGGCCAAAAGTTTGGACACACCTCCTCATTCAATGTGTTTTCTTTATTTTCATGACCATTTACATTGGTAGATTCTCACTGAAGGCATCAAAACTATGAATGAACACATGTGGAGTTATGTACTTAACAAAAAAAGGTGAAATAACTGAAAACATGTTTTATATTCTAGTTTCTTCAAAATAGCCACCCTTTGCTCTGATTACTGCTTTGCACACTCTTGGCATTCTCTCGATGAGCTTCAACAGGTAGTCACCTGAAATGGTTTTCCAACAGTCTTGAAGGAGTTCCCAGAGGTGTTTAGCACTTGTTGGCTCCTTTGCCTTCACTCTGTGGTCCTTCACTATTTTGAAGAAACTAGAATATAAAACATGTTTTCAGTTATTTCACCTTTTTTTGTTAAGTACATAACTCCACCATAGTTTTGATGCCTTCAGTGAGAATCTACCAATGTAAATGGTCATGAAAATAAAGAAAACACATTGAATGAGGAGGTGTGTCCAAACTTTTGGCCTGTACTATATATATATATATATATATATATATATATATATATTTTTAATTTTAAATAAAATAGTATATTTTTTTCAGATGCCAACTGTCTTAGCTTCAGCTGCATTCTAAACAGGATCTTTCCATATGCAAACAACAATATTTTTCTTAGAGACAGAAGATGATTCAAAACAGGTCCATGATGTGCGTTTGCCTTGTCATTTCCTACTAACCTTGCTGTGTAAATGAGGAAATTGCTACAAATAAAATTTATTGGAACTTGAACCTGCTATCTGTTATGTTTTCCGAGGACACAGAAAAAGCTGTTGAGGGCACCTAGCTGCAATAAATACACTCAGAGACAAACATGATAAGACTAGAGCGCTGGATTAGGGTAGTGTAAAAAGGCTTTGTATAAAAGGAGCTTTGCTCACGGAAAATATTTCTCATGTGGCCATAAACAGGAATCAATGTGAGACGAGCAATTTAGTTGTATTTACTTGATGACCCTAGAAACTCAGACTTGCAGTTTAAATAATTATATGCTGCATATGAGACAGGTGGGTCAAATTGATTCAAAAAAGTCTGAGCTGGTCAGTGTCACATTAAATTTAATGTCATACACACAATTAAGTTAAAATTGTAAATGAAGCACTCAGAGAACTTTCCATCCATCCCTTTAATATGGGTTAAGGCTTTGGGGGAATTGGGCTCAAAACTGACCCTTGGTACAGTTGGAGACTAGGCAGGGAACAGGACATGTAGGGAAAATCATTATCTACTAATTAACCTAATAAAATCTGTGGAACGTGGGAGGACAAACAAATCACCTGGGACCGTATTTATCAATTGTCTCCTAGGAAATGCACTAAAACTCACACTAGAATAAAAATCTGCCCTACCTTAGAGCAGGACATAAGAAGCATTTATGAAGCGTCCTACACAGAATTGGCTAGGAGTGAGAGTTCTGAGAATTAATGATGCCACAACTTCCCGACATTCTGAATCATAAAACTGGAACTCATGATGATGTTTTGTAGTGTAGTGTGTTTTTCTGATACTAATGCTAAGGCTTCAGCACAAAGATAATAATAATAATAATTATTAATAATCATAGTAATGATTAATAATAATTAATAATCATAGTAATGACAAGCTGTCCCCACGGCTCCACCCACGTTGTAGTGAAACAGGAGAAACTTTAAAAATCAATAAATAAACAGGTATTGCTAGCTAAGTGGAGGCAATGTGTGCTCTAACATGTGGCGACAAGCAGAGAGACTTAAATGGAGTGAGGAGGGCCCTGCCTGGCTCCTTACTCCTGACATCACGGTTCCCCCCCCGGCCCACAGCCTCTATTTTGAAGTTGCACAAATAAATCATTACCTGCAAGCGAACTATGATATTTAGCATGATGAATAAAGTCAACAAATCAACCGGAACATTCAAGCAAATTATAGAAAAAAATCATGATATAAATTCGTTAAGTAGTTCTCTCGTGAATAAAGAACGATAGACAGACAGACACTGGATTTTATATATAGAGAGATAATTACAATAATAATCAAAGAAGTAGAAGGAGACAAATGAAAACTGTGAGTTGTTTTGCCTGCCTAAGGTAAAGTCATCCCTGATGGAGGATCGCAGGAATCGTGGGAAAGAGGGGTCCTTTCATTGGATTGGCTGGCCCAGCTCTGTTTCAGCTGTGGAATGGCCAAATGGGGGGGGAGGGGGGGCAGCTTGATGGCTGGGGTCTCCAAGACTCTAAACAAATCCAAATCATATTCTGTGATATCATCTACGGTTAAATTCTAAATTCTGCTCTGTACTTTCTTTCTAAAATTTCTATTTTTATACTGTATTGAGGATTTGTTCTGTTCTGTGTATTGTATTGAATTGTATTAACCCCCTTCCTTTTAACACCCACTGCACGCCCGACCAAACTGGAAAGGGGTCTCTCTTTGAACTGCCTTTCCCAAGGTTTCTTCCATTTTTTCCCTACTATGGTTTTTTGGGAGTTTTTTCTCGTCTTCTTAGAGTGTCGCGTCTTCTTAGACAGCTGGGGGGCTGTCAAGAGGAAGAGCCTGTTAAAGCTCATTGCGGCACTTCTTGTGTCATTTTGGGTTATACAAAAATAAATTGTATTGTATTGTATTGTATAACCAACCTTTCCTGACCAAAATCGCTATAAGTCACCACTGAAGATAGTGTATATGAGTCGGATAGCAGGCCACTTCAAAACTCCCGCAGACCCCTTCCTGCGATACTGATATTATACCTAATATAAATTACACAATCTCAGCACAATAACTGTGAGAAACAAACTAGGTGAAAATAATTGTATTCGATTATTCTTATATTAAAAAAACTATACAGACATAAATGGCACCTCCCTCAACCCACATCCCCTCAAATGCAGTATGTAAATAATTTAAAAGAGAAAAAAAAAACCCATCACCCCAGACAAACCCCAAAATCCAGGCAGTTTCCAGACCCTTATAATAATATTAGTCCATTTTCCTTGTTCTCTTTTCCACCCAGAGTCTCCAAACACGCTGCCCCAGAGAAGCAAGGATTGCTCTTATCTCACCCACTTTAATTTCTCCTGACTGTCCCATCCGTTCATACTTTAGAGTAGGTTGGCCGGCAAAGTCTTCGAGGTGACCACCTCCGTAAGCAGGCATGGCAATCCTTACTCTGACCGTGGATCGTCAACGTTTGCCAATTTTTTTTCCATTTACCAGTTGTGGAGGACAGCCAACAACAACAACAACATTTATTTATATAGCACATATTCATACAAACAGTAGCTCAAAGTGCTTTACGTAATAAAGAATAGAAAAATAAAAGACACAATAAGAAAACAAAATAAATCAACATTAATTAACATCGAATAAGAGTAAGGTCCAATGGCCAGGGTGGACAGAAAAAACAAAAAAACTCCAGACGGCTGGAGAAAAAAAAAATAAAATCTGTAGGGATTCCAGACCATGAGACCACCCAGTCCCCTCTGGGCATTCTACCTAACATAAATGAAACAGTCCTCTTTGGATTTAGGGTTCTCACGGAAAGGCTTGATGATGATGGTCACGTAGAATTCTGCCTTTTAGTCCATCCATCATTGTTGGAGCATCATGAAGCTCTGAGTAGGTGGAGGTGGCGCAGGCCACCACCACAAAGAAACCGGAAAAAGAAACAGAAAATAGAGTAGGGGTCAGTACGGATTGTAGAGCTACCCTGAATAGTTATTATGAGGAAATTGAACATATAGAGTATCAGGATTAAGTTAAATTAAGTTAAATTGAAGTTATAGAAAGGCCATGTTAAAGTAATGCGTTTTCAGCAGTGTTTTAAAGTGCTCTACTGTATTAGCCTGGCGAATTCCTATTGGCAGGCTATTCCAGATTTTAGGTGCATAGCAGCAGAAGGCCGCCTCACCACTTCTTTTAAGTTTTGTTCTTGGAATTCTAAGGAGATACTCATTTGAGGATCTGAGGTTACGATTTGGAATATAAGGTGTCAGACACTCCGATATATAAGAAGGGGCAGCTCATCCCGGCTTGGATGCCCCTGTGATGGAAGGATGGGGGAAGGTGGCTTTTTCAGGACACTGCCTCCCGTCAAAATGCTAGATGGCAGCTCCACTGGAGTGTAGCAGTGCCTCGGGCTCCTCGGTTTCTCAGCCCTATTGGGTGCCGCCGGAGGAGCTGTGAAAGGACCTGGGGAGTCATGCTTCCCTTGCAACCCGGAAGTGCTTGAAAATCATGAGGACAGAAGCCCCACAGTACTCTTTGGGCTGATTAAAAAGTTTGGATTCTCCATCTGACCCAGAGCTTGCAGGAGGTGTGGAGGAGAATTCACTGATTAGTTGTGCTGATATATTGCTGTCTATTGTGGTGGAGGTGCTTTGGGGCACAATACAAAGAAGAAGAAAGAAAATAAATATCTTCTTGGTGATCCCGTGTCCTGCGTCTGTCTGTTGGGAAAAGGTGAGCAACAGTGCCACCAAGTGTCCACTCATTTACACAGTGTGTGTTAAAAACCCTCTCTCTTTTCTTTTTTTCTCCCTTTTTTGCCTTTCATGGTCTTTTTTAACTGTATCCTGGTGTCCTTTCTCCATAACAATCCTTGGAAACCACAGCAACAGACCATGCCCCCCCCCCCAAACATGGTCTACTTTACAACAGTCTGCCCGAAGTGCCTGATTTTGTTCTTTCCTCAACCCCCAAACCCCCCCCCCCCCCACCCACCACCACCATATTAAGGGTGCATATGCAGCTACAGGGTTGAAATTGAGGATAGCTAAGACATAAAAGCAAAATCAAATGGCATTTATGTGGCAGTGCCACAAGTGGTCTTTGGCAAAGATCGTGTTTAAAATCCCAAAAGCATGAAGTTTAGAATTGGGCACAGGGTGCACAAGCACACCTTACTCCAAGGAGTGACTGGGGTGCTGGCTGATTGCACATACACATCGGTCTGGTGCCTCATTCATGTCTCGGAGGCGTCTCACACCTGTGCCGATATAAACAGCATGAAAAGCGGAGAAGGGGACAGGAAAGATCAGAGAAGAGAAAATGTAAAGAGAGACAGAGGTTAAAGGATGGAGAGAAGGGCAAGAGTGAGAGACAGAGAGTCAAATCAAAACAGGGTGGAAGCAGGCGGATGGGAATGTGAGCCCCCAAGGGATGGAGTGTGTGGCCGGCACTCAACAGAGGGGGCTGAGGGTTGGTCCTCCTGAGCAGCCTGGGAGCAGATACTCCAGGAGGACATCCCCACAAGGCCAGGGATGGAGTTGGAGGGAGTTGGGCTCAGGGGCTCCCCATGGAATGTCATGAGATTGGAGGTGGGGACACAGGGCCCAGGATCATAGGGATGTCTGTGACTGCTGGTTAACGTCTCCTCGCACTGCAAGATCCGAATAGGTTGAGCCGTGGAGACATCGGATTTTAGAGGGATGCATCAGTTTTTAAAGGACTGCTTCCTGCTGGATTTTAACCTCATTTAAATGGAATATTTATTTTTTGGATATTTAAACCTCCCATGTTTCACTGATTTAATGGATTATTTATTTATGGAAGATTAATTTAATAAACTGCACCTTTTGATCATTATTTGATTTTTGATTGGTTTTAATAAAAGCACTGTCACTTTTGCACCTACCCCTTGACTATACAGTGATCCCTCGCTATATCGCGCTTCGACTTTCGACTTTCACGGCTTCACTCCATCGCGGATTTTAAATGTAAGCATATCTAAATATATATCACAGATTTTTCGCTGGTTCGCAGATTTCTGCGGACAATGGGTCTTTTAATTTATGGTACATGCTTCCTCAGTTTGTTTGCCCAGTTGATTTCATACAAGGGACGCTATTGGCGGATAGCTTAGAAGCTACCCAATCAGAGCACGTATTACGTATTAAATAAAACTCCTCAATGATATACGATTTGCTTCCCGCGCGGTGCTTGATTGTTTGCTTTTCTCTGTCTCTCTCACTCTCTCTACCTGACGGAGGGGTTGTGAGCAGAGGGGCTGTTTGCTTAAAGGATACGGACTTCACATTGCTCCCTTCTTTGCGGCCGGCCGCTTTATCGCGGTGCTTCGGCATACTTAAAAGACAAAAAGCACATATTGATTTTTTGATTGTTTGCTTTTCTCTCTCTCTCTGACATTCTCTGCTCCTGACGGCGCTCCTTTGAAGAGGAAGATATGTTTGCATTCTTTTAATTGTGAGAAAGAACTGTCATCTCTGTCTTGTCATGGAGCACAGTTTAAATTTTTGACTAAAGGGTGTTATTTCATGTCTAGAGGGCTCTAATAATGTTAACAAAGTGGGAGAGTTTATAAGGGCTTAAAATATATAAAAATAACCATACAAACACATGGTTTCTACTTCGCGAATTTTCATCTATCGAGGAGGGATTACTGTATATTTGTATCCTCATTTGTCCAGCTCATCTCGGTACATGACTTTTGATGATTTGGGTTCAAGGGGCTACTGAACATAATAGGGAGCATGGAGCCAACCCGGTCCAACTCAAAAATATACAGTATCCGGAAAGTATTCACAGCGCATCACTTTTTCCACATTTTGTTATGTTACAGCCTTATTCCAAAATGATTAAATTCATTTTTTTCCTCAGAATTCTACACACAACACCCCATATTGACAATGTGGAAAAAGACTACTTGAGATTTTTGCAAATTTATTAAAAATAATAAAATTGAGAAAGCACATGTACAGAAGTATTCACAGCCTTTGCCATGAAGCTCAAAAAAGCTTTGTTGCTGATGACAACTTCAAGACGCCTCCTGTATGGAGAAACAAGTCGCATGGATTGTTCAGGTGGGATTTTGGCCCGTTCTTCCACACAAACTGTCTTCAAATCTTGAAGGTTCTGGGGGCCTCTTCTATGAAATCTAATCTTCAGTTCTTTCCTTAGATTTTCAATTGGATTCAAGTCGGCTGACTAACTGGGCCATTCTAGCAGCTTTATTTTCTTCATTTCTCTGAAACCAACTGAGATTTTCCTTGGTTGTGTGTTTGGGATCCTTGTCTTGCTGAAATGTCTCCCCTCGTTTCATCTTCAGCATCCTGGTAGATGACAACAGATTCTTATTAAGAATATCCCGGCTACATTTCTCCATTCATCCTTCCTTCAGTTCTATGAAGTCTGCCAGCCCCACACACACCATGATGTTCCCACCTCCAAACTTCACTGTTGCTGTGGTGTTTTTGGGGTGATGTGCAGTGCCATTTCTCCTCCAAACAAATGACATCCAAAAGAGTTCAATTTTGCTCTCATCTGACCAGACTCTATTCTCCCAGTTATTTCATTAGGTTGTCCAAATGTTGTGCAGCAAACTTTAAAGGAGCTTCAACGTGCTTTTGCTTCAGCGTGGTGAGCGTTCATAAAGGCCATGGCGGTCGAGTGCATTACTTATTGTTTTCTTTAAAACAACTGGACCTGCTAATTGCAGGTCTTGCTGAAGATCTTGGCGAGTGGTCCTTGGCTGTTTTGTCAGAAATCTTGCGAGGAGCACCTGGTCGTGGTCGGTTTATGGTGAAATGATGTTCTTTCCACTTCTGGATTATGGCACCAAAGGTGCTCACTGGAACATTCAGAAGTTTAGAAGTACATCTGTCATTGTGAGGGTCTTGAGAGCACTCTGTGCTTTTACTCTTCATGAGATGCTTCTCGTGTGACACCTCGGGAATGAGAAACCTTCAACCTAAGCCATCAATTAGGACTCAACCAGCTAATATTCATGTGCACTGATACGGGGCTTTCTAAATACTCACAGATTTCATCTGCTCTCTTGGTGTTCCAGGCCTTTTTTGCACCTCCTTTTCCTCATTTGTTCCAGACTTATTCCCTGTGTCATTCCACTTTATTACACAATACTTAATTTATGGACTTTTTTGTTGTATGTGTGGATTACTTGGGTTTTTACTGACAACTGGTGAAAATTGCATATCAATAGCTCCATTATAAATATATTTACTGAGGAAAAACTTTGATGCGTTCAATACTTTTTTCCCCGCTGTATATTTGAACTTTTTAGAGAAATGTTAAATATAAAACAATAAAAGAAAGCCTGCCAATGTGGCCTAGTTGCTACATGTGTTCTGAAACGTTCCTCCCCAAATGTGTATTTTTCAGAGGCAGGGAATCTTGTAGACTGATGTTGCCAGAAGTAATCGAATGTCCTCCTTGACATTGTAAAATTGTCAAACTCCTATTTTGCAGACATCCTCTTCAAACTTTATTCACACTGGTCCTGGCTCCTCTCTTCTGCTCACATGTTTTTATGTGTATATTTGGCAGTAATGATTCAGCTTAAAGCATCTTTGAGGATTTTCTACCGTGAGCCGAGGAATTCACAGACATTCTGCACTGTAAAGAATTTGTAGTCAGCGTGTAGGTGGTATTCATGTTTTTCTATTAGGTCATATCTGACTGATGGATTCATTTTTATTACTTTTGCAGATGCAGGATAGATAGCAGTACACAGTCATATCAGATTTGAATCAATTGCAAAATAAATCTGAATAGCTGAATTTAAAAAATTAGATATGAGCCGTAATAAAATCATAATTAAGTCTCTTTTAACTGCAGGCTGAATGTCTTGATCAAGTGCACTATTATTCATTTTTTTTAATTGTTTTCTCGAGGTAACAGAATCATTTTTGGAAATTTTGAGAAAATTAAACTTAATCTTGTTCTTGGTGAACTTGCTAACACATAACAACAACTGATAATCACAATGATAGCAAATGATGAAAACACATGTGATATATACACAAATATACTCCTGTTTGCATCGTGGGTTTCTGCTAGTAGTGAAATCATTGAAAATGATTTATGTCTGCTTTGTGCTGCTGTACTGAGGTCCAATCTGATTATTTTTGGGAAAAAAAAACAAATCCCCCATCCTCCCTGCTTTCACAGCTGTCCATGTGCCAATTATAATTTAGTCCTATTCTTTGGAGTCTCTGGTGTCTTCTTTGCAGAATGCCTTTTTGGACCAAACTGACTATACGCCATACAAAAGATCTTTAGGGACCCTCAATCCATATGATATCCAATGAGCTAAATGTTAAGCTATATGCATTAGGAAAATAATTTTCTCCAAATATTGAGAAAATAATTCCATTATCTCGGGAAAACAAAGTTTTGTTATCTCAAGATCTCAACAAAAGTATTTTGTTCTCTCAAGAAAACAATTTAAAAAAAATTGTTATATTGTACGTCCTCTCTCAGCTTCTCAGTTATACCAATGTGCCTTTTTCAAGCATTGCTCTGGGATCTGATAGACCTTGACTATGCAGTAAGAAGGAGAATACACAAAAGAAAACAGAAGCTGAAATGAATAGTCTAGCTACAACAAAAAAACACCACACACTACTGAGCAGAGAATAACAAAGGATATTTTATTGATCACATGGCAACAATTTTTGGAGTTGTAGCATAATTTAGCTAACTGTCATGTTCTTTATGAAATCACAAGAATTTGTTACACAAGTAAAATAATTCAATCAATATATTCAGTTGATTGGGCATATGGATGAATGGATTTTCAACAAGGTAAAGCATTTTTGGTTGTTTCACTCATCAGTTTTTCAGACCACTGTTAAAACAAAAAATTGAAAATGTTTTATTATAGGCACTATATAATTGATAGATAGATCGATAGATAGATAGATAGAAATGAAAGGCATTATATATTAGATAGATAGATAGATAGATAGATAGATAGATAGATAGATAGATAG
>JANRMT010062796.1:98584296-98597905 GCA_026402145.1 Polypterus bichir lapradei | reverse complement strand
AGATAGATAGATAGATAGATAGATAGATAGATAGATAGATAGATAGAAATGAAAGGCATTATGTAATAGATAGATAGAAATGAAAGGCATTATATAATAGATAGATAGATAGATAGATATTTTCTATATACTTTTTATTAATTGGAGTAATAAAATATTAATATTAAACTAGCAATTCTGTATTTTAAAGTCCATGATCTTTTAAAATCATGCTGTCCTGACCTAGAAGTGCTTATTATAAACTGTAAGCCTTTTTATTTATTACGTGAGTTCTTATCAGTGATTCTAGCCAGTGTTCACATGCTCACAAAGCGCAGTGGCGACTTACTGATGTAATCACTGAGATTGAAAAAGACAAACCAAACTCTCAAATTATTAATTAGGGTTATTTTAACCATGTCAGTTTTAAGCAGGTCTTTCCTAAATGTCAATAGCAAATAAATTGCCCTACCAGAATAGGACATATTCTAGATCACTGCTTTGCAGCCATTAAGGCTATTTACTATGTTTACTACCGTGCCCCCGTTGGTAATTCTGACTCTTCTATGATTCACATTATTCCTGTTTACAAACAAAAGCTGAAAACTATAAAGTCAGTAAAAAGATCAGTTAGAAAGTGGACAAGCAAGGCAATAAGATGAGCTTCAGGGCTGCTTTGTCTGTGCAGACTGGAGTGCCTTCAAAAATGCCACCTCCAACACTCACAAATATACTGATGCTGTAACTTCATGTATTTGTTTTTGCAAAGATGTCTGTATCCAATTGTGAAGTTTAGCAGTTTAGCTTGAGTCCACCCCACAGCTCAGACGACTGCACCAAGACAGAGTGTGCTTTCAGATCTAGCAATTGTGAGGAATAAGGGAAAGCCAAGTATATCTTAAAGAAAGCGATCAAAGGTAGGAAAAAAAAGTACTCAGATAAGCTGCATGAATGATTCTCTGAAAATGACAGTGTATCAGTCTGGATAGGCCTTAAACAGGCCTTAAAACTGACTACAAGAAACAAACGTCAAACAGATCTGCTGATTCCAGTCTGGCTAATCAGTTAAATCCGTTTTACTGTTGCTTTGAAAGACAATGGGACATAAATCAACCTGAAGGTCTCACTGTCACTACTCTACACTCCTCTTCTTCTCAGATTGTCCCTCCTGTCATCACTGCAAAAGACGTCTGCAGCTTATTCAATAAACAAAATATTAAAAAACTGCAGGCTCTGACCTTATTTTCATTTCCATGCTCAGGTACAGTGCAGACAGGTTGTTTACAGTATTTATAGACATTTGCAACCCATCTCTGGATCTGTGTACTGTTCCTGCCTGCTTCAAGACCTCCATAATCATTCCAGCAGCAATCAAAGATCACAGCACTGAATGACTACAAACCTTTACCCTCTGTAATGAAGACCTTTGAACACCTTATTCTGAATTACCTCTAGAATGCTACAACAGACTTCCTGGACACACTTCAGTTTGCATAGAGAGCCCACCAGTCTGCAGATGATGCAGTGAATTCAGACCTGAGCTTTTTTTTTTATCAACATCTTGATAAGCCAGGGGGGCACATGTGAGGATCTTGTTTATGGACTTTAGCTCTGCTTTCAATACAATCATCCCAGAGCTCCAAGATAAGAAACTCTCCCAGTTTAATCTGCCATTGGATCACAGACTTTCTTACAGATAGGAAACAGTATATGTGGCTGGGCACACACGTCTGACACATTAACCCTTAGTTGTGGTGGATCACAGGGATGTGTCCTTCCCCCCACTACTCTACTCACTTTATTCAAATGACTGCACCTCGGACGATTCCTCTGTCAAAGTTCTTAAATGTGCAGGTGACATAACACTAACAGGCCTCATTTCAAACAATGATGAGTCCATATGCACACAAAAGGTGGGACATCTGACATTGTGGTGCAGCCATAATAATTTGGACCTTAATTCAGGAGATGATCACAGATTTCACAAAACAGTCACCTGCACAACTATCACTGGCTATCAACGGCTCAGCCATGGGGATGATAGAGTCATTTGAGTTTCCGGGCACTGTGCTGTCACAAAACCTTAAGTTGGACAATAACATCACACACATTTTTAAGAAAGCTCATCAGGGGATGTCCTTTGTGCACCAACTGATGAAATTCAATCTCCCAAAAGCAATATTGGTCCAACTCTACACAGCCATCATGGCGTCCATTCTGACCTCATCTCTAACTGTCTGTTCAGTCTAAGGCCAATCTGCAAATCATCATCAAAGCCTGTTAAAGGATTATTGGCTGTAACTTACCGCACGTTGAAGTTCTATATGAGTCAAAAGTAAGGAGGAGGGTCCCAATTATCATTATTGATGTGACTCACAGGATGTGACCTGTTTCAAAGACTTTTCTTCCGGCAAATGTCTTTGTGCAGTCAAAGTTAAAACAACACGTCACCTAAACAGTTTTATTCCACGTGCAGTTATTCTTGCTAATCAAATCTTCTATTCAGTATATGCTGTATGTATGCCTGCACACTAAAGTGCCTGGACATTTTAATCCTACTATCTCTTTATTTTTTTGTATTGTCCTTGTATCCTGCATCATATCTTATCATTTTCTATTTTATCGTCTTATATTTATATTTTGTATTCTGTGTCATCCTTTAATGTTGCACCAATACTATCAAGACAAATTTATAGTACATATAAGTGTACCTGGCTAGTAAAGTGAATTCCGATTCTAATTCTGATTCTTCAGCTGCTAGTCTATACTGTTTAAATATGTTAAAAAGTTTATAACATATTAATATATAAACACAATTTACCATACAAAATAGAGGACATAATAGATGAGTATATAATGCATGAGTATATAATGCACAGTGCAGTATAGACGTTAAGAGATTTTTTCATTTTTTCAAAGAAACAAAAGAAATTGAAACTTACTAAAAATAAATACTCCTAACACAAAAATAAATGCCCCAAAGCAGCCCAAAACAATGATCTTCGTCAAGGATGTAGCCATGCTTTCTTCCTTTATTGTTACAGTTCTTCTGAAATGGAAAACATAGAAAAAACTGGTTCATTAAATATAGGAACAAGCACCTTTAAGAAAATGTTCAGTGTTAAGTGTCATAAAAGTCATATAATTCATTATATTTATTTAACCTAACATTTCCAAAATACCGCACATACTCGCGGATAACTTCTCCTGCAGATAAGTCGGGGCTTGATTTAACTGTATAATTTCTGGTATTTTATAATGTCGCTCGTATAAGTCGAAAGTGGAACACGCGCGCTATTGGTCCAAGAGATTACGATATTATGCCATGGAAGACCCAAAGAGTGTCTGATTTAAAGAGTACATGCCGTAGAGCTGAGTGTAAATGAAGGAAGACTAAACTAACTATCCACTAGGAAATATTAAACGTTAAAAGAACAGAATACAATAACACTGTCCGTCTTGAGAGGCGCTGCTATTTCTCTAAGAATATAAATAACAATGCTAGTAATCCCAGAGTCTTATTCTCGACGATTGATCGTCTGCTAAACCCAGGTAACTCAAAGGAATGCCTCCTAAGTACTTCCAGTAAAACCTGTGAGGATATTGTTGTATTTTTCAATCAAAAAATTAATGATATTAGAAATAACAAAGTACATCTCCCCAACACTAAGGATCCTCCTAAACCCCAGCATTGCCGTTATAAACAAATTAAACTCTTTCACCAGGATAGATTTACCTGATTTACATAAAATAATTTCTCAACTGAAACCCTCCACCTATGTCCTTGACCCAATACTAACAAATTTTTTCAAAGAAGTATCGGGCGTGCTAATTGATAATGTTCTTGACATAGTAAATTCATCATTAGATACGGGGGTCTTCCCAGACTGTCTTAAGACTGCTGTAGTTAAACCCCTACTTAAGAAACATAATCTCGACCCCTCAGCTCTTGAAAGTTTTAGGCCCATCTCTAACCTGCCTTTCTTAAGTAAAATTCTGGAGAAGGCAGTCATTATGCAGTTAAATGACCACCTCAATAAACCTGCTATTCTTGATAAGTTTCAGTCGGGTTTTAGAACAAATCACAGCACAGAAACTGCACTAGTTAAAGTAGTAAATAATTTGTGGATAAATGCAGACAGAGGCCATTCATCTGTTCTCATCCTCTTAGATCTGAGTGCCACATTTGACACCATTGATCATAATATTCTTAGAAATCGCCTTAGTCAATGGGTGGGCCTCTCTGGCAGTGTCTTAAATTGGTTTGAATCCTACCTGGCAGGTAGAAAATTCTTTGTGAGTTGTGGTAATCACAACTCAAAGACACATGATATCCAATATGGTGTTCCACAAGGCTCTATCCTGGGTCCTCTGCTCTTCTCAATCTACATGCTCCCGTTAGGTCAGATTATCTCAGGGCACAACGTGAGCTACCACAGCTATGCTGATGACACACAGCTGTATTTATCAATAGCACCTGATGACTCCGACTCTCTTGATTCACTAACACAATGTCTGACTTGTATCTCAGAATGGATGAATAGTAACTTTCTCAAGTTAAATAAAGAGAAAACTGAAATCTTAGTGATTGGCAATAATGGATACAATGAGGCTATTAGAAATAAACTGGATACATTAGGATTAAAAGTCAAGATGGAGGTAAAAAGCTTAGGGGTAATTGTTGACTGTAATCTAAATTTTAAATCTCATATTAATCAGACCACTAGGACAGCATTTTTTCACTTAAGAAACATAAGTAAAGTTAGACCTCTTATATCACTGAAAGATGCTGAGAAATTAGTTCACGCGTTTGTTTTCAGTTGACTAGATTACTGTAACGCACTCCTCTCAGGACTACCCAAAAAAGAAATAAATCGTTTGCAACAAGTGTAGAATGGAGCTGCTAGAATCCTAACTAGAAAAAGAAAATCTGAGCACATCTCTCCAGTTTTGATGTCACTACACTGGTTACCTGTGTCATTCAGGATTGACCTTAAAATTCTGCTTATTGTTTATAAAGCCTTAAACAATCTCGCCCCATCTTATATATCGGAATGTCTGACACCTTATAATCCAAATCGCAACCTCAGATCCTCAAATGAGTGTCTCCTTAGAATTCCAAGAACAAAACTTAAAAGAAGTGGTGAGGCGGCCTTCTGCTGCTATGAACCTAAAATCTGGAATAGCCTGCCAATAGGAATTCACCAGGCTAATACAGTAGAGCACTTTAAAAAACTGCTGAAAACACATTACTTTAACATGGCTTTCTCATAACTTCACTGTAATTAAAATCCTGATACTCTGTATGTTCAATTCATTATAATAACTATTCATGGTGGCTCTAAAATCTGTACTAACCCTTACTCTCTCTTCTGTTTTCTTTTCCGGTGTCCTACTCAAAGCACCGTGATGTTCCAACAATGATGGATGGATTAAAAGCCAGAAGTCTGCATGACCATCAACATCAAGTGACTCCGTGAGAACCCTAACTACAAAGAGGACTGTTTCATTTATGTGAGGTAGAATGCCCAGAGGGGACTGGGCGGTCCCGTGGCCTGGAACCCCTGCAGATTTTATTTTTTTTTTCCAGCTGTCAGGAGTTTTTTTTTTTTTTGTTTTTTCTGTCCACCCTGGCCATCGGACCTTACTCCTTTTCTATGTTAACTAATGTTTCTTATTTTAATTTCTTATTTTGTCTTTTATTTTTCTTTTCTTCATTATGTAAAGCACTTTGAGCTACTTTTTGTATGCAAATGTGCTATATAAATAAATGTTGTTGTTGTTGTTGCTGATATGCTAACGCCCACCTGAGAGAGTAACCACGGGGCACACAGCCTTTTATTTCTTTGTGTGTGCTCCTAACCTCTCTCTCTTTATATATATATTGTGCCTGCATGACCACACGGTAATACCCAAACGATTCCGAAGAGACATTTGCACTGATTTGTGTTTTTTGTATCTCACACCCTCATACACCTTTATCTTAAGAGCATCCCTTATTTACGATGGAGCGATCGATCAGAAGAAAATATGAAGCTGGTTTTAAATTAAAAGTCATTGAAGTGGTGAAAGAAATCAGTAAATGTGTTGCTGCAACAAAATTCAATGTGTCTGAGAAACTGATGTGAGATTGGAGGAGGCGAGAAGAGGTAAAAATAAAATAAATTAAGCGTTGCAGTTTTGAACGGGCATATTAGTTGGGGTCTGGTTTTATGATCGATTTTTCGGGTTTCAAATCCCGACTTGTATGCGAGTATGTACGGTAAAATTTCTGTACTGAATTACACTTTACTATTAATATTATTATGTTGTACAAAAAAAAAAAAACTCAAACAGTAGACACCAAAAATGTATAAGCAATGTAGACTAAAATTACTATTGGGGCTCTTCCGGGATTAGGGGGCCTGAAGGTTAAGCTTCATTTTATTCATAGCAGATTTTCCCCTGGTCTTCCCTGTGTTATGCAGCCTTCCATTGTGATATTGTTTCTCATTTTTCTCACTCTTTCTCCAGCTTACAAGTACTTTTCTTAACTATTGCAGCACTCACCCTTCAGTTTTACTTGGAAAATTGGCCCAGTTCTCATTTTTTCCACTCTCTGTCAGTCCCTCGTGTCTTTATTATTTGACTTCTCATGCTTCAGATTGCTTGCTCTGTATTTTCACTTTGATCATGCTTTCTCCTTTCATTTTTGTTTTGTTGCTTGGATGACAGCACTTATTTGATTACGACTATACTTTGTTCCTGTGTAAACTGTAGTTCTGCCATTCACTGATTTATAAATGCAAAAGTGTGTATCAAATAAGTAAATATAATAATAATAATAATAATAATAATAATAATAATAATAATAATTCTTTACATTTACAGAGAACTTTTCACACTACTAAAATCACTTAATATAGTAAGTAGTGAGCCACTTCAACCACTACCAATGTGCAGCCTCCACCTGGATGACATGACGGCAGCTATTATTGCACCAGTATGCACACCAAACATTAGCTGGTAGGTGATGAAATGGTGAGAGATAGTTAACCAATTAGAGACAGGGGATGATTAGGGGGCCATAATGACCAGGCCATAGAGGGCAATTTAGCCCAGATATCAGGATACACTCTGATCTTTACAAAGCATGCCTTGGGATCTTTAAGACCACAGAGAGACAGGACCTTGGTTTTGCACCTTATCTGGAGGACAGTGCTATGTTTACAGCACTATGTCTCCATCACTACACTGGGACATTGAGATCCACATTCAGACCACAGGGCAAGCGACTTCTGCTGGCCTCTTCTAGCAGCAACCCAAACTTTTACTAGATGGTCTCCCAGCCAAGCACTGGCCGGGCCCGAACATGCTTGTCTTCGGGTGGATGACCTCTTCTGAAGTGCATGTGGTATTGCTGCTGGCAAGACAGTAAGACTTTAGGGCTTCCAAAAGTAAACTGGATGTTATTTTGGAGGATTTTAGTGCATTGGATTGGCAGGCTTTGTTCTGGCTGAGTGGCCTGTTCTCATCTAAAATTTCCTAATGTTCTAATGTTGTAACCCAGGTTTCTTTAGCACTGTCTTTTTTCAAAAAATATATTAATTCATAATAAAAATGTAAAGCAAAAGGTGTATATTTTCTTTTTTTATTTATTGGGGATATGTAAATTAAAAAAAAACACACAATGCTTTCTCCGAGTACAACTGAGACGGAGAAGTTTAAAAACACTGTAACAAAGGCTCTATACGAGTGTGTAACCCAACACAGAGAGACACAGGAGGCACGCTGATAAAACAAATAAATGTTTTATTGTTCTTCACCTGTGTGCAACACCTTCCCTGTTCCCACAGGCACAACACAATCCCAAACACAAGCACCAAAACACAATTCTTTTCCCTTCTCTGTCTCTCTCCTGAACCAGTCCCCTTGGCAAGCGTTTTCCACCTCCTCCCGACCCTGGCTCCTGGAGTGGTGGCTACTGGCATCTATTACAGCCCACCATAAGTGCTCCAGGTGTCTGATGACCCACCTCCGGCTGCACCTCCGGGTGTGGCGGAAGAACCATCCACATGGGCTCAAGAACCACTGCAGGGCCCCCTGCTAGTGGTCACGGACCCCAACAGGCTTGAGTTCCAAAATCCCATGCCTGTGGCCCCGATGCAACCCAGGGGGGCTGCCATCTAGTATTCTGGGGGAGATACTGTACTGACCAGGCTTGCTCCCCCGGGTCATACAATGAAGAGGCGTCCCGGCCGGACAAGAACCCCGGCCATCTGTGACAACACCTTTGCCAACTATCATCATGAGCAATAAACAGACCTTGTGGAGTTAACTGGAGGAGCTGAGAGGATCTGTGCGATACCTTCACGAGTACCGCGAAAGCTGTTTGATGTGCTTTACTGAGACCTGGTTTAAGAATACCGACTTGGATACAGCTGTTGAAGTGGATGGATTTGATTGTGTACCGCAAGACAGAAACCCAGCTTCTGGTAAATAGATGAGTGGTGGGGTCTGCCTTTACATTAACAAAAGTTGGTGCAATCATATAACTGTAAAAGATCACATCTGCACGCCAAATATTGAACTACTCCCTGTCGGACTTTACCCATACTATCTGCCACGAGTGTTCAATCAAACAGTTGTGACAGTAGTTTACATACTGCCGCATGCTAATTTGAGAGATGGCACGGAAACGATTTTTGGAACTGTTCAGAAAATAAAAAAACAAATCACCTGGCTCTTTCCAACTTGTGATGGGTGATTTTAACTTATGCAGAATGGAATAAGTATTACCACATTACTATCAGTAGAAGGGACAAAACACTAGACAAGTATAATGGAAACGTCCCCGGTGCCTACATATCGCATAACAGAGCAGCCCTGGGTGCGTCTGACCACATCGTTGTTCACCTACCACCGAAGTACAAACAGAAACTCAAACAAGAAAAGCCAGCCATAAGAAAAACACAAAACTGGTGCAAGGACAGTGTGGAGGAACTGCAGGTTTGCTTTTTCTGTACTGACATCCTCACAGTCACTGAATGAGGCCACTTACACTCTAAGTGAATCTATGAAATTTTGTGAGTCTATGATCATTAACACTAGAATTACCAGAGCCTACGAAAAAACTCATAGATCCGGCCCACCTTAAATCCGTTTGCACCTCTCCGCCAGCATCTTTTGTCCTGTAAATGTGCCGATAAAGACAAGCAGCAAGCAGCCTACTAGTCCATCCCCCCACCTACTTAGAACATGCACAAACTTCTCTCAGTTCATGCCTTGATTGATTATCTGTGAGTGAAGTGCTGGAGTTTTAGAGTGGAAATAATGGATTGTTATTTAGAACACATGAATTTCATGTGTGTTCTATTTCTACAATAATCTGTATAAACACATTTTAAACAGAAACGTTTTTCATATTTTAGCAGTAAATGACAAAATGTAGGCATAAACTATATAATGTATAAAGCTTGAAGTCCAAAGATCAAACAAACACTTTCACAAAAGGTTCAAGGAAAAGACAACAGCTTCCGTGGCGTAGCGGTAAGATTTGCTGACTTGTAATCAAGAGTCTGCAGTTTGATCCCGACTGCTTCCTATGTTTGCCGTTTTCAGTAGTGAGCTGCTCTTACCTATACTAATAAAAGGCAAAGCCCTCACTGACTCACTCACTCACTCACTCACTCATCACTAATTCTCCAACTTCCCGTGTAGGTAGAAGGCTGAAATTTGGCAGGCTCATTCCTTACAGCTTACTTACAAAAGTTAAGCAGGTTTCATTTCGAAATTCTACGCGTAACGGTCATAACTGAATCCTACTTACGTACATATATACGTCCATAGCCTGCAGCTCAGTCGCCGTGTGAGGTGGAGTTGCGTCCCCCATCACCACGCCTCCCACGTAGTTGGCTGCTTGCCTATATTGCATCCCCCATCCCCACGCCTCCCACGTAATTGACTGCCTGCCCATATAAGGCCGTCCGTCAGCAGCAATCCAAGCTGTGAGAAAACAGTAAAAAGGAGGCGTGTCAGATGTCGTGCTACATTTTCTGATGCAGCTAGATGGAAACAACTTCGTGATGCTGCCGCCAAATACTCGCAGAAAAATCCACAAGTTAATAGACCCGCTGTCGCTAAATACTCGCAGGCAAATCCACAACTTCATAGAGACGCTGCCGCTAAATACTCGCGGGTTACTCCACAACTTCATAGAGACGCTGCCGCTAAATACTCGCGGGTTAATCCACAAGTTCATAGAGATGCTTTCGTTAAATACTCGCAGGCAATTCCACAAGTTCATAGACATGCTGCCGCTAAATATTCGCAGGCAAATCCACAAGTTAATACCGGGAATGCCTGTTAAACATCTTAGACTCACGAGTAACGATTTGGGTGGTGAGATGCCTATCAAGGTGATCACCATTGATCAAAGAACTGTCACTTACTGAGTGGTTTCCATGCTCAGAAATGCTTGCCTTCCTTTTCCATTCTCTTTGTTACATATTGCACTGACATATCAGGCTCAATCTTGATATCCAGAGGAACATTGTGTCTTATGTATTGAATGACTGGGACAGGTTCAAGGTGTGGACTGATGACGGTACAGGAGATAATTATACTACACAGGAGCACTAGAAGAGTGAAATACTTAAGCCCTTCACCTATGCTTCTACATGTGAGTTGATGGCTGCCGCTGAATTGTCCGGTTGTCGCTTTCAACTGTACCGAAATGGCCAAATATTTTACACCTTTGGAGAATCGCCAATGCCTCCTAAACATCTTAGATTCACACGTGATGATTTCAGTAGTGAACACTTTGATGTTTATGAATGTTTCAACTCTCAAAAGCTGGATGCGAAGTTATCGATGAAGCCGGTTGTATGCTTACAATGCTTGACAGATGCTGAATGTCACTTCAACACAAGTCCTGCAAATACTAACATAATTGAAACAAACCATGAAACTCAAACTGATTATGACAGCAGCAATCCAAGCTGTGAGAAAACAGTAAAAAGGAGGCGTGTCAGACATCATGCTACGTTTTCTGATGCAGCTAGACGAAAACAACTTTGTGAGGCTGCCGCCAAATACTCGCAGAAAAATCCACAAGTTCATGGACACGCTGCCGCTAAATATTCGCAGACAAATCCACAACTTAATACCGGGAATGTCTGTTAAACATCTTAGATTCACGAGTACCGATTTGGGTAGTAAACACTTCGATGAATGAAACCTGTTATCTTTACAAGGTTTGACAAACACAGAATGTAACTTAAACACAACACATCCTCCAAATATGAACCTGATTGAAAGAAATAATGATAATCAAATCCTTGATGACAGCAACACTCATAGCAGTCACAAAACAATTACATTGAGAATCATGTTACGTTATTTTTAAAATGTTTTCTTTTCTTTTTCATAACTTCTTTAACACACTACTTCTCCGCTGCGAAGCGTGGGTATTTTGCTAGTTGTTAATATTATACAGTACACACATACACTTGGTTTGTGTCTGTAACAGACGGTGTACATTTAAAGGACTTGTAAAAGTTACCTTTTTATTTTCACTTTTATTCTCTCAGTCACAATCACGATACATACTACCGCCCCTCCACCCAGGGATCTGACGCTGATAGTTTTTATTTGAAACTGGGAGTAACTGTAGATGTGAGTGGTGTTTTGAAGTAATGGAACTGGACATTCTCTCATCTGGAGGGATAAAAGCTGACACACAAATGTTGGTGAATCTGCCTTCTTCGTATCTCACCGTCGCTTGATTTTTTTTTATTCAATTTTATTGAATGTTCCTGCTCATGCTGAACTAGTATGCACCTTATGGTCTATGATGTCAAAAAAAAAAAAAAACGGAGACATAGGTATATATGATATTTGGAATTTTTCATTTTATGACTTGTATAGTACATTTTGGAAAACATTGTGGCACGGATGCAACATTACTCATATTATTCATATTCATTCATATAACATCTTGCAGTTGTAATCAGTGACCATGTGTTTTTTTTTCCCGATCTTGCCAGTCTCCATGTTGCTGTATGCTGTTTCTTTTGTACTCCAGGACATGCAGAGGAAAGAAAAGTACAGAGAGGTCAGTTCAGCGCTATATGCAATCATCAAATTCAAATCCTCACAGTTCACACGGCACGCAAGGACTGTTCTTCCTATATTTACGATGTGTGTACCTGTTGCAATGCGCATAAATTCACACCCAATCTGACGCTGTTCGTTTTCAAATAATATTGCATTAGTGCGATGATGTTTTCACATATAGGGTGGTCCAGATCTAATTATGCAATTTTCATTACACTATAACTTATTAAGTTTATTACATAGAAAATCACCAGAAAAATCCCAGACCATCGAGAAGTGTGCGAACTGACAACATGAATAAACATCTTCGTGCCGAACTGGAATCGTCCCCGCATAAATCAAAGTCATCCAGACGCTCTAGTTCTGCATAATTAGATCTGGACCAATGTTCCCTCTAAGCTGAGCGCGTGAGCGATCGCTCACACGAAGTCAGAGCGTCGCTCATACTTCCCGCATGATCGCTCATTCCGACAGCGTCGCTTGTACTTATTGCGAAAATTTGTGCTCATAAATTTTTGGCTTAAACAAAATGTCGCTCATAAACAATGTTTTTTGCTCACTGTATGCTACTCCTTAGAGGGAACATTGATCTGGACCACCCTCGTCTCTTTCTTTCAGGTGTGAAATAGAAACTACAGCATAGAGAGAAGTGTGTGCATTGCAACAGGTACACTCATCGTAAATGTAGGAAGAACGGACCTTGCATGTGTGTGAACTGTGAGCATTTGAATTTGATGATTGCATATAGCGCTGAACTGACCTCTCTGTACTGTTCTTTCCTCTGCATGTCCTGGAGTACAAAAGAAACAGCACTGTGCACCAAAATGTGGGGACTGGCAAGATCGGGGGAAAAAAAAACACATGGTCACTGATTATAACCGCAAGATGTTATGTGAATGAACATGAATAATATCAGTAATGTTGCATCCGTGCCACAATGTTTTCCGAAATGTACTATACAGGTCATAAAACGAATAATTCCAAATATCATATATACCTAAGTCTCTGTTTTTTGTTTTGACATCATAGACCACAAGGCACATACTAATTCAGCGTGAGCAGGAACACTCAATAAAACTGAATAAAAAAAAATCAAGTGACGGTGAGATACGAAGAAGGCAGATTCACTAGTGTTTGTGTGTCAGCTTTTATCTCTCCAGATGAGAGAATGTCCAGTTCCATTGCCTCTAAACACCACTCACATCTACAGTTACTTCCAGTTCAAATAAAAATTTTCAGCGTCAGATCCCTATGGGGCGGTAGTACGTATCGTGATAGTGACTGAGAGAATAAAAGTGAAAATAAAACTGTAACTTTTACAAGTCCTATAAATGTACACCGTCTGTTACAGATGCAAACCAAGTGCATGTGTGTACTGTATAATATTAACAATAAGAGCAGCTCACTACTGAAAATGGCAAATATAGGAGGCAGTCGGGTTCAAACAGGGGACTCTTGATTAAAATGTCACAAGTCTAACCGCTACACCACAGAAGCTGTTGTCTTGTCCTTGAACCTCTTGCGAATGTGTTTA
>JANRMT010062796.1:98561094-98578759 GCA_026402145.1 Polypterus bichir lapradei | reverse complement strand
ACAGGCACGTAGCCCTTCGCAAGCACCCGAGCAAGTTCATCTGAGGTAAAGCCGGCAGCTGACCAGTAGAAATAACCGGCAGTGAAAAATTAAAGTCGATCGCTCAGCGGGTGGTGGAAACTTAAAGCGACGGTGATTCAGCTGAACACGGAAAGCGCCGAAGCACCTATAAAAACAGCAAAGATGACTTCGATACTCAATGTAAGTTCTATCTGCTCTCTGCCCATCGAGGGCGCATTTATATGTTGTGTGTCCTGCAGTATGTACAGCTCAGGTTTTCCGGCCGACAGTAAAGATAGCTTCACCTGCCAAAAATGTTTAGTTAATTTAGAGTTGGTCGGGAAAATACGCGAATTGGAGGACTGCGTTAGGAATCTGATAGCGATTAGGCAAACCGAAAATTGGATCGACTCGGTTTGTTTAGACAATTCGGCTACTTCTGATTCGGCCTTAGTCTCTCCAGGTCCCACTGTAGTCAGTGCGCGGCCGAAATCAGCAGCACCAATTCTGCCACAGGGCGAGTGGGTAACAGTAAGACGGGGGTCTAAGAATCCAAAATTTTGTCCCCCAGCACCCAGGTCACCAATTCGGACCCAGAACAGGTTCTCAGCTCTCCGCAGCGCGCCTGTGGAATCTGAGAATAATAAAGTGCTCATAATTGGCGATTCCATAGTGCGGAATGTTAGAATTCCAAACTATGTTAAACCAGCAGTTAATGTTAAGTGCCTCGCAGGGGTCAAGATTTCTGGCATAGAGGCCGCATTGGACCGTGTCGCCGACGATGAAGTATCTACCTTATTGCTGCATGTCGGCACTAATGATATTTATTTACAGCAATCTGAGGTATTAAAGCGGAACTTCATCTCTCTATGCACCAAAGCTAAAACAAAATGTCGGAATTTAATTGTATCTGGTCCCTTACCAAGATTATATAGAGGGGATGTGATTTATAGCAGGTTGCATTCCTTTCACTGCTGGCTAGAAACCTGGTGTGCAAATAAAAGCATAGCATTTGTGAACAATTGGGATGATTTTTGGGAAAGGCCTGGATTTTTCAGAAGAGATGGTCTTCATCCTAACTGGAGGGGATCTTATGTATTATCCCAAAATATGGCAGCAAAACTGCCTGGTTGACTGATTAGAGCACCATCCAGGCCGCAGTCGTGTGATCTTAAATCACAGGCTATTGTTTATCCCATCTGTTATTTTACTGAAGCTGTTATCCATAATCCCTGTTGTGGGGCATCCAGTAAATTTAGTCTTGATACAAACCTTAAATTAATTGATAACCAAAAAATAAGGTGTATAATTAGACCAAGGGATAAAACCAGACCCTCCACAGGGGCATCTGTAATAGAAATTTACTTCAAATTAAAACAAAAAATATATCGCCAGTTCAGAAAAAACCATGCAGTTTTAAATGCTGTTTATTGAACATTCGCTCTCTTGGCACTAAAGCTGTTTTGGTAAATGATATTATATTAAGTACAAAATCTGATCTGTGTCTTCTTACTGAAACCTGGCTTAGTAAATGTGACACTGTTCCCCTAGCAGAGGCGTCACCAGATGGATACTCGTTCCTTCATAAGTCTAGAGATTCTGGTCGAGGAGGAGGCCTTGGAATAATTCATTGTAATAAAATGCAAATCACTTCTAAAAATGTAGGCAACTTTACATCCTTCGAGGTATTCGTTTTAAATATTAAAACAGATTCCAACACAATTATAGTGCTAGTCTACAGACCACCAGGGCCATATTCATTGTTCATGACTGAATTTAGCAACCTTCTGTCTGATTTGGCTATAAATTATGATCACGTAGTTCTGATGGGGGATTTTAATGTACACATTGATGTGGAAACTGACACTTTTAGCAAATGTTTTACTTATTTGTTAAATTCAGTAGGATTTTGTCAGATTGTCAAAGGTCCAACTCATAATCATAACCACACATTAGATTTAATTATAACTTACAAAGTTGAAATTCAAAATTTAAATATTACTCCATTAAATGTAGTTATTTCTGATCACTTCTTAATTACATTTGATTTAGTTCTGCCCATGCCAACGCACTCACAGATTAAAACAAAGACAGTGCGACATCTAGATTGTAATTCTGCTTCAAAATTTACAGACACCTTGAGTAAGTCGAGTGTAATTGTGGAAAACCAATTAGATCAGTTAAAATCTAATGTAAACATGGAAAACAATTTAGATCAGCTAATATCACATTATAATGTGACCTTGAGAGATGCTCTGGACACAGTGGCTCCCCTTAAAACAAAAGTGATCAAAGCGCAGAGAAACTCTCCCTGGTTTAATGAAAATACTCGAGCTCTTAAATTAGAGTGTCGAAAACTGGAGCGCAGATGGAGAACAACAAAGCTACATGTCTTTCAAATTGCATGGACAGAGAGTGTTAATAAATATAAAAAAGCCCTCTTTAAAGCTCGCTCAGAATACTATTCTACATTAATAGATAGCAATAATAAAAATCCTCAGGTACTGTTTAGAACAGTGGCTAAATTAACAAATGGCAATTCAGATCAACAGTGCAAAATACCAACAGATATTAGCAGTACAGACTTTATGAACTTCTTCAATGAGAAAATTAAAAATATAAGATCCCAGATCTCAGCATCACAGTACAAACCAAATACTAACTTAGCAGACCCTGCTGCACATTGCATTCAGCACTTTAGTAATTTTAATCCTGTAACTGAGCAGGAAGTCTTAACTTTAATTACTAAAATGAAGCCCTCTACTTGTTCCCTAGATCCAGTGCCAACAAAACTAGTAAAAAGTGCAATGGATGTTCTTGCAGCACCTATTCTAACCATTATCAATAGTTCATTACTGCATGGCACAGTACCTGATGCACTAAAAGTGTCAGTCATTAAACCTTTACTTAAAAAGTCAGACCTAGACCCACACATACTAAATAATTATAGGAATATTTCAAATTTACCATTTCTCTCTAAAATACTAGAAAAAGTAGTCGCCAGTCAGCTTAGTCACACCTTATGCATTACAATTTATTTGAGAAATTCCAGTCTGGTTTTCGCACTGGTCATAGTACAGAAACTGCACTAACACGGGTTGTAAATGACATTCTGATATCCTCTGATGAAGGAAACTCCACTGTAATTATGTTATTAGACTTAAGTGCAGCATTTGACACCATTGACCATTCTATTTTACTGCACAGGCTAGAAAATGATGTTGGTCTTACAGGCCACGTGCTCGCTTGGTTCAGTTCTTATTTATCAAATCGATTCCAATATGTACAGAAATGTGCTGACAGTACTCCATCATTATACACAGAAGTTCAATATGGTGTCCCACAGGGCTCAGTACTGGGACCTTTACTGTTTTCACTTTACATGCTTCCACTGGGATCTCTCATTAGGAAACATAATGTTAATTTTCACTCGTATGCAGATGACACCCAGTTATACCTTTCATTTAAATCAAATGAAGTTTCTCCGATGTTGTCTTTAATTAGTTGTGTTAGTGAATTAAAGGAATGGATGAATGAGAACTACTTGTCTTTAAATACAGATAAAACAGAGATGTTAATTGTTGGAGGGAATGACGCTGATCACAGCAATATTTTGTCGACATTTAACTCAGTTGGAATCCCAATTAATTTTACTGAATCAGCCCGCAATCTAGGAGTTATCTTTGATTCTAGCATGTCATTTAAAGCACATATTACAAAGTTGTCCAAAACATGTTTCTTCCATCTTAAAAATGTTAGGAAATTAAGGCGCTTTCTAAATAAACAGGATTGTGAGAAATTAATTCATGCATTTATCTCTAGTAGGATTGACTACTGTAATGCGGTGTTCACTGGCTGTTCAAACTGTTCTTTATACAGCCTCCAGTTAATCCAAAATGCGGCTGCAAGAATTATTACAAGAACAAGAAAATATGAACACATAACTCCAGTTCTTAAATCCTTACACTGGCTCCCGGTTAAGTTTAGGGCAGATTTCAAAATCCTCCTTTTAACATATAAAGCATTAAATGGCCAAGGTCCGGCTTACTTGTCTGAACTTATCATGACTTACAAACCTGAGCGCACATTAAGATCTCAAGATGCCGGTCTGCTTATGATTCCAAGGATTAATAAAATAACAGTGGGAGGTCGAGCTTTTAGTTACAGGGCCCCTAAACTGTGGAATGGTCTTCCTGCTTCTATAAGAGATGCCCCTTCGGTCCCAGCATTTAAATCCCGGCTGAAGACTTACTACTTCAGTTTAGCATATCCTGACTAGAGCTGCTGATTAACTGTACAGACTGCATCTCTGTTGTTAGTCATTAGCACTAAAACATAAGTAACATGATAAGTATAATTGAATACTAACCCTCACCTATTCTGTTTCTGTTCTCGGTACTCAAATGTGGCAATTGGTGCCACGGCCCACCTGCCAAGTTGTTTGCCTGCCTATGGTAAAGTCATCCCTGGTGGAGGATCACAGGAATCATGGGAAAGAGGGGCCCTTTCATCGGATTGGCTGGCCGAGCAATGTTTCAGCCGTGGAATGGCCAAATGGGGAGGCAGCTTGACGGATGAGGTCTCCAGCACTCTAAAAATATCAAAATCTTATTATGTGATATCATTTACTGTTAAATTCTGCTCTGTACTTCTAAAATTTTTATTATTATGCTGTATTAAGGATTTGTTCTGTTCTGTGTATTGTATTGTATTGACCCCCTTCTTTTGACACCCACTGCACACCCAACCTACCTGGAAAGGGGTCTCTCTTTGAACTGCCTTTCCCGAGGTTTCTTCCATTTTTCCCTACAAGGTTTTTTTGGGAGTTTTTCCTTGTCATCTTAGAGAGTCAAGGCTGGGGGGCTGTCAAGAGGCAGGGCCTGTTAAAGCCCATTGCGGCACTTCCTGTGTGATTTTGGGCTATACAAAAATAAACTGTATTGTATTGTATTGTATTGTATTGTATTGAGACTTGTGTCACATTGGATGTATCTGAAGTCTGGGGTGCTGCAACTACCTCTACTGGTCACAGTATGTATGTATGTAGATCAAATGCATGTCCTAGTGTATATGTAGTGTATATCAAAACAGACAGAAACTTTAAGAAATGTTACCCTTAAATAAAACATTATAGACAAGACCGTTTTTTCTCTTTTGTATGTATTATCAATGTTCGTCTTTATTTTGTGTGAAAACTGTTTGCTTTAAATTTCACTAACACTTTTGAAACAATGACACTTGGACGTGGAGTTTTTCGGTGTATGATGAGTCATGCTAACTGCTGGTATGCCTTTCTGGTAGCTGCATTCTGAACTATCTTAATCTTTCCTCATAAATCATCACCAGTTGCCCTGAAACCAGCCTAGTCGCTCTTCTCTAGATTTTCTCTACCACTTCTATATCCTTTTTGCAACATGGAGACCAAAACTATACCCAGTACTCCAGATGAGGCCTCACCAGTGTGTTATAAAGCTTTAGCAGAACCTCCTGTAATTTGTATCCACACATCAAGGCGCTATATAACATGACATTCTGTTAGCCTTCTTAATGGCTTCTGAACACTGTCTGGCAGTTGATATTATTGAGTCCAGTACGACTCCTAATTCCTTCTCATAAGGTGTGCTTTCAATTTTCAGACCTTCCATTGTGTATTCAAACCTCATATTTTTACTTCCTATGTGTAATTCTTTACATTTACTGACATTAAATTTCATCTGTCACAAATCTGCCCAAGCCTGTATACTATCCAAGTCCTTCTGTAATAATATAATGGATTCCAAATGATCCGCTAATCCACCTATCTTGGTATCATCTGCAAACTTAACCAGCTTGTTACTTATCATTTAAGTTACTAAATCATTTATATATATTAAAAATAGCAGCAGCCCCAGCACTGGCCCCTGCTGAACACCACTCTTAACATTTCTGATGCAGTTCCTCGCCCCATCACCCTCTGCTTCCTGTGTCTGAACCAATTCTGCCCCCACCTACACACCACACGCTGAACTGCCTCTTCCTCTCATGTGCCACCTTATCAAATGCTTTCTAAAAGTCAAGATGAATACCATAAACACCATTCTGGTCGTGTCCTTTTCATAATTCCTTATGATATTCCAGCATGTTAGTAAAATATGACCTCACTTGTCAGTGTTCAGCAAAACTCCTCTTCTTGCCAAGTGTTGCTCAGTCATCTCCTTAATATTTCCTTCCATTAATTTTCCTGTGATGCATGTTAAGCTTACTGGCCTATAGTTGCTTGGTTCTGCCTGTTTACCTTTTTATATAACATAATGTTATTTGCTATGTTGCAGATCTTAGGATTTTTTCCAGTGCATAGTGACTTTCTAAAAATATGTGTCAATGGTTTATATCTGTACTCAGTAACCTCAAGAACTCCAAGGTAAATATTATTTGGTCCTGGTGATTTGTTTGATTTCAACCTATTTAATCTGAACAGTGTTGGTGCTACCGGTGTTCACAGAAGGAGGTGTTTCATCTCACAGGGCACTCTAGATATCATCGAAAGGAGTTGCAGCACATGACTTGTTGGAAACTGCGATCTGAACCAGGAACTGAGAAGGATGGCTGTGAGGACTCTGAGGGCAGATAAAGAGGCGTTTGTTAGGGGAATCTGTGAGCAAGTGACACACCATCTGTGGTCTAACGACCCACGTCCTGCTTACAGAGGAATCAAAGCATTATACACATCCAAATTTGTTCCTCGGAGAGCCACAGACACTGTAGTTGTGACCTGCTGGGCTGGCTACTTTGAGCAGCTGTTGAAAGCAGATCCTCCAGCTAAGATGTTGGACATCTCTGGGTTCACGGTTCTTGAGGCTGATCCTCCAATGAGCTGTGAACCACCCAATCTCACTGAAATTTCACAGGTGGTAAACCGGCTGAGGGTAGGAATGGCTGCAGGGATCTGTGGTATCCGGGGTGAATTTCTCCAGTCTGGCGGTAAGAATGTCCTTCTTGCATTGCAAACTATTTTTGCTTCCATTTGGGACACCGGTGTCATCCCAACTGATTGGTAAACGGGACTTGTTGTCCCTGTTTGGAAAGGAAAGGGTGATTGCCTGGATTACAGCAACTACAGAGGGATAAGACCAGGGCTGCCTTAACAGCATCATAGGCTCCTGGGCAAAGTAGTGTGCTGGGGCCCCTATTTTGATAGCAAAACAGCAACATACATAGGCATCAGAAACATCATGGGCCCCTATGCTCATGGGACCCTTTGTGCCCATATGTTAAGATAAGGATAAGACTGCTCTCGGTGCTGGTTAAGGTCTTTGTTAGGGTCATGCTCAATAGGATCCGTGATTACTTGCTCACCTACCAGCAACCAGAACACTCTGGTTTTAAGCCTAAGAAGTCTTCCATCAACCTCATCCTAGCACTTAGGGATCTCATTGACCACAAATATCGGCAGAGTTTCTTTGCAGCCTTTGTCGATTTTCTCAAAGCGTTCGACTTGAGCTGCCCTGTGGGACATCCTGAGGGTTTGTAGGATCCCCTCGAGGTTGCTGGATATCATGGTTGGCCTGTACACTGGTACTGTGAGTGTGGTGCAGAGTGGAGGCAGAACCTCTGCATTTTTCCGACTTGACTCTGGGGTTTGTCAGAAGTGTGTTCTTGCTCCTACTCTGTTCAATGCTTGATCTTGACTTTGCCGATGATCAGTGATCTTCACAGAGTCAATGGAGGCTTTGATCGGGGCTTTCGAGAGACTGAACTTAGAGTCTGAGTTTCTGATGAATAGAAACCAAGATCCAGGCCTTTAATGACGTCTTAGGCATGGCCATCAGCAGTGTGTCTGTCTGCAGAGAGAGTGTTGACCTTGTTGAGAGGTTTACTTACCTTAGCAGTGACATTCATGTGTCTGGTGACTCTTCCTATGATGTCAGTAGACAGATTGGGAGAGCATGTGGGGGTCATGAGGTCGTTGGAAAGGGGTGTGTGGCGCTCCATATATCTATGCAAAAGGACGAAGGTCCAAGTCTTTAGAGTCCTGGGGCTTCCTGTCTTGTTATATGGATGTGAGACTTGGACGCTATGCAGTGACCTGAGATGAAGACTGGACACCTTCTGTACAGTGTCTTTCCGGAAAATCCTGGGGTACTGCTGGTTTGACTTTGTGTTGCTGATGGAGTCCCCAATGAGGCGCATTACCTGCATTGTGAAGGAGCGTCAGTTACAGCACTGTGGCCTTGTGGTGCGATTACCCAAAGGGTGTCCAGCTTTCAGGGTCCCCACTGTTCAGGACCTGAGCAGCTAGACCTGGCTGCGGCAGATGGATGGTCATTTCCAGAGGGTGGAACTGGATCAGTAGTTTCCATGGAGTGTTGCCAACTGGGATCCTGAGCTGTTTCGTTGCATGGTGGGTGCGACAATGTGCTGAACCAGTGCATGCTTCCCAACCTGACCTGGTACTTCCAAATCAGTACCTCCTTAGTAGTTTTGCCTTATTTGCAATATTTCTCTGCAACTGCCTTGTAGCTCCCCTAATATTCTTCTTAATGGCTGATCTCATACGCTCTAGAGATAGCATTAGTTATGCAGAAAACAGTTTAAATCCTGTGACCCACAGAGAATACCAGATAAATGAAGAAAAAAACATAACATATTCGCTTACGTGATGGAACCTGAGTCACGTTCACAGATGAGTGTCCGAGGCTCTTCTCTCTGGCTGAAACTGAGTTTTTGAGTTAAAAGAAAGGTATTTAAAAGGTAATGTCTCCTCCCATACTAACTTTTTTGTTTTTTTGTCTTTTTCATTATTTCACTTTCATGTTTATGTAATCCAAAAACTATTTGAATGAAAATGTCACACCATTCAAACTTGTTTTGTCAAGTATTAACCCACAGCCCATGCCTATGGCATTACAAATATAATTGCTTTCAAAGCTGACCTGGAAAAACACAAAAAGTTTTTCTTTCAACATTATTTGGTTAAATAAAATAAAGATCTGACTTTAAAAAATAACAAAAGCTTAAACATGATGACCACTCAGATCAAAATGGCCTTTAAACTCTACCTAGAAAGTCTAAAAAATATCCAAACTATTCATGCATTAGGCATTTAAATGTTGCCAAGATCAGCACCAAGTGGTTAGCCATGTAGCTATAAAACTCCAATGGTCTAGGTTCAGTTCTACACTACCTTTGTGGAGTTTGCAATTTGATCCAGCATCTGCATGATCATCCCTCTGGATTCTCCTGTTTTCTTCCTACATTACTGGGATGTTCAAGTTAGATTAACAGGCCTGATGTAAATGAATTTGCATGTATGCTTGAGTGATGCTTTGTTCTTGTTGTCAATGCAATGCAACCAGGATGGTCTGAAGCTGTGTTCTCATTGGTGTAGCAGGCAACAAATAAAATTACCGTATATACTCCCGGATAAGTTCTCCCGCGGATAAGTCGGGGCTTGATTTTACCATATAATTTCTGGTGTTTTATAATGTCGAATGCGGAAAACTCACGCTATTGGTCCAAGAGATTACGATATGCTAAATCCCACCTGAGAGAGTAACTGCAGAGCACACTGCCTTTTATTTCTATGTATTGTGCCTACTTGACCACACGGTAATACCTGAACTATACCAAAGCAACGTTTGCACTGATTTGTGTCTTTTGTATCTCATACCCTCATACACCTTTATCGTAAGAGCATCCCTTATCTGCGATGGAGTGTTCAATCAGGAGAAAATATGAAGCTGGTTTTAAATTAAACGTCATTGAAGTGGTGAAAGAAATTGGAAACTGCACTGCTGTAGAAAAATTCGATGAGTCTGAGAAACTGGTGTGAGATTGGAGGAGGCAAGAAGATGTAAAAAAAAATTTTGAACTGGTGTATAAGTCAGGGTCTGATTTTATGATCAAATTTTCGGGTTTCAAGACCCGACTTATACGTGACTATATACGGTAATCATCAGTGGTGTTTCAGCATTAAGTGCCAGTGGGGTCAGGCCCAGTAGATCTTGTGCAAAATAAGTAACAAGCTTCCATCATGAATGTAACTCATTATTGAAATGTTTATAACAACCATCAGCTTTGTCTTCTTAAGCATTTTTTCCATCTTTCTCTCATATGCTTAATTTATTTACTTATCTAAAATGTAGAAAATCTTGCTTCTTGTAGTATATGGAACTGTCTTTGTGCCAGGTGCTTCAAGACTGTTTCTAGCTTAGGTGTCTTCACTAGTCAAGTCAAGTCATGTGGCCTTAATTCCATACCATGCATACACCATATAGCAGCATACAGTAACACAGAATAAAATTTTATCCTGCAACATGTACATAAATATAAAATAACCGGCCCTGTAGTGTTAGAACATTAGAACATTCTAGACGAGAACAGGCCATTCAGCCCAACAAAGCTCGCCAGTCCTATCCACTTGTTTCCTCCAAGAAAACATCAAGTCGAGTTTTGAAAGTCCCTAACGTCTTACTGTCTACCACACTACTTGGTAGCTTATTCCAAGTGTCTATCGTTCTTTGTGTAAAGAAAAACTTCCTAATGTTTGTGTGAAATTCACCCTTAACAAGTTTCCAACTGTGTCCCCGTGTTCTTGATGAACTCATTTTAAAATACAAGTCTCGATCCACTGTACTAATTCCCTTCATAATTTTAAACACTTCAACCATGTCACCTCTTAATCTTCTTTTGCTTAAACTGTAAAGGCTCAGCTCTTTTAATCTTTCCTCATAATTCAACCCCTGTAGTCCTGGAATCAGCCTAGTCGCTCTTCTCTGGACCTTTTCTAGCGCTGCTATGTCCTTTTTTGTAGCCTGGAGACCAAAACTGCACCCAGTACTCAAGATGAGGCCTCACCAGTGCATTATAAAGGTTGAGCAGAACCTCCTGTGACTTGTACTCCACAGATCAAGGCTCTATATAACCTGACATTCTTAATGGCTTCTGAACACTGTCGGGAAGTTGATAGCTTAGAGTCCACCATGACTCCTAAATCCTTCTCATAAGGTGTACTCTCGATTTTCCGACCGCCCATTGTGTATTCAAACCCAATATTTTTACTTCCTATGTGTAATACTTTACATTTACTGATATTAAATTTCATCTGCCACAAATCTGCCAAAGCCTGTGTGCTGTCCAAGTCCTTCTGTAATGATATAACGGATTCCAAATTATCTGCTAATCCATCTATCTTGGTATCATCTGCAAACTTAACCAGCTTGTTACTTATATTCCTATCTAAATCATTTATATATATTAAAAATAGCAGCGGCCCTAGCACTGACCCCTGCTGGTCACCACTCTTAGCCAGTTCTGATGAGGTTCCTCACACCATCACCCTCTGCTTCCGGTGTCTGAGCCAATTCTGCACCCATCTCAAAACATCACCCTGGACTCCCACTTCTTTTAACTTGATGCCCAACCTCTCATGTGGCACCTTATCAAATGCTTTCTGGAAGTCCAGATAAATAATATCATATGCTCCACTTTGATCGTATGCTTTTGTTGCAACCTCATAGAATTCCAACAGTAAAGTAAAGCACGACCTCCCTTTTCTGAACCCATGCTGACTGGTCAGAATAACTCCTGTCCTTGCCATGTGTTGCTCAATCTTATCCTTAATAATTCCTTCCATTAATTTTCCTGTGATGCATGTTAAGCTTACTGGCCTATAGTTGATTGGATCTGCCCGGTCACCCTTTTTATATAATGGGATGATATTTGCCATTTTCCAGTCCTTCAGAATCTCTCCAGTGCTCAGTGACTTCCTAAAAATATGTGTCAAGGGTTTATATGTGTTCCCTACACACTTGGGTGTTTGTCTGTAAGGATGTCCATCTGCAACTTTACAGTTCAGCGATGGATTTTGAAGATTATTAATTGAATTCAAATGAGGACTTTTTTTTTTAATTGTGTGCATTTACAGCAGTTTGAACCTTTCCCAGTTTAGGGCCATGCAGCATGTGAAAGTGATAAAGCACACCAGCACCGTTATTTCAATTTAAGATAGCTACATTAATAAAAACAATTAGATATAAATTATGGTTGGGAACAGTAATGACAGGTTTGCCATCTGGGCTGTCCCTTTTATTGTCTGCATCCATGAAAATGAAAGTCTGAAACAGAAATAACGTTCCATGGCGTGAGTCCCATAAACAAGGTTTTAATGAGGATTGTAAGGCAGTCGGTTCAAACGGAGCTCCATTCAAGTTTCAAGGTTGCTTTATTTAGTCCTGTTAACACCAGAAAACATGAAGTTTGCCTTCTCAGGTGCATCCAATAAAAAGAGAGAAAGAAATGAAACAAAACAAATAGAGACAAGACAGGTTAAGGTAAGGCAATTTGATAATGCAAATTTACACAAAAAATTGTTACAGGATGCATAACAAACCTTAATCATTTTCTCCAATATTCCTTAATTGAAAGTTGTATCGTACTAGGAAGAAAGGAATTTCTGGAGTGATTTGTGTGGGTTTTCAAAGCGACTCTCCTTCCTGATTTACTGAAGTTAAGTTCTATATGTAATGGATGTCTATCATCAATTGAGATTATTTGTAGTTTCTTTAACATTGTCCTCTGGCACACGCTTGTCAGATCATCAACATCAATCCCAATAACTTTAGTTGCGTGCTTAGTAATCTGCTGGAGCTTTTTTAAATTTTGGTTTGTCAGACTACTAAACCATGCAGTGTGGAAAGACAGTCCCCAGGCACAGAGAGACACACCAAATGTCCTAAAACACACACGTTTATTTACAGAAAGTCTTTTAACACCCGACACGATGCTGTACTCAGCCCACACCCAGTCCCATCTTTCCTTCCATCTCCGTATTTCTGCCACTTTTCCTCCTTTCCTCCCAAGCTTCGTCTTCCTCCTCCTGACTCTGGCTCTTGACTGGAGGAAGGAGGCCTCTTTTATTACCATCTGGATGTGCTCCAGGTGCCCTCTGATCTTCCTGCGGCATTTCCTGTTGTGGCAGAAGTGCCGCATGAGCACCGGGAAGCACTCCGGGTGTCCCTGGACTTCCGTCCGGCAGTACTTCTGGGTGTGGCGGAAGTGCTGACATCAAGAGCTCCTCAATCCTCTGGGTGCCCCCTGGTGGTGGCCACAAGCCCCTGTAGGGTTGAGCTTCCATGTTAAGTTCCCGTTGCCCTCATACAGACCAGGGTGGCTGCCCTCTCGTGGCCCAGGGGAGGTATAATCCCTCTCCCGGTCCTTTCAGGCATCCCGGCTGGGCATAAGCCTCCAGCCTACTGCCACACCAGTAAAGCTGAAAGTGGTAACAGACAGGATCACACTGTAATACAGTGGGATGCAAAAGTTTGGGCAACCTTGTTAATAGTCATTATTTTCCTGTATAAATCGTTGGTTGTTACGATAAAAAATGTCAGTTAAATATATCATATAGGAGACACACACAGTGATATTTGAGAAGTGAAATGAAGTTTATTGGATTTACAGAAAGTGTGCAATAATTGTTCAAACAAAATTAGGCAGGTGCATAAATTTGGGCACCACAAAAAAGAAATGAAATCAATATTTAGTAGATCCGCCTTTTGCAGAAATCACAGCCTCTAAACGCTTCCTGTAGGTTCCAATGAGAGTCTGGATTGTGGTTGAAGGTATTTTGGACCATTCCTCTTTACAAAACATCTCTAGTTCCTTCAGGTTTGATGGCGTCCAAGCATGGACAGCTCTCTTTAACTCACACCACAGATTTTCAATTATATTCAGGTCTGGGGACTGAGATGGCCATTCCAGAACGTTGTACTTGTTCCTCTGCATGAATGCCTTAGTGGATTTTGAGCAGTGTTTCGGGTCGTTGTCTTGTTGAAAGATCCAGCCCCGGCGCAGCTTCAGCTTTGTCACTGATTCCTGGACATTGGTCTCCAGAATCTGCTGATACTGAGTGGAATCCATGCGTCCCTCAACTTTGACAAGATTCCCAGTCCCTGCACTGGCCACACAGCCCCACAGCATGATGGAACCACCACCATATTTTACTGTAGGTAGCAGGTGTTTTTCTTGGAATGCTGTGTTCTTTTTCCTCCATGCGTAACGCCCCTTGTTATGCCCAAATAACTCCATTTTAGTTTCATCAGTCCACAGCACCTTATTCCAAAATGAAGCTGGCTTGTCCAAATGTGCTTGAGCATACCTCAAGCGGCTCTGTTTGTGCTGTGGATGAAGAAAAGGCTTCCTCTACGTCACTCTCGCATATAGTATCTCCTTGTGTAAAGTGTGCCGAATGGTTGAACGATGCACAGTGACTCCATCTGCTGCAAGATGATGTTGTAGGTCTTTGGTGCTGGTCTGTGGGTTGACTCTGACTGTTCTCACCATTCGTCGCTTCTGTCTATCCGAAATCTTTCTTGGTCTGCCACTTCGAGCCTTAACTTGAACTGAGCCTGTGGTCTTCCATTTCCTCAATATGTTCCTAACTGTGGAAACAGACAGCTTAAATCTCCGGGACAGCTTTCTGTATCCTTCCCCTAAACCATGATGGTGAACAATCTTTGTCTTCAGGTCATTTGAGAGTTGTTTTGTGACCCCCATGTTGCTACTCTTCAGAGAAAATTAAAGGAGGAGGGAAACTTACAATTGACCCCCTTACATACTCTTTCTCATTCTAGGATTCACCTGTGTATGTAGGTCAGGGGTCACTGAGCTTACCAAGCCAATTGGAGTTCCAATAATTAGTTCGAAAAGTTTTGGAATCAATAAAATGACAACGGTGCCCAAATTTATGCACTTGCCTGATTTTGTTTGAACAATTATTGCACACTTTCTGTAAATCCAATAAACTTCATTTCACTTCTCAAATATCACTGTGTGTGTCTCCTATATGATATATTTAACTGACATTTTTTATCGTAATAACCTACGATTTATGCCACCTCTCACGCGTCCTTCCGTTATGGCTTCCTAAGCTGGGCAAGGATGCACCTTCCATCTCAGTCGGGATGCCAGTCCATCCACCATGGTACTTACACCATGCAACATGAGTTGAACTATACGCATGCAATGACTGGAAAATGCAATTCAGACCTTGGCAGCTTGATCTGTGAGGCAGCACTGATCCTACTTGCCAGCCCTCAGAATTATATCTGCTCTTAAAACAAAAACAAGTGGTCAGGCAGCCAAAGCACAGAGTCACCCATAAAGGGAAAGAGCATCACTTCATCTGCCTGTGTCTGCTTCATGCAAATTCTGTCCAAATTCTATGACTGAATAATGTATTAGAGAGACTGAGCAAACCTCCTTATTCCACGCAGATTGAATTCAACTTTGAAATGCTCATGAATTGCAGGGGGCTTGAGGATGATCAGTAATGAAAGTAAAGATGCCATAGCTGACATTTTATTAGATTCACCTGAACCTTCATTATGAGAAATCTTCCTTTTACTGGAAATCATGAAGGGCGTTTACGTGAGTCCAAAGACGCCCTTTATTGTTTCAAGACTTTGCATGGCAAGTGCTTATTACGCTAATGACATTCTGGGTTTGTTTTCTATGAAAAGAATGTGTGGCGCTTCCTCTGGGTACTTCAGCTATTGTCCATATCCCCAAGACATATGAGATAGGCAATAAGCAACTGTAATCTTGCCCACAAAACCTTGAACTGGACTAAACAAGTCTATTAATTTCATGCTGTTAATTTATAGAATTACCTGTATATATGGTGCAGAATTCAAAGATGGCAAAGGAAAACCACAATCATTTGTTCCTGCCTTGTGCCCAAACCTGTTATGATAGGTTTTGCCCCATAATGACCCTCCACAATCCTGAGTTAGATTAAGCAGATTTCACAATGTTTATTATCACACTAGGCTGACCCGCCTTTTAAGGCGACCGACTTTTAAGTTGACCACTTCTTAAGGCAATTCAATATGTAGATCAATTTGATATTTTATACAAACTCATTAATTTGGTTATATTGCATTTGAGCAGTATTACTTTAATACTCGTAGTTTCTGTTATTTTTGTGATGAAATGTAAACTTTTTTTCTATATTGAACCCCCCTGATATTTATTACGCGGTGAGGCATTTGTACTCCATCAACATTAATTATTTCCAGAGACATAATTTTGTCTATTTTTCCTGCGCATCGTGCAGAAAAGCAAGGGAACCATGGGAGCACCAGAACTCTGCTCACATCATGTCGCTTCGTACCGCAAGCTGCAAGTAGTAAGTCTGTGATAAGCGGAATACCGCTACGCTTTCCACTCACCGGACGGAAGGACGATCCCGACCGCTTTTATATAGTAAGAAAGAAGAAGAAGATATCGCACAGTCTGGAGTAGAAAATCATCTTTTACCTGGAAAAACGAAACTACAAATCCCATCATGCATTGCAAAATGGACAGGGCGTGTGTGAAACTCCGCGCCTGCGTAGCACTCACGGGATGGAAGGACAATCCCGACCGCTTTTATATAGAAGGACACTGCAATGGACTAGCACTCCCTGTAGGATGGTCTCCAGTTTTACGTTCAATGTCGTGGGGATAGGTGGCCATCCCCCGAAATTAAATTAGATTAATTATCATGAGAATGTTATGGAATGTTTTTTTGTGTGACCAGTAGGGGGCACCTCCAAGCCATAATAACAAAGTGAAGGCATACTTTCAGAAAGGACTGCAAATTTATTACCAATCAAAAAAAAATCAGTCTGTACAAGCTTTGCACAGTTGTATTTGGGCAGTTACAATACAACACTGGGAGGAACTAACTGGATGCAGCAGAGTGTAATGGCAGCCCAAAATACCTATGAGAACAGTCAAATAATGCCCCAACATCATGGTACATCCACATCATCAGTCACAAAACATGACCTTTGAAGGTTTAAAGCGCGGGGTGTCAGCCATTGTACAGCACCCCTGGAGCAAATTTAAGGTTAAGGGCCCTGCTCAAGGGCCCAACGAAATACGACCCCTTCTGGAAATAACAGGATTTGAATCAGCAAATTCCAGATACCAGTGCTGATCCTTGGCCTCAGAGCTACCATTCTGAATTTTATAACTAGCAATGTATTAATTTAGATACATGGTATCATTTCTTTACCAGCTCTATACTGTACAGTATATTCTGCTCTTCAAAATGATATATATGCCAAGGGTCTTTAATAATAAAGATGAAAGACGCCTCACGCCTGGACAAACTTGCTAAGAAGGCAGGCTCTATTGTAGGAGTAAAGCTGGACAGTTTAACATCTGTGGCAGAGCGACGGGCATTAAGCAAACTCCTGTCAATCACGAATAATCCACTGCATCCACTGAACAGTGTCATCTCCAGGCAGAGGAGTAGCTTCAGTGACAGACTTTTGTCACTGTCCTGCTCCACTGACAGACTGAGGAGATCGTTCCTCCCCCACACTATGCGACTCTTCAATTCCACCCGGGGGAGTAAATGCTAACTTTTTTTTTTTTTTCATTTTTATTACTATTTAATTTAATATTGTTTCTTTGTATCAGTATACTGCTGCTGGATTATGTGAATTTCCCCTTGGGATTAATAAAGTATCTATCTATCTATCTATCTATCTATCTATCTATCTATCTATCTATCTATCTATCTATCTATCTATCTATCTATCTATCTATCTATCTATCTATCTATCTATCATATAATGCCTTTCATTTCTATCTATCTATCTATCTATCTATCTATCTATCTATCTATCTATCT
>JANRMT010062796.1:98511230-98558248 GCA_026402145.1 Polypterus bichir lapradei | reverse complement strand
ATAGATAGATAGATAGATAGATAGATAGATAGATAGATAGATAGATACTTTATTAATCCCAAGGGGAAATTCACATAATCCAGCAGCAGTATATTTTCTTTTCCTAGTTAATATTCTGGCAGCTCCATTCAGCACTTGTTGTAATCGATTGATGTCTTTTTTGGGTGGCCCTGAGAGGAGTGCGTTACAGTAATCTAGTTGACTAAAAACAAAAGTGTGAACTCATTTCTCAGCATCTTGCAAAGTTATATGAGATCTAACTTTTGCTATATTCCTTAAGTGCTTTCCTGGTAATCTGATTAATATGTGATTTCAAATTTAGATTCGTCAATAATTATCCCTAAATTCTTTACCTTTGTTTTTACTTTTAATCCTAATGGATCCAGTGTATTTATAATACCCTCATTTTATCCATTTTTACCAATCACTAAGATTTCCGATTTCTCCTTTAGTGTTGATGACCAAAAATTTTAGTCTCATCTGACCAGAGAACCTTCTTCCATGTGTTTTGGGTGTCCACCACATGCTGTTGAACAAACTCCAAATGTGTTTTCTTATTTTTTATTTAAACAATGGCATTTTTTCTGGCCACTCTTCCAGAAGGTCCCGGTCTTTGGAGGTTATGGGTTAAAGTGGTCCTATGGACAGATACTGCCATCTCCACTGTTGACCTTTGCAGCTCCTTCAATGTGATCCTTGCTGTCTTTGTTTCATCTGCCCATTCTATTTGTTTTGGTGAATGGCCTTCAGGTTTGTAGTGGTGCCATATTCTTTCCATTTTATAATAATGGACAGATGGAACCCAAATGTCACATTGCATCCAAGCACAGTTCAACCAGCTGAGTAAATAGAAGAATAGTCCCAATCCTCATGATGTCCATTGTATTCAATTCAATGCAGCTTATTTTTGAGTAATACTGAGTGCAGGCACAAAGCTCTGTTAAGTCACCACGCATAACAGTGACAGTGGTAGGAGAAGACATTCTGCACAACCATGTGGTGCATTTAAGATCTCAAGATGCCGGTCTGCTAATGATTCCAAGGATTAATAAAATAACAGTGGAAGGTCGAGCTTTTAGTTACAGGGCCCCTAAACTGTAGAATGGTAGGCCTACTACTATAACAGATGCCCCTTCAGTCTCAGCTTTTAAATCCCAGCTGAAGACTCACTACTTCAGTTTAGCACACCCTGACTAAAGCTGCTGATTAGCTGTACAGACTGCATCTCTGTTGTCAGTCATTAGCACTAAAACATAAGTAAGTATGATAGTTAGAATTTGTTACTAACCCTCACCTATTCTGTTTCTCTTCTCGGTACTCAAATGTGGCACTTGGTGCCACGGGCCACCTGCCAAGTTGTTCTGCCTGCCTAAGGTAAAGTCATCCCTGATGGAGGATCACAGGAATCATGGGGTAGAAGGATCCTTTAATCGGATTGGCTGGCCCAGCGCTGACTCAGCTGTGGAATGGCCAATTGGGGGAGGCAGCTTGATGGCCGAGGTCTCCAGGACTCTGAACAAATCCAAATCGCATTATGGGATATCATCTACTGTTGAATTCTGCTCTGTACTTGTAATATTTCTATTGCACTATTATATTGTATTGAGGATTGCTTGTGTTCTCTTCTGTGTATTGTATTGTATTGTATTAACCCCCTTCTTTTTGACACCCACTACCTGGAAAGGGGTCTCTCTATGAACTGGCTTTCCCAAGGTTGCTTCCATTTTTTTTCCGTACTAGGGATATTTTTGGGAGTTTTTCATTGTCTTCTTAGAGAGTCAAGGCTTGGGGGCTATCAAGAGGCAGGGCCTATTAAAGCTCATTGTGATTTTGAGGTATACAAAAATAAATTGTATTGTATTGTATTGTATTGTATTGTATTGTATTGTATTAAGCGCCATGAAGATACAGTAGATAAAGAAAGATAAACCACTGTCTGGACATCAAAAGGTGCTGCCTAAGAAGCAGCAATGCCAGTCTTTGACAGTGAACTGGAACTACAAATGTTCATGTTCAGTTGTGGAGAAATCATGGTGTCATGTGGTTTCACGGTTCTTGCTTAAACTGCCAACCTATCTGCATGAGAATTTTGCTTACATCCTAAATATGGGAATACAGTAATCCCTCGCTATATCGCGCTTCGACTTTCGCGGCTTCACTCTATCGCGGATTTTAAATGTAAGCATATCTAAATATATATCGCGGATTTTTCGCTGGTTCGCGGATTTCTGCGGACAATGGGTCTTTTAATTTATGGTACATGCTTCCTCAGTTTGTTTGCCCAGTTGATTTCATACAAGGGACGCTATTGGCGGATGGCTTAGAAGCTACCCAATCAGAGCATGTATTACATATTAACTAAAACTCCTCAATGCTATAAGATATGCATCCCGCGCGGTGTTTGTTTGCTTGTCTCTGCCTCTATCTCACCCTTTCTGACATTCTCTGCGCCTGACAGAGGGAGTGTGAGCAGAGGTGCTGTTTGCACAGAAGCTGTTTGCTTAAAAGATACTGACGCTCCTCTAAGAAATGCTGCTTTATTGCGGTAAAGCACACGTATTGATTTTTTGATTGTTTGCTTTAATCTCGCGCTCTCTCTCTGACGTTCTCTGCGCCTGACGGAGGAGATTTGAGCAGAGGGGCTGTTTCAACAGAGGCTGTTTGCTTAGAAGATACTGACGCTCCTCTGAAAAATGCCGCTTTACTTAAAAGCACACGTATTGATTTTTTGATTGTTTGCTTTTCTTTGCGAGCGCGCGCTCTCTCTCTTAAATTCTCTGCTCCTGATGCAGAGACTCATTTGAAGAAAAGATATATTTGCATTCTTTTAATTGTGAGAAAGAACTGTCATCTCTGTCTTGTCATGGAGCACAGTTTAAACTTTTGACTAAAGGGTGTTATTTCATGTCTAGAGGGCTCTAATAATGTTAACAGTGTGGGAGAGTTTATAAGGGCTTAAAATATATAAAAATAACCATACAAACATACTTCGCGGATTTTCACCTATCGCGGGGGGGTCTGGAACGCAACCCCCGCGATGGAGGAGGGATTACTGTACCAAGGAAATATCACATACTGTATAGTAATTGTATGCAGAATCTATCTATATGTGTGCAGGCTTCATATCCATTAATGTTTACTTCCCTAACTAAAAACGTCTGTCTCGGTTTTGCTAATGTGTTCAGAAACTGGTCATGATCCACATTAAGCATCCCTTTTTCCCAGAGTCTGCAACAGTTTGCATGCCAACAAAACAGATCTGTGGATGATGCCATCTCAGTTGCCCTGCATCCTGCTCTGGAAAGGAAAAACATCTACAGTATGTCAGGTGTCACACATGTGTGCATGGGAGGCAGCTAAAGGGCTTGAGTAAGGGCAGTTCTGAGTCATACCAGGATAACTGACTCTTTTTCTCCCTTTCCTGCAGACCATTCATGGGAGATTCCACCTGGTCCTCTTGACATGACTTCCAGGTCCGAGCTTATGGAAGAAGACCTTGCCGGCTCTGGCCGCTGTGATGTCACGTCCGGGCTCGAGCCTACAGCTGAAGACCCCTATGAGCCCGACCCCTTTGACCTCACTTCCTGTCTTCCCCTTTAAAAGCCTTCACCTTTTAACTATTCCCTCAGTTCTGTTTTGTGCACATCAGTGCTGTTTACATTTTCACAACTTTTCAGCCAGGATACCAAATATACGGGTGGCTGCCCCAAACCTTGCTATGACTCAGAGTGGAGTTTGTAACACAGGATATTTCTCATCGCCTATAGCTTTACCTTTCACACCAGTGTTTCCTCCAGCCTTGTGTTGAAGCTCAGAGAAATTGATCTGTAATACTCCATGTGTGGCTGGGTGTTTGACTTCCTGACAAACAGGCCCCAGTCAGTGAGGCCTGGCAACAACACTGTTCACCAACTGTAGTTGCGTTTTCCCAAAATTGCCAAAGTTCAGCAGCTTCAACTCAAAAAATGGGATTCAACAAAATCCTGACACGCAGAAATGATTCCACAGACAAAATATCTTCTTTTTTAAAAGTTTAGTTAAGTCTTAAAGTAAAACAGTTCACACAAAAAAAAGGAAAATTAAAATATCAAAAAGGGAAAAATTAATATTAAGAAAAATTAAATTCTAAGCTTAATCTTGTTACATCTCAAATCGTTACTATTTACTTAACATTTCTGAACCATTTCAAAACGGTCAGAAAACTGTATGCTTATCCCATTTCTACACTTAAACTGGATCTTTCAAGTCCCTCTTTACTGGGACCTGTTCTAAACAAACTGAGCTTATTATCACACTGTTACTCAGTTATAGTAAGAAGGTTCTATCTCTTGCTAACTTATAGGGGGAAAAGACTATACCATAAGTTATGACTATTGTGGTCCCGACCGGAGGAGGGCTTGTGCCTCCTCCAGACAGAGAGGGGGTGTCCGTCCTGGTTATGTTGGGGGCCTCGGATACAGGGCTTGGAAGCCCAGCCCTGTAGGGACCCGTGGCCACCACCAGGCGGCACCCCAGTGCCTAAATATCCTGAGAGCCCAGCACTTCCGCCACACCAGGAAGTGCTGGGGGGAAGACTTTGGGAGACACCCGGAGAGCTGCCGGGAGGACAGCCCACGAGGATTACCGGGAACACCTGGTGCTCATCCGGGAGCTGTATATAAGGGGCCGCCTCTCTCCAGTCATTAGCAGAAGTCGGGTGGAAGAGGACGGAGCTGGAGTGAGGACTGGAGGCGGCCAGGAGAGAAAGGCACAGAGACTGTGAGGCCTGGACTTGGGGGAATCGGTGCAAGAGGCACTGGGGTGTGAGTGCACGTGAACTGTAAATATTAGTTTAATAAACGTGTGTTGGGTGAAATATGCTGTCCGTCTCTCTGTGTCCGGGCCAGCGTCCACACTATGAAAGAAATTTATATTCTATTCAAATTAAGCAAACATTAATATGAGTTTAACTCAAAACTTTAACTTTCTAAGATTGGCTCTTACACCAACATTGGTGTTCTGCACATGGCTACCTTAGCCCACCGCTATACAGTCTATTCACCTATGACTGTGTAACAAAGTATAAGAGCAACAGCATCATCCAGTTCACTAATGACACCACTGTGATTGGCCTTATCAGTGATAATGATGAGGCTGGATACAGGAGAATGGGATGCCAACCTCTTACAGATTATTGACAAAAACAAAGGAGGCCATTATGGATTTTAGAAAAAACTAAGGCAATCATTCTCCACTCCATGTAAATGGTTACTGTCCAGACAGTCAGTGGCTTAGGGTTCCTGGGTGTCCAGATCACAACCGCCTTTTGAGGTCTGTCAGCACCACCTGCATAGTCAAAAAGGCTCAAGACAAGCTCTTTATCTGGAGCAGACTTAAGGGTTTTGGGATGGGATCCAAAATACTAGGTGAACCTCTACTGTTGCACTTTTAAATGTATCCTGACCAGATGCATCACAGTGTGTGTTGGTAAACAAACTTGTCAGGATCACAAACTCCTACAAAGGAATGTCCGTACAGCTTCTAATATAATTAAAGTTCTACAGCTTCACCAGATGCCTGAAGGGAGTTGAATCCATCAATCTCCGATGAAAGCCATCTGGCTCATCCCCTGTTTTCACTTCTGTGACACTGTCCAGAATCTGCAACACATTTTGCATCTGTTTTTGAATTTTGTCTTCAGAGTTGTCAGGGTGCTCTGCACCTGCACTTCATGAGGAGTGCTGCGCAAGAACAAAGAGGTTTTTACTACTGTATTGTATTTCTGAGGTGGCCATGATAGATTGGTCATCTAGCTCTGTGATGAGGATTACTTGGGTTCTGTTTGGTGTGTTGTATTTACTCCCCATTGAAACCCATTGTATACCTAGAAGGGAGTCACTCTTTGAATTGCCCTTCCCAAGATTTCTTCTTAGAGAGTCATGTCTGTGTGGGCTGTCAAAAAATACGGACAGTTATAGCCCATTGAGGCATTCTTTGTGTGATGTTGTGCTATGCAAGAAATAAATTGTTGTTATTGTTGTTATTGAGGTGCTTGACTGATCACACATTGATGTGCACATGCAAGAGGGTCAGTCAAGTGTGTCATTTGTGCCTCAGAGTTGGTGATTGCTGCACCTGCGCCCAGCCACAGTCTGAAAGGTAGACCTGGAGATTGAAAAAGGGAAAAGAAGAGAATGGAGGTTTAACAAAGACAGAGTGAGAGGCTGAATTGGGAGAGCCCATGGCGTGAGAAATGGAGGCAGGTGGTTGGGAAACATCCCCAGAGAAAGGAGTGTGCAGCCAGTGCTCAGAGGGCGATACGTAGTAGGAGTGGTCCATTGTATGGTGTCTCTCACAGACACCTAAGGACTTTGCGGTGGGGGCCATGTGTGCAGCTCAGTTTACCACCTGATGAATGCTGAAGGAATGGCAATGTAGACCAGAGCCAGGATTAACACTAGAATCCCTGAAGCCTATGAAAAAACTTGTAATCTTAAATTCCTTTGCACCTCTCTGTCAGTATCTTTTGTGTTGTAAATGTGTTGATCAGCACAAGCAGCAAGCAGCAAGCAGCCTGCTATCCATACCCCCCACCAACACAGAAGGGGCAGAAAGCAGTCCCAGCTCAAGTCTTGTTTATCTGGGTGTGCGGTGCCTGGAGTTGTATAGGGTAAATAATATATTGTTATTTGGAACGCACAAGAGATGGTTTCATAAGCTATATGTGCAATGCCACTCCTTATTCAGGAAAAGATCCCAGTCTCCCCATGGAGTAAGACTTTCCGAGATTAAGGTCATAAAGCTTATGTAGCTGTTTCTAGACAAAGGCAGAACTGTAACAGCAGTTACATAAAGTGCAACAGGAGTTTCCACCTGCAGCTAAAGTCATTCACATACTGAAGTAATATTTCACGTGTAATTTGTTAGCTTGCCTGTGTCGATCAAACACGGGAAGCCCTGCAGTCCACTTGTGACTTTACGCTGTAGTAAGATAAGTAAATAAATCAAGGCAAATAACATACAATGTGGCTTTTACATAAGTAACATAGACATGTTTTTCATATAGAGACCATCACAAAACATAATCACAAACTTGACTTGGCCTAATACCTTGGCGAGCTCTGTAAGCCCTGTTATTTCGCTAAAGGACATGTGTGGGGCAGATTGACTGGCAGAATGACGCTCAACCTGTTACTGTATCCAAACGGTGCCATCTTTCACTTTTACGCCTGGCGCCGCTGCGTTGTTCTTATGTATGAATGGACGTTTCTTGCGGGGAGGGCTTCTGTTCTCTTTTTCCGATGTAGAACCCTCATCCTTATCTGAGTTCACTTCTGTCATAGCACATCTTTATTTGAAAACAGCAGTGTCAGATCATGGGTGGGGGGAGAGTGAACGCAACTGCGAGAATAAAACTGAACAAATAAATTAAAAAAACACTAACCTTTACAGGTACCATGAATTTACACCGGCTGTTACAGACTCAAATCAAATGTATGTTTTTATTGTATAACTAGCCATGTGCGCCCAACTACGTTGCGCGTGTTAAAGTTGTCTGTGAAGGGCTCCCTGTTTAAACGCGGCTGCCAGTCGTGAACTGGGCACTTCGTCGCACAGCATTATGATTTTTTATAAGGGAAACAAAATTACAAAAGAAAACCCTTGGATATTGATTCGATAGGAACGGCCTACTCGGAATCACTGTCCGAATAGTAATTATGCGGTGGTGTAGGAGCATTTCTGCTTCTGTCCGTTCACAGTCCGTCTGGTTTTCATGACACTGTCGTTTCCTCTCACGATGTTTTCTCAATCTTTCTCCAGTCTCGCAGGTTGCTTTGTGGCAATCCAAAGAGTAAGGCAATATACACGGAGCAATGGTTATAAAAGGGGGACACATAGGTATCCAGGCTCTTTAAAGCATAAATAGGGATCACTTCACTGACATGTGAGCAAGCCACGGTACAACTGTGAGACGCGCAGCACTCGCCGGCTACAACGTAACAATAATAATTTCAGGAACGTGCTGTTACGTTGTCATTCATTTTACCCACTGTCTTTCTTTCATTCATATGTAACGTAGGCACATACCTTTTATCTTCGGCAATCTCATTCTCTAACCAGGCCTCAGGAGCTAACCAGCGTAACACTGTCCACCACCCCTTTTGTTATTCCGGCACATTGTTGACATCCGTGAGTAACAACAATGTACTAAACTAGGAGGTGGTCTATGCATGTGTGGAATTTGCGGACAAACAAAGATCAAGATCTAAATGAAGATCTCTTTAGTTAATTTAAAGCACAACACTTTGTTTAGTTTGAATGTCTGTGTTTTGAGGTGTGACTGCCGTAGTACAGTCTTCAGTAGTATAAGCCTGGAGGAGATTCTTAATGCAATGCCTATGTTTTAGCTGTCTCTCTACTGCCATCTAGTGCTTCTTCTTCTAATTCATTTGCGGACAAACAAAGATCAAGATCCAAATGAAGATTATATATAGAGATAGTAACAATTAGAGCAGCTCACTACTCAAAACAGTAATTCTGGAGAGCACCCAGAATCAAACTGGCGACCTCTTGATTATAAGTCAGCATTTCTTACCACTGCACCACCCAAGTCAGTGTTGTACAGTAACCTGATTTCTTTTTCTTTGGTTATAGTCTTGAATAAAAGCACATTTGTTTTGTTATACGTGTACCTTTTGTGAAAGTGTTTATTTGATATTTGGACTTCAGTCTTCACACATTATACACTTCATGTTAAAATGTTGTCATTAGTACTATAACATGACAAAAGTTTCTATTTTAGGTATTTTTACAGCATTTCTTGCCTCACAATTCCTGTCTTCCTACACTTACGCAGATCTCTGTAGACATGGAATACACATGGAATGCATGTGTTCTAAATCTACTCTCTATACTGTATATAAAATCCTAAGCCTTAAAAGTGCAACGATTTTGTGCAACGACTTTTTGTGAGGTTTTTATGTCATGTTATTTGTCACGCTTTAAATCGGGCTTATTTTAAAACCAACATATATAGGTTTGGTATCATTCTTTTCAGAATTTATCGAGAGAAACACACTTTAGCTCTTTACACACTTCTCTGTGACTTGAGATGCATCGATGGGGGTGATGGGACAGCTTGCTGCTTGTACTGATCGACACATTTACAAAACAAAAGATGCTAGTGGAGAAGTGTGACGGAATTTAAGGTGGCCCAGGATTACAAGTTTTTTCGTATGTTTCAGGGATTGTTGAGTTAAAGGTTGAGTGCACCTGTCAGAGTGGGTCTCCTCTCACTGCAAGGCCCAGGTGGGATAGTAGAGAAGAATGATGCACTGAGGCTCCTGGTTTTAATGGAACGATTTGCACCTCTGTAATTTTTTATAATGAAATTATTTATTGTCTTTTTAACCTCCACATTTCACTTAGTTTTTATGGATTATTTATTTATTATTGATGGAGCACCGCACAGACTTTTCACTTTTGGGGTGTTGAACACGTGACTGATTGCTTTACTAAAAGCACTAAATAATTTCACACCAACCATTGCTGACTGTTTTTGTCCTCACTTGCCTGGTTCATCCTTAGTTATGACTATCAATGGTTGATGGTCCAAGCTGCCAAGGAGAAAGAAGCCAACCTGGACCATCATAGTGTTCCCCTTCCAGGCCAGAGTAGGAGATGACAGTACGCTGCAGTGAAAAATGAAATAAAGCCAATGCGTCCTCTAAATGTGTAACAGCCCACTTCAAGCCCTGATCTTCAGTAAAAAGGTATACACTCTGTGTCTCTAAATAATAAATTGCTTGGCTGCATTGTTTGTAAAGTAAGCATAAGGAGATGCTGGCAATTTCTTCCATGCTGTGTCATACAGATTTCGTTGTAGGTCTGAAATAAGATCTCTCACACTATGTATTATATTGAGCTTGGGCTTTACTGCGAAGTCTGTGCTCTGATTACGCATTCTTTATGAATATTGTCCAGCCGCTGATTGTGACAGTCCGGGTCGGCTCCACTTTCCCTTGTCAGTTCCTAGAGCCACATGAACCTGAAACCATTGATAGCCATGAAATGAGCAAATGAAGATGCACACATTCAGCAAGTGTTTGGTGCAAAAAGTGCCAGGGCTTTTATTACAACCAAACACAAAGTGCAAATAGTGCAGTGCAAAACATTATTCCAATAAATAAATAATCTGTTAAATAAGGATAAAAATCCAAGGGTGAAGGTCCTCATTAAAAACCACAACCCTTGGTTCTGCCTTCTAAATTCTGACATATTTCCCAGCTCACCCAGTTTGGATCCTGCAGCATGAGGTGACATCATCTAGCTGGCGCATACAACCCTTTGATCCTAATTGGGCCTCTGTTGCCAGTCCTTTGGCAAGTACAGTGTACCACAAAGAGCTTCACTCCCTCCAATTCTGTTTCCAGCAGAGGGCACATGCTCCATGGGAATGGGTTCTTTAGTGAATCTACCGTTTTACTAACCTAAATCTGTACAGGTATAAATTAAACAATGATATCACCCACAGTGATGCGACAGTAATATTATTTAATAATCACTTAGGCAGGATACACTTAGCTTGAGTTTAATGTCGGCTTACACTGCAGATAAAAATGAAATGAATGAAGCCAGTGACAAACCCCAGTTCTGGAGTGGGAGCCTGAGGAATGGAGTCTGTTGGTGTTGTCAGTGCACATGCGGAGGACATTTTCAGGAACAGCTGCTGATATCATTGGCTTTGAGATACCGGGCAACTTTCACGGCTTTTAATACTGTTCCTCCAGGTCTAGGGCCCCATCAGACAAACATGAAAGTACAAACAAGGACACAATTTTTGTGCCAGCTCAATATAGATAGAAAATAGCACATGGTTACAACATCCCACAGTCTGCCCGAGTGGTTTCCATTTGTCTTAGTCCATTTTTGTCCTATTGCTTGCATGGAAGCCTTATGTTTCTCCCCCTGTCAACTTGTGTGCTTAATTTGAATGTGTCTGCTGTACTGCATGGTCCTTAAATTAACTACCAATCAGGTTCTATGAGATATATTTTACAGATCACAGAAGTACTAGGGTGTTGTACCGTGTTAGCCATTATGAATGTAGAGAAAAGCCAAGCAAAATGACACCTGTTATTGGCTAACTAAAAAGATTACAATATGCAAGCTTTCGAGGCAACTCAGGCCCCTTCTTCAGGCAAGAAAAATCTTAAATGTAAAAAATGAGTCAATACATCTCTCAGACTGACACAGATAACATGTCTACAGACCCATATTGCTTTGAAAAACTCATCACAAACTTCAAAGGACTTTGTTGGACAGTTATCTTATCCAAAGATCTTGACCATACATTATTCTTCTCTCTCTTGTTAAATTAATCTTAGCCTGAAGGAATCTATTCATTTTATACATTTAAGATTTTTCATTTAAAGATTTACCAGTGTTGTTTCTTGTCCTAGTCTGTGTATATAAACAGTTTCCGTATTATATCTTGCCTGAAGAAGAGGCCTCAGTTGCCTCGAAAGCTTGCATATTGTAATCTTTTTAGTTAGCCAATAAAAGGTGTCATTTTGCTTGGCTTTTCTCTACACATCACAGTGAAACATTTCAAACTTATGCCTACAGACTCCTGCTACCATTCCCCAGACTTACATGAGATTCCGAACAGTGTGATGCTGAGGTATCACCCGTTGCATGGCTGCACTTGGGTCCTAACCTGGGATCCTGATTTGGTTTGTCGTGTGATGGGTGCGGCAATGCACCGTATTAGTGCGTGCTCCTAACCTCTCTCCCTCTCTCTCCTGGTGTGTATTGGGTGGCTTCTGCTCCCAGGCTGCTCAGCAGGCACAACCCTCAGCCCCCTTCAGCGTCGGCCACATGCTCCTCTCCTGCGGCTCACCATCCTGTCCGCCTGCCTCCATTCTCCCACACCCTCTCTGTCCAGTTCTTGCCCTTCTCTCTCCTCCTTTAACTCAATCTCACTTTTTTCTGTTTCTGTCCCATTCTTTCTTTCTGTCCCTTCCTGTGCCATGTTAGGCTCCTTTTATCTGGCCTGATTGGCACAGGTGTGATACGCCGCTACCTCCAAGATGTGAATAAAACACCTGAGTGTTCCTCTCACCTTTGCACATGCATGTACGATCACCCACGCACCCCAATCAACCCCAGAGTGACACCCACACCCGAATGGAGCCTGCACTTCCCAGGATGCAATTATTTATTTAAAAACTGCACTGCGCCATGGACCCCTTATCACACTAATGAGGTATTTTATACGCTTTGCTGACTGTTTGATTCATTTAACTGTTGGGAAAAATATACCCAGCATTTCTTGGACAATATTCCTTTGGGCTGGTGTAGGTAGAATGAACACTTCTTAGTTCTGCCCAAGGATCCAACCTGACTGAGCTCAAGTGGTACTGCCAAATCTGAAACCTGAAGTAAAAATCTCTTTTCCTCTCAGAGCCAACAGTCACATGTGAAGACAGAGAGACACATTTTCACCAACTGTTTTACAATGCTTTGTTTTATTGCAATGAGAAAATGTTGCGCACTTTGAAAACAGTTATTTTTTAAATCTCTAATATTTAAAGCAAAGTAAATATGTGTGTCTCATGTGCTGACATTACAGCTTTCTAATGTCATTCAAGCCAACATGACCACCACAGATATAATTATTACATTTACATTGTTTTGCTTAGCATGCAATAACCCACCAGGGCAAAAGGGGGCGCTGTCATTAACATTCTCTTCTTCTTCTTTCCCTTCAGCTCCGAGAGACCTTGCAGTGAGGGCACTTATCCATCAAATGTAAAGCCTGTTCCAGATTCTGAACAGTGTCATGGAGTACGGCTGCAATAACGTAATGCATGTTCAAGTTCGCACTTTATTTTATTGTTTTGTGTACCGAGTACGTCAAAATACTTACCTGCATATCATTCTAAAAAAATGTCTTCCTGTGAATAAGTACTGTTTCCATTTTCATGGTCTACTTCCCCAGGGTCCTGGCACCTTCATGCCCACGGACATCCAGAAGCCATTAAGAGCTTTTGGCAATGAACCTCAGTATGCCATCTCCCTCCCTTTCTGTCTCTTTCTCTCTCAGTCTCAGTTTCTCTTTTCTTAACAGTGACAGTGTGGATTTAATGCCATTATAATGGCTTAATAGCAGTGAAGTATATAATTCATAGCCATGCAATTATTCTACATCTCATGTGTCGCTGAGTGCCCATTTGCATCAGCGTATTTAGGCACAAGATGCTCTCATTTCTCTCCTGGCAGCCAGCATCTATTTTTTTTTTTTTAATATGCAATCACGATCCAACTGCAATAATCAACATTTCCAATTCATGAAGGTCACTAAGAGAGTCCTATTTTTACTTTTCCTTTATAGTTTGCCTTGCATCATTTGCATTTCTTATTATCTTACTTAGCTTATCATCCAGTGCTGTGGAACCTGTGGAAGGCTGACAGTGACTCAGAGCTACCATTTTAAATGTTCAAACACAGATCATGTCCCCAACATGTTCCTGGACTTGGGGGATACTAGAAGATGGTCGCTTCCAAGATCAAGGGGGTCGTGACTCATGTGTATATTTCATATTGGTGGACAGGTAAAACATAAAAGAATGATTTAATGCACTCGAGAGAAGAAGTAAACCATAATGACACATATCATAAAGCTAAAGTGACCAGATAGTAACAAAGCTACTATAAATGTGACATCAAAGGAATAACCCTGGAGGTGAAGGCATAACATGCAAATCTGAGTACTTGTACTGCAGCCATCTGTTGAAGGGGGTGCCCGGTCTGTGACCAGCGTGAACTTGGATCCCAGAAGGTAGAACCTCAGCTTGGATACAACTCAGCTGAACACAAGGGCCTCTCGCTCCACCGCAGCATACACCTCATCTCCCTGTTCAGCAACTCAGGTAGAACACGAGATGCTCACCGCCATCGATGCAGTGCCAAGACCTGTTTCAGAGGCATCAGTCAGGAGAGTAAAAGTAACATTCAAAGTCGGTACAGTGTGACAATGCGGATTGGCCCCAACCTCCCACTTTTGTTTAGGGAGCCTCTTGAATCCAACGTCGTCAACAGAATAACTGGATGAGCCAGGCAGATGAGGACAAACACACAACGCATCGCAAGGGGTAGGTGCCAAGGTGAAAAGTGCTTTTATTAAAACAAGGTACAAAGCAATGTCCAAATTAAAGTGCAGGGCAACCCTCCTTAAATAAATAATCCAGAAAAAATTAACGGTGTCCATGTGGGGGTTAAAATTCATCAAAGAAATAATTCATTAAAAACGAGGTAAAAAACTCCATCGGGCATTCCTTTTTTTTTTTTGAAAACCTTTGACCCGCAGTGCCCCTGTCAAACAAAGCACTTATAGGCATTATGGGGCTTAACTGTGGTGGGAGACGCTGTATAATCTTCTGACTCACCTTTGTCTATGTACAGTCATGGCCAAAGGTTTTGAGAATGACACAAATATTAATTTTCACAAAGTTTGCTGCCTCAGTTTATATGATGGCAATTTGCATCAACTCCAGAATGTTCTGAAAAGTGATCAGATGAATTGCAATTAATTACAAAGCCACTCTTCGCCATGAAGATGAACTAGTATTCAGAAGTGACGCAGTCTAAATTGTTGTCAGGTGTCTTCTTTTTGCTTTAATTCTTCTAGAGGAGTGTCCAGAACGTAAGTGCAGTCCACCTGTGGCAAAATGAATTTATTGGACATCATTTAGAAAGGCCCACCTGCGCCTGTGTATAGAAGGTCCAACAATTCGCTCTGCATGTCAGGACAAAAAAACGAGCTCCGAAGTTCAAGGATCTCTTTGTAGAATCTGCGATCAAATTGTGGTGAGGCAACGATCAGAGCAAAGGGGATAAAACCTTTTCAATGCCAGGAGCTTAGTGGCCTTAAGTGCAGTGAGATGGAAGAAGTTTTGAACCACCAGGACTTATCCTAGAGTTGAGCATCCGGCCAAACTGAGTAATCGAGCATGAAGGTGATCAGGAGCCGAGTAGTCAATCTAAAACAAAGCTTCAGAAATCTGCTGAGATGGAAAACCCCATTGGAAGTATCATCATCTCAGCAACGCTCCATCAATCAGGCAATTATGGCGGAGTGGTTAATTCCCACTCGGAGATTGACAAACAGCATTTAAAGGACTCTGAGAGCATGAGACAAAAGATTCTCTGTAGTGATGAGAGAAAAATGGAATTCTTTTAGTAGAACTCCAAGAATTATGGATGGTGAAGAACAGACGCTGCTCATCACCTGCCTAATGCAACATCAACAGTTTATCTTGTGTAGCCCAGAATCACACAAGGAATGCCTCAATGGGCTTTAACAGGCCTTGGTTTTTGACAGCACTCCCAGCCTTGACTCCCTAAGAAGACAAGAAAAAAACTAAAAAAACAAAACCTTGAAGGAAAAAATACCAAATAATCTTAGGATAGACAATTGAGAAAGAGAACACCTTCCAGGTAGGTTGAGGGTCTACAGTTAAAAAATGAGTGTCAAAAATGGGGAAAATACAACAAACAAAACAGAACAGAAGTTATCATCTTCACAGAGATCGATAGCCAGTCTATCATGGCGACCTTAGAAATACAATAGTAGGAACTATACTAATACCATCCCTATGGTGAAAAATGGTGGTGCCAGCACCATGATATGGGGGGTCCCTTCCAATGGTCACAACAGGGAGACTCGTCAAAATTGAGGGAAGGATGAATGTAGCTAAATAAAAAGTGGTCTTTGAAGAAAGTCTGCTCCAGAGTGCACACGTGGTCATACTGGGGAGAAACTTCACATTTCACTTCCATGATAACCCAAGACAATGCTGGATTGGCTTTGAGACAAGTCTCTGACTGTCCCTGAGTGGTCCAGCCAAAGCCCAGACTAGAACTTATATGGTGAGACCTGAAGATGGCAGCTTACAGGCACTTCATATTCAACCTAATGGAGCCTGAAAGGATCTGCCAAGAAGAATGGGAGAAACTGTCCGAATCCTGGTGTGCAAAGCTTGTAGAGATTTACCTAAGAAGGCTCAAAGGTGGAATTTCTGCCAAAGGGGCTTCTACAAAGTACGGAATTAAGGGTCTGAATATTTATATGAATGAGAGATTTCAGGTTTTGATTGTTTTAATACAATTGCAAACCTTTCTGCCAAAACATGTTTTCAATTTGTCATAATGAGTTACCAGTAACAGCACACTGCATGATAACGTGCAATGAATACACTTGACTTACTGTATAGTTTTCATCCTGTTTCTCTGTACGTTTATCATTCATTTGCTCAGAGGTTGATGCACTTGCTGCTTCCTGGGCAGCTCTTCTTTTCACCACCCTAGCAGCCCGCTTCTTCTCTTCTTTCATCGGCATCTTTTAAAACTGATTAAGTCAATGTTTGTGTTGCAATTAATTAAGTTTTCTTTCATTTTTCACTTAAGCTGGCACTTAAGTCTTCAATCTGCCTCAAGAATGATTTAAGATATGGAGAGGGAGGGGAAGTGACGGTGAAGGTGGTAGGGAGTGAGAATGGCGCCTGTACGCATGTGCTGCATGGCTACCCTGCTGCGCACTCCCGAGAGTTGATTCTACAATAAAATAAAATAAAAATGAAAAGAGGAATAACCTTGAAGGTCAATCATCACCCCGAAAGCGGATTGTAGACATCACGCAGTATATGTGCACCAAACTTCAGTTCAATAGTTCAAGTGGTTTGTGAGCTACAGGTGATTTAAAATCCTGGACAGACAAACAGAAAACCATAGTAACATATTATATACCAGTAACGGCACACTGCATGATGACGTGCAGCGAATACACTTGATTTGAGCAGTCCTAGTTTTCATGCTCTTTCTCTGTATGTTTACCATTTGTTTGCTCAGAGGTTGATGCGCTTGCTGATTCCTGAGCAGCCCACTTCTTCTCTTCTTTCGTCAGCATCTTTTCACGTTAAAACTGATTTAAGTCAGTGTTTGTGTTGCAATTACTTAGTACGCATGGGCCGCTGCCGAAAGTTGATTCTACAATAAAATAAAAATAAAAAGATTATTAACCTCGGAGGTCAATCATCACCCCAAAAGCGGACAGTAGACGTCACGTAGTATATGTGTACCAAATTTCAGGTCAGTAGTTCAAACGGTTTGTGAGCTACAGGTGATTTAAAATCCTGGACAGACAAACGAACAGCCACGGTAGTGTATTATATTAGAAGCTAAAGACTGAGAGTAAATTGATGGGAAAAAATGGCAGATTTATCTGCAAAACAATAAATTGCACAGAAAGTGAAGGAGAGTGAATACTTTCTATGTTCGCTGTGTATGAATTGAGATATACAGTATACTAATACTAATACAAATACTAATACTAATGTTAATGCAATACTAATACTAACACTAATAATCTTCTTAAATCCATTCAAACTCATACATATTGAATAAAGGGCAGCTCTACGAAGTGCTGGGGTGCCAGCTGGGTCACCTCTTTTAATTGTAGTGGCAAACAATAAGCAAAACAGGCACATGAGAGCATAAAATTTAAGAAAAACAGCCTTCTTGGTTTCTTTATAAGAGTCAGCTTGTAAGAGTGGGTCACAATGGAGGAGCTCCTTCCTCAAGTTATAGTTCTGCTCCAAGTGAGACGCCGAACTTTGGAGGCGCCAGGTTCTTATAGGCCTCTGTCCAGAAGGGGTGGAGTCACTTGCCCTCAAGGGGTGTCTTCCTGCTGCTGCAGAGGAGAAAACAGAGAGCACTGTTAGCGTCAGTGCCCCCTCTCTCCCCGGCAGGGTATTGCAAATTTTGGGTGAGCCCGGGAGGTGATCCTCTGATGTACATGCATGACAATATAAATATTCTAGCTTTATTTTACAGTATTTACCATGAAAGACTCAATATAAAGCAAAACATATTAATGTCTACTGTAATGGAGAACACAGACAAGCATAAAGAGTTGGGGCACCCACAGGCAAACCCCATATAAATGAAAATAAACGTGCTGAGAAAGGGAAAAAACATCTTCACAGATGTGAGTCTCAAAGTGACTCCTCCAAGATTGCAACACTTTTGGTTAAGTACAGGCCAGGCAGAAAAGAGGTGGGTCTAGTGGGGTGTCGAACCCCAGTCCTGGAAGGCCGCAGTGGCTGCAGGTTTTCATTCTAACCATCTTTGTCATTAGTGACCAGTTTTTGCTGCTAATTAACTTCTTTTGCTTTAGTTTTAATTAACTTGATTAATTTAATTAGCAGCCAAACAATAATGAGATACAAAATGAGCCGCCACATGACCAGCTCACCTGTGTCCATCACACATCTGAAAATAAAGAAAAGTGATGGCCTCGGCAAGGTTGATCTCTCAGATCACCAAAATATTTTGACGATGTTCTTAGAAAAAACAGAAAAATCAACAGTTTTGCAAATGTCTGCTGTGGCCAAATGAGACCAGCAACAGGCGATGGAATTAAATAATGGGTTTAATTAACAGCAAGAATCAGCTTCTCATTAAGAGATTGATTGGAGTTTGAAATCCCAGTTTAGCAGATCATCTGGGGCCTCATGCATAACGCCGTGCGTAGAATTCGCACTATAACGTAAGTATGACGTAAGCACAAAAGCCGAAATGTGCTTATGCACAGAAAAATCCAAATGCATAAATCTGTGTGTTTGCCAACTTCCACGTTCTTCCGCTACATAAATCCCGGTCAGCGTGAAAAGTAATGCTTGTGCATGCGCCTGCTGTCCCTCCCCGTCTCCTCCCAGAATTACACCTCTATGAATATGAAAAACAATATAAATAGCCCTTAAGCTCAGCCTTCTGTGAAAAGACAATGGGAAAAGCACAGGGGGGAATAGAATTTCAGCGAATACCAAGTGGAGGCAAAGAAAACCGTACTACTTGTTGGTTTAAACAGTGATATAAACAACAAAAGGAAGTTGATCAAGTGACATAGCGTGTCGGAGAAACTCCAAAGCTCAAGTTCACAAAGTCGCACAGTGCCCGAAAAAAAATTGTTGTCAGATATCAAAGTCTCCGTGAAAAGGAGAGTCATAGCCCACCGTCTGAGTGTCATATGAAAGCTTATTAGGGTACAGAGAAAAAAAAAAGGCACACAGTGTGAAAAAAGCACGAAATATCAACTTTAATCTCGAAATTTCCACTTTAATCACATAGTTTATTTTGTCATTAAAGTAGAACATCATAAACTTCATCTTAAAATCGTTTAATTTACTAGTTTCTCAAATCCCATCGTAACTAAAGTAGCACGTTAAATGCTTTGTTTTGTATTTGATCTTCTATGTGCTCTATGTGTGTGAATCACTACGTTCTTCCAGGTTTTGTCTACCTCCGACAGGACACAGAATCCATTACATTCGTAATATTGCAGCTCTCTGAATAATTAAAATACTGAGATGTATACTTGATATAATTTTTATGATGATAGGAGTTAAAGCAGGTTATTAAACAAGGGAACACAGTGGCGCAGTGATTGTGCGTGAACTTCGATGAATTTATTGCAGCAGTACTGTCTCTTTCAAAAGTACTAACCCCCAATTCCTGTCCTTCCTTTTCTTTATCCAAATACCGAATCACCACACAATTTGCTAATAGATGTTAAGCCATCTGTAAGCTTATAAAGCCGATTCTTCAAAACTTTTAAGGAACACTGAAATATCTTCATAGTACATGTTTAATTATTCTATCCTTCACGCCAGTCCCAGTGAAGCATACAGTGCGAGGCAGGAGCAGTTCGTAAACAGAGTGCCAGATATTTGCTAGCGTAGCGACACCATGTCCTTTAATTATTAACAACATAGATTATTTAAATGAAGTTAAAGTTTTATCTGTATAATATAATAAACATATTTGGCTGCATTTCATCTTTAAAATAATATTTGTCATCATATGTAAATACGCGCTTTATAAAGTGGCTCTGGTTGTGCAATATTATAACTGCAGTGAAAGTTTACAGTGAGGTGATTGTACTTATAAGTCCAAACAGTTCTACCAGGAGCAGTTGATGGACTGATTGATTGCGTTTAGAGCTCTTGGTATGAAACTCTTTCTGAACCGCGAGGTCCGTACAGGAAAGGCTCTGAAGCGTTTGCCGTATGAGAGCAGTTCAATAGACAGCATGGCTGAGGCAGCGTGTGCTTGATGCTGCATACCGAAAATTCTCTTTCCGATCAGCTGCTCCGAGTGGTGCAGTGAGAGTAATATGGAAAAAGATCCGCTGTGGAAACCCTAACGGGAGCAGCTGAAAGAAGAAGAAGAAGGTGCAGTGAGAGTAACAACGTTAAAGCAGCTATGGTATTTGGAATAGTTTGGCTATTCCGTGGACCATTATATTGTTACTGGTTAATTACAATCAGATACATTAAACTAATAAACAATATGCAGTTCATTTCAGTGTATTTATAAAGCTGCGCCAGGGACGTGGATCTGAAAAGTAAAGATAAACCACACAGGAACAGTAGCACTGCTTGGAGGCTGGGTGCCGCCAATCTGCAAAACTGAGTGGAGAACTTGCGTACAACAGGGTATGGGGTACCTTGGAAATGTGCGTGGCTTTTGCGGAAAAATAAAAATACAGGTCAATAACTTGTGCTTGACAAATCTGGTGTACGTGACAGAAAGCATGTTCTACGGGGTGTGTGGTAGGAGTCATGCAGGCCCTGCATGCTTACAGTGTACAAGACAAGTGCTACTTCTTGGGCATCTAACGGGTGTGGATTCATCGAGCCCCAAACTAAGGAAACTAACAGATGTACTCCATCTTTAGATTTTTGATAATGCTGATTCAGGCTAATATTTTGAAATACTTGTGTAACTAAAGTCATAAGACAAGAAACCCTATAAAAAATCTGGAACACCGACCCCTCAGTGCAGATGAAGGGCGGTGTCCTAGGATTGTGCTTCTCTGTCATTTAACCTTTGCCTGGTATGTATGAATAAAAGAATATTTTCTAACTTTAATTCTGTTCCTCTGTCTTCAGTCACAAGAAACGACACCATAGAGAAGTGTCCACACTTTACGCCAAGTTTATGTTTTATACATCACGATTTGAACGTGGAAACATTCTTACGCAACATTTCTGTGCGTACGCACTGTTTATACATGAGGCCCCTGGTGTCTCATTTCACATCTCATTTCTGTTTGGCTGTCATTTAATGAAGAAAAGAATCAATTCAGATGACTTAATCCTTTAAAACAGGGCTATTAAAATGAAGGGAAAAGAAGTTAATTAGTAGTGAAAAGTGTTAGAATGAAAATCTGCAACCACTGTGGCCCTCCAGGCCTGGAGTTCAACACCCTGCTGTAGATGGAGGAGGAAGAAGAGAGAGGTTAGAAGCAGACGCTTTTACAGTGCAGTGCCGCACCCACCACTTGACAAACCAACTCAGGATCCCAGATTAGGACCCGAGTGCAGCCATGCAACGGGTGACACCTCAGCACACACTGCTCATCGAAGTTGACTGGGGTCCTCACGGACATATTCAATCTGTCCCTGGCACAGGCATCCGTGTGCTCCTGCTTCAATACCACTACCATTGTGCCCCTTCCAAAGAAATCCCAGGTGAGCTGTCTAAATGACTATCGTCCCATTGCACTCACCCCTATTGTGATGAAATGCTTTGTGAGACTAGTCATGGCACACATTCAGAAGTCAATTCCAGCAACCCTCAACCCCCTACAGCAGTGGTGGTGAACCTATGGCACGCATGCTAGAGGGGGCACTCAGGGCCCTCTGTGTGGGCACGTGCGCCCGTCGCCCCAGAACAGAGTTCGCCATAGTTTGTTGCTAGAAAGCCAGAGGGACGCTGTGCCGGGCTGCTCCCCACCTGCCTCCACGTATGCCTGAGGACATTTCTCACATCACCTGTATGTATGGTCAAGATCTTTGGATAAGATAACTGTCCAACAAAGTTATCCAAAGATCTTAACCATACATTGTTCTTCTCTCTCTTGTTAAATTAATCTTAGCCTGAATAAATCTATTAACTTTTTACATTTAAGATTTTTCATTTAAAGATTTACCAATGTTGTTTCTTGTCCTAGTGTGTGTATATAAACACAGGGTACTCCAGTTTCTGTATTACATCTCACCTGAAGAAGGGGCCTGAGTTGCCTCAAAAGCTTGCCTATTGTAATCTTTTTAGTTAGTCAATAAAATGTGCCATTTTGCTTGGCTTTTCTCTACATTCATAATGGCTAACACGGTACAACACCCTAGTACTACAGTTAGTTCTGAAAATGAAATCCTTAAAGTATGGAATTCTCTGCCAAATAATTTTAAGTCAATGAAAGCACTTGGGATTGCTTTCCTTACTTTGTTTGGATCATCTTATGCTTGTAAGCAGCTGTTTTCAGCTTTGAATTCTATCAAATCTGACACCAGAAACAGACTAACAAATGACCTGAGTGCTGCATGTGTTGCTCTCAAACTTACAAAGTATGAGCCAAGGTTAGACAAATTATCAGCATGCATACAACAGCAAAAATCACATTAATTGTTCAAAAGCATGCCAAATGCAAAATTTAACCTTTCATTAAAAAGTTGATTGTATCATTGAAAGCTTTGTCATTCTCCTACCCGCTATATCCTAATACAGGGTCATGGGAGGTCTGCTGGAGCCAATCCCAGACAGCACAGGACACAAGGCAGGAACAAAGCCTGGGCAGGGTGCCAGCCCACCGCAGGACACGCACACACACTAAGGACAATTTAGGATCGCCAATGCACCTAACCTGCATGTCTTTGGACTGTGGGAGGACATGCAAACTCCACGCAGGGAGGACCCGGGTGTGGTATAGCGGGTCCACAGCACTCTCAGTAAGGGCCAGTTTTTAAATAAACAATCACCGCTCTCACGGGGCGATCAGCGGTGTGGGCGTTTCTCACCGAGTGCACAGGTGAGGAACTGCCCACATCCATGATTGCTCCCGTGGCTAATGTGCTACAGCTGCTATGGCCCCTCGCTAGATAAAAGAAGTGCGAGTCGGTTAAGAAGGGGAGGAAAAGTAAAAAGAGAGAAGGAAACGGAGGTTGACAGCAGGAAGCAGTGAGGAGGAGAGCGAGCAAATCGGTGCAGCAGGAAGCGGGCGAGCGAGCGAGCGAACGCTCGCAGGCAGCTGAAGGCAGCCTGGGTGTTTGGCCAACACCTGGGAGAAGAAGTGGTTGTGGTCGCTACCGCAGAGTTTGTTTTGTAGGGCGGGAGTGACCGGGAAGGCGCAGGACTCTCCGCAGAAGGTAGCGGGAGTTGGGACTTGGGACGTGGTATTCCCTGTGTGAGAGCCTTGGTCGTAGGGAATTCCCAAGTCGCTGTCCAGTGGAGCCGACTGGAGCCAAGGATCGGTAAGGCAACTGACAGCAGAGGCAGGCACAAAGGTCAGCTGCAGAGAGAGAGCGTCTCCCTTTTTGCGGGGCCCAGATGGGTGAAGCAGGAGAGACGCTAGTTTTAAAAGAAGGCACCGGGTTTGTTGTGTTTTTTTAAAGACTGCTTCCTAAGCAACATTTTAACCTCACGTTTTAAAAGGATTGTTTTACTTATTGTTTTAACCTCCACATTTTCTTAAGGATTATTTATTTATTTATTGAACTTTGGAATCTCTGCACTTTATTTATTGGACACTTTGTTTATGATTGTCTTTTAATAAAAGCACTTTTGCACTTTTTACTATCCCCTTGCTTAATTGTTGCCTCCACTGACTAGCTCTTTGGTGACATTACCGATGGTGTTGGGTTCAAGGGCTCCCAAACAGTAGATGGGAGTGTGGAGCCGAACCTGCATCGTCACACTGGGAAGCGAACCCAGGCTTTCTTACTGTGAGGCAGCTGCACTACCATTGCGCCACCGAAAGCTCTGTTATTGTGTTTTTCTTTTAAGACAAAAGATGTTAAAGTGTTTTTTCTAAACTAAAACCTCAGTATTCAGGTTACATTGCCGTGTTGGCACTTTGCGATAAATAAGTGGGTTTTGGGTTGCAGTTTGGGCACTCTGTCTCTAAACGGTTTGCCATCGCTGCCCTACAGTATGCTTACCGGCGAAATCGGTCCACTGATGATGCAGTCAATTCTGCCATCTACATAATCCTCACACACCTGGTGTAAAGGGACGCATATGTAAGAATGCTGTTTATTGACTATAGCTCAGCGTTCAATACAGTTGTCCCATGGAAACTGCGCGATAAACTTGTCTCCCTTGGACTGACATCATCCCTCTGCAGCTGGGTGTTGAATTGCCTTATAGAGAGACCCCAGTCAGTCAGAGTGGGAAACCAAACATCAGGTACAAGAGCAATCAGCACCGGCTGCCCCCCAAGGCTGTATGCTGAGTCCTCTGCTCTACACACTGTTTACCTATGACTGTGTGGCCTCTCCGAACAACACCAACATCATTAAATTTGCTGATGACACTACAGTCATAGGGTTAATTACTCTGGGGGGGTGGAGGCAGAATATAGGACAGAGGTGGCAGGACTCTTGGCCTGGAGTAAGGAAAACAACCTCTCCCTGAATACAGATAAAACCAAGGAGATGATTATCAACCCATGGAAGAGGCAGCTGCAGCTCTCATTTACATCGGTGAGGCTGAGGTGGAGAAAGCAAAAACCTTCAAATTCCTTGGAACCAACATTAGCGAGGACCTGCCTTGGTCTTACAATACACAACTCATTAACCGAGCACACACAAGACTTCTTTCTGAGGAAGTTGAAGAAATTTGGCATGCTGACCAAAATTCTCACCAATTTTTACAGGGGTACAATAAAGAGTGTTATCACCTGCTCTATTATTGTATGGCACGGTAACTACTCCTTGCAGGAAAAGACATCATGAATGAATGGTAGGATGAAAAAATTTGTGTAAAATAAATAACTCACATTCCAAGTCTGCAACATTCCCTGACGCTACTCTGACTTACAAGCCTTCCACAATTAATGAATTTATTTGTGGTTGTTTTATTTCCCATATGGATTCAGGATGTGAATGAATAATAAAACAAGTGGTATGAAAACATAAGTAAGGAGTACATCAGGTAAGCTGATTTATGTTAACTGAAGTTATGTATTTTAATACATTCTTATTTATAATGGTACAGCAGTGTAATAAATATTGATCGAAAAATTCAAGTTAGTATTCTACGGTATTCTCTATCCAAGCAAGAGAACATCAAAAAGGCAGAAAGAAATGCAAGGGAACTATAACAAAGCTGCCCTGGGGGTGTCACATACGTACACATGGGAGCCAGCTAAAGGGCTCGAATGATTGCAGTTACATGCCGCACCAGGGGATGGTGGTGTTCACTAACCCTTTTTTCCTCTGCTGATCAGCTGAAGGAAATCCTGCCTGAATCTAAGGATGTCACTCCAGCATGTAATTAAAACTGCACAGCACATCTCTGGAGCAACCTTCTACTCCCTACAGGACATCTACATGAGTAGAGTCATCAGGAGGGAGCGCAACATAATTAAAGACAATACTCATCCTCAACACACACTTTTCATGGTGCTTCCCTCAGGGAGGCACTACAGGAGTGTGAAATCACGCACCACAAGACTGACGCATAGTTTTTTTCCACAAGCAATCAGACTCCTCAACAATGCTAAAAGTTAAAGTCAATCCAAACCACAACTCATAGCCTCATCAGAGGTGGCCTTAGGAGTACGCGGGGCCTTGGGCGAGTGTCATATGCGGGGCCGAGACCCATAAGTGTAGGCTATATACCGTACCACCACGTTCACGGACTTGTCCGCCTCTAATGCTGTACACCTTATTATTGTTAAAAAACATGGTGCCTTATATAGGTACCATTGGCCGTTTGATTACATTACGTATTGTAATTGTTCTTATATTGGTTTAGTGGCCTTTAACCAACTTAATTAATGATTCAGAAACATTTTTCATGCAAAATTAACAAACTAGATAACAGTCGTTTCTGCCGAACCCGCTGGAGTGGGCAAATTTATTTAATTACGGAGAACCAGAACACTTATAATAAAACGAACACTTACCAAACAGCTGCTTTGACAGTCACAGACGGAAGTCCACTTTTCTGGCTTTTCGCTGAGCAAAATCGTCGATAAGATCCTCGTAGTCCAATGTTGAGGCAAGTTCCTTTTCGATTGACAAAATAGCTAAACTGCACAGTCTGTTTTGCGACATTGTTGATCGTAGATCATTTTTGGAGACACCTGCATGGTATTAGCGTCGCCTTCTTTGCTGACCCAGTGTAAATCCGAAACTGAAGGGTGTGATTATTACAGTATTTTGAAACCAAAAATGTTGTGCTAAGAGCTTTCTTGGTTATTGGTATAGATGCCCGGAAAGGCTTCTAAAGTAACAAGTCCTCGTTTATGAGTGGTCTCCGAAGAAATCCACCACGTACCGTATTTCAGTCTATAACGGATTTGAATGTCTTGCAGAGGCCCCGCATATTTGTATGATGAGCTGACGGTGACAACAGAATCTGCTATTGCGGGGCCCCCCTCAGGTGCGGGGCCCTAGTCGCCACCCCCAAACGCCGCCTCTGGCCTCATAAATGGTACTGACTGCTGCGGTATGTCATCAGGCACTGTGCACCTTATTTTGTATTCTTATAATTATAATTGCTATTTGTTTTTATACTTCTTTTGTCTTTCTGTCTTTGTATATGAAGGTGAGCAAACAAAGTAAGAATTTCATTACATGGTTTCAACATGTGTTTTAACTGTGTATATGACAATAAACTTCTTGTATCTTTGTATCAGGTTGAACACTGTGAGGAGGCATTAGAAAACAGCACCATCTTGTGGATCTACAAGAAATTACCACCACCACAGCCTTAAAGCTGTCCTCAAGGCACATGTGTGTGACATGATAAAATGGAATGCCAAAACACTTTATAAGATATTGATTCCTTCATTGATTTTTTTTTTGTAGGTTTTAATTTAAAAATCATTTGCTGCCATTTGACTACCACTTTTAATTTAATATGTATCTATTGGTGTATGACCTAAAAATGTTAATACACCATATATTCCATCATTTTCTTTTCTGTTTATTTCCATTAGGAGATGAATTCATTAAATTGTCTTTATGACTCAGCATTTCAGTACCCTTTCATTTTGATGAAATTACCCTCGCCCGCCCGATCTTAAGAGACACAAACACCTTGTACTGCAGTCGGAATCTGCCTTGGGCTGATGTGACACTTGAGTCACTCCAAAGTGCTCCATTGATGTAGCATCACCTAGCAACCTCTGAAGAGGCGCTTCAAGTCGACATAAAAAGGAGCAGCCATGGCATTAGCGCTACGGATCCATTTGCGAAGTCACAAATTAAGACTGAACTTACCAAGCTGCCATTAATTCTCGATGCTTATGAGAAAATGTGCAGGCATTTCATAATTTAGTGAAATGAAAAAAAAAATAGTTAACATTTTTTTGAAGGAAAAACTTGCAATGATAAAAAATGAGGCCCGTGCTGGGTAAAATGTTTCTTGTAATGGAAGGCAAGAATGGGCTGCCATCCCAGCTGGGATGGGTGATTGGTTACCCAACTGGGAGACCTCATAATGGATGGAGAACATCAGTGGTTGGGCTTACTGGCTTGGATAGCTGGTGTCCCCTTTCCCAGTCAGTAAGATACAATGGAAGAGGAAGTCTGGTCAGATGCCAACTGACGGCACTTCTGTTGTTGCCTTATTCCTCGTCTTCAGGTCTGGGAGAAAAAAAAGGGGAACAACACAGGAAGTAGCCATCAGATGACCAACAGCAGATATGAGGATTATTCTCTCTATAACAACAACTGTATAGGTAAAACCTCCATTACTTAAATTCCATATTACAAGCAGGAAAAAGAGATTTTTTGTTTTTCCACGTGTTACCTGTTGTTCAATTTGGTAATAACCATGGAATTATTATGGTTGTCTTTGTTTGTTTTTAATTGGCTTTTTGGCTCAAAAATCTAAGACTTGTGTTTCTTACTTTGATATTTTTTTGATTAAAATATTGCTACTGGGGCGGCATGGTGGCACAGTGGTAGCGCTGCTGCCTCACAGTAAGGAGACCCGGGTTTGCTTCCTGGGTCATCCCTGCATGGAGTTTGCATGTTCTCCCCGTGTCTGTGTGGGTTTCCTCCGGGTGCTTTGGTTTCCTCCCACAGTCCAAAGACATGCAGGTTAGGTGCATTGGCGATCCTAAATTGGCCCTAGTGTGTGCTTGGTGTGTGTGTGTGTCCTGCGGTGGGTTGGTGCCCTGCCCAGGGTTGGTTCTTGCCTTGCACCCAGTGTTGGCTGAGATTGGCTCCAGCAGACCCCCGTGACCCTGTGTTAGGATTCAATGGGTTGGAAAATGGATGGATGGATGGATGGATGGATGGATATTGCTACTGACAAAAAAAGGAGAGCAGCTTAATTGGGTGCTGAAATAACATTCTATAGTGGATGAAACATGAAAGTGCTGATCTCCAGAAGCTCTAGCTACACAGCACTGGGGCCTCCATAGAGTGTTCATGACCCTGAAATAGAGTGAAAGGCACTATATGATAGATAGATGGATAGATAGATAGATAGATAGATAGATAGATAGATAGATAGATAGATAGATAGATAGATAGATAGATAGTGTGGCAGATGGCTGGGATTTTTGCAAGCCATAGTCTGAGACAAGGTGGCGACTGTTGAAGAAGGGAGCGGTTTCTGCATTGTCTGAGTTGAATAATACTTTTTTCTTTTCACTTTCAAGACTGGTGGTTTGGGAGAGGAGAAAGTGACCTACTGAGAATGACACAACAGTCGAGGAGGAGGAGAATCCCAAAGATATCACGTCCTGGTGAGCTGAATGACTCCAGGCCTGTTGCTCTGACGTCACAGGTGATGAAGACCATGGAGCGGCTGCTGCTTCACCACCTGAGGCCAGAGGTCCGCCACGCCCTCGACCCAATGCAGTTTGCATACCAGGAGAAGGTGGGAGCGGAGGATACCATCATCTATATGCTACACCGATCCCTCTCCCACTTGGACAGAGGCAGTGGTGCTGTAAGAATTATGTTTCTAGACTTCTCTAGCACCTTCAGCACCATCCAACCTCTGCTCCTTAGGGCCAAGCTGACAGAGATGGGAGTAGATTCATACCTGGTGGCATGGATCGAGTAGATTCATACCTGGTGGCATGGATTGTGGACTATCTTACAGACAGCCCTCAGTATGTGCGTTTTAGGATCTGCAGGTCTGACATTGTGTTCAGCAACACAGGAGCGCCGCAGGGGACTGTACTTTCTCCAGTCCTGTTCAGCCAACATACATCGGACTTCCAATACAACTCGGAGTCCTGCCACGTGCAAACGTTCGCTGACGACACTGCTATCGTAGGCTGCATCATGAGTGGGCAGGAGGAGGAGTATAGGAACCTAATCAAGGACTTTGTTAAATGGTGCAGCAGAAGTGCTTGACCAGCCATTTAAACAGCAACACTAACCAATAGGGTGGACAGACGAAATGAAGAAGGGCTGGTGTCCTGGACAGGAAGAAAGAGACATGATCACATTAAATGTTGTGATATAGTGGGTCTGCCACTTCGAACGAATGAATAATCCTTTTGGCCGTGTCACTCTCTGTGGGTGTACTTGCGCAACTGAAGCGATTTTGTACTTTGCACCATCCCGTTGCTTAGCATGGGTTTAGTCCCCATCTGTCAGTTCATTCAGTTACGTTATCAACAGTGTCGGGTTCAAGAGGCTCCCAAAATGTGGAAGAGGGAGCATGAAGTGGGACCCGCACCGTTACAAGTGGGTGCAGTAAGGTGTGAAATGAAAGGTAAAAGTTTGCAGAAGTGCAAGGAAGATGCAAAGCTCAATGGTTAACAAGCCTGCTATAAAGCTCTAGTAAGGGTGCCAGGCATTGTGGCTGTAAGCGTTCGTGTTGCTTCGCTAGAAGTAAAACAGTTTTCAACCAGGGTTCCTTAACCTGGCTGGGGTTTAGTTCCTTGTTGCTTTGGTGTCATTAATTTATGTTCATGTTATTTTGTTAATTATCTGCTTTGTTCTCTATGCCTGTGTTATGTTCCATATGTTTTGTGGGTCATCCCACAAGAGGCGGGACCACCTGCCCATTCTTGCAAAGGATAGACATTAGCCCTATTAGGCAGAGGGTATCCCACAGTTTGTTGTGATTCATCTGAAAGTATTTGGGAATTTTTGGTGCATTACTATGAATTTTCTGTGCTTTGCTTTTACGATTGACCTGTTTGTTCTGCTGTCTGACCACTTGTAACAGTCAGGAAATTTACTACTAAGGAAGTGTGACCTTAAAGCCATGCAAATGGGGTGTCACACGCACATGCTTAGGGGACAGTCAAAAGGCTCGATCGCACGTGGAAGAACAAAGGATGGGGGACTGGAAGGAGGCACAAATGCTTTTCTCTCCTTCATTCTGCAGAAGAACAACCGAATAAAGCAGTCCTATCTATCATCATATCCTGTCTGTACAAAAGACTCCGTGGAGTCATCACACTTCTGGATTCCCCCTGATGACCTCAGTTCTGCACCTCCACTTCTGATGTCATCTCCGCCCACTACAATCAATGTCAACTCCACTATTTTCCATATTTCCTCCCTGCTAATTGAACTTCCTTTACTGTCTATATAGAGAATAGTCAGGAACAAACTTTATTTTGTCGAATGTTTTATCATTGTTTGACCTCAATTTTTAACTGGACGCTACAACCACTATACAGGGAGGCTCCCCAACACTTAACCTGTGTCTCCGTGTTCTTATTCTGTCACAGGAGTTATTCAGAGTACGGTGAGAGGGGCAGGGAGAGGAGTCTCATCTGCTACTCTCAAATAAAGCAGCCACTGCCAACATGTTCGATGCAGCAATTGTTAAGGAACTTTTTTTTATGCCAAAAGAGGAAAAAAAAAGTCTGTGGACTAGTATTCTGGGTGGTGGACATGTGGTTGTCTTTTCTGTTTTTGAGTTTGCATGTTCAATTAAGGCAGAAGAGCAATAAAACCTTCTTTTGTATTGCTATATTCACTTGGTCATGTGGTTTGGTTCTCCCACCAGGAAAGGGGTATTATAACGGCATGAAAAGCTATCCCATTGAAACTGCTGCCACAGGAAACAAAGAGTGTGAAAATGGCTGATGGCAAATTTCCCCTTTCATCCTGGTGGTTACTGCAATGCAAAGAACAACCCGCTGACAAACACTGTATATGCCCATGGATCAGTTCTTCCAAGTTAGGAGTTTATTTTATAATTTAATTTCTGGTATTTTATAATGTCTGTTTTATAAGTTGAATGCGGAAAACTCACGCTGTTAGTTAGAAGAGATTATGAAATGCCAACGCTCATCTGAGAGAGTAACAGTGGAGCACACGGCCTCTTTTTTCTATTTGGGTGCGGCAATGTGCTGTATCAGTGCGTGCGCCTAAACTCTCTCTCTCTCTCTCTATTGTGCCTACGTGACCACATGGTAATACCCAAACTATTCCGAATGGCGTTTCCACTGATTTGTGTTTTTTGTATCTCACACCCTCATACACCTTTACCTTAAGAGCATCCCTTATCTACGATGGAGCGTCGATCAGAAGAAAATATGAAGCTGGTTTTAAATTAAACATCGTTGAAGTAGTGAAAGAAATTGGTAACTGCACTGCTGCAACAAAATTCAATGCATCTGAGAAACTGATGCGAGATTGGAGGAGGCAAGAAAAGGTAAAAAAATAAATAAATAATAAGTCTCGCATTTTTGAACGGGCATATATGTTGGGGTCTGATTTTCTAATCGATTTTTCGGGTTTCAAGATCTGACTTAGACGTGAGCATATACGGTATGAAGAACCAAGATTTTCGAGGGAGATGCACGAAACCAGGGCACTCCAATGGGACTGGTAGCTCTGAAGCCTTTTGGAACTGGTTTGAAGTTGTTGCAGCGGCGAATAGTTGAGGGACCAAGGATAGAGCAGTGCAGTTGGTGGTAACACTGGAAGGGGAGGCGTTTAAAGTGCTTGCGGATTCTCCATGGGAGGATTTAATGGAGTTGTGACAGCTTTTGAATGCCATTAAGCACCGTTATGGGAGGACAGAAACTATATTTTGATTGCAAAGGCAACTGCACGAACAAAGTCTGGTGAGTGCCTGGGAACTTTTGCCATGGAAGTATAAGGGCTGGTGGGGTGAGCCTATTCACATTTTCCCCGTGGAGTCTGAGACAAAATGGCACTTGACGTATCTCCCCATTGATCTGAACCTAAAGCACTGCGCCACCATATGCAATTTTCTGACCCGCAACTCTGGAAGAGGCGGTTGAGCGTGCTGCCCTATTTAAACTGGTATGTGAGGGGGAATCGACCTATACTGAGGGTTGCAAGAGATGGTGGGAAAGGATGTGTTACCAGCCACTGCACGCCCATGTGTTGTGCCTGGGAGAGGAGGCCAGTGGATGAAATCCTCTGGTGGGACAGAATCTTGGTGGATCATCATCTTCCTCCACTACACCCCCCTACCTCTCTGTGGCCAACCTGGGCATCTTCACTGATTTTGACCTTTCTGTCCAGCAACTCTCTCAGGGCCTCGAGACACACCCTACGACAGTCCTGTTGTACCAAACAACAAAGGCAAGCAGGGATGAGCCACTAATCCCTGTGGGACAGTTGGACTGTGGAGATTATTGTCATTTGCCTATCTGGATTTTGGACACTGATGTGAAGGCTTTGGTAGATACTGGGGCTATGTCTACTATAGTGTGATGCGACCTACCGCCTAAGAACTATCCCCTACAAGCCATTCCCGGCCAGTTCGTTACCGCCATAGGTGCGTGAGCTGCGATGCAGAGTTGCACCAGAGCTCTCTTAAGAATAGGAGGACACATTTGGACATTTCCTTTTTGGGTAGAAAAAATCAGGGACTCTTGCATCTTGGAAGAAGACTTTTTAACTAAAATCCAGGCCTAGATTGACTTTGGCCAAGGGACCCTGTTCATACCAGGCAGTGAACCCAGATGAATTGTCAGCCTCAGTTAGGCCCTCCTCCCCACTCTATCAGCCACCGGGGAGCCTCCCTGACCATCGCAGTCAATAATGGTGGGCGATGGAATGACACTCTGAAAGACCTCTGGGAAAGAAGCTGCCAGGAACTGATGGAAATACAACAACAACAACAACTTTGGGATGTACTGGAAGAATCTTTAAACTGTTTTGCCACCTCCACTAAGGACATCAACCATATCCATCACATCCACCACCACATTGACACAAGAGATGCTTGTCCAATCAAACAACCTGCACGGTGCATCCCAATGGTGTCGCAGATTGAGGCAGATCGGCTGGTATTCGATATGTTGAATGCCATAATTATCAGGCCATGAGATTCTCCTTTATGCTCCCCTGTTGTTTTGGATAAAAAGAAATCAGGAGAATGGTGTGTTTGCATTGATTATTGTCGGCTGAACGCAGTTACACAGAAAGACTCGTATTTGCTTCCCCAAATTGATGAGGTCCTTGGTGTCGGGGTTGTGCTGGTTCTCCACCGGCATGCTGGTCCAGTGCGGTTCATTATGGATGTGTTCTGATGGATTTAGGTGGTTCTTATGAGTAAATTTCTTTTTTTTTCCCTCTGGTTCTTGATTTTTTGCTACTATTTCAATTTAGATCTCATTTGACTTGGGTTGCCTTTCTTAGGCACATTTATTTATTTATATTGCATGTTCCTATTTCTATCAATAAATCCTGCTGTTACAAAGATTTGCTTGGCCTTGCTCAACACAAGGCGGAGATTGATTGTGATCTCCTCCCTTGTAAAACATTTGAGAGTGTTTTTGGACTTTTTGGAACATATTCTTTGAACATTATTATTAGGGAACGACAAACTGGCCAAATGTAGGCCAAAGCCAGCCACTCTAATAGACATGAGGCTACCTTTTGTGTGTACAGTTGCGGCCAAAAGTTTTGAGAATGACACAAGGATTGTTTTCAGAAAGTTTGTTGCTTTGGTGTTTTTAAATCTTTTTGTAAGATGTTTCTATGGTATACTGAAGTAGAATTATCAGCACCTCATAAGTTTCAAAGGCTTTTATTGACAATTACATGAAATTTATGCACAGAGTCAATATTTCCAGTGTTGGCCCTTCTTTCTTTTTCAAGACCTCTGTAATTGACCCAGGCACGCTGTCAATTAACTTCTGGGCCCAATCCTAACTAAAGGCAGCCCATTCATGCTTCATCAATGCTTGGAGTTTGTCAGAATTGGTAGGATTTTGTTTGTCCACCTCCCTCTTAAGGATTGACCACAAGTTCTCAATTGGATTAAGGTCTGGGGAGTTTCCTGGTCATGGACCAAAATGTCGAGGTTTCGTTCCCCCGAGCCACTCAGTTATCACTTTTGCCTTCTGGCATGGTGCTCCATCAAGCGGGAAATGGCATTGCTCATGATCCAAACTGTTCTTGGGTGGATGTGAGAAGTTGCACTCGGAGGATGTTTTGGTCCCATTCTTTATTCATGGCTGTGTTCTTAGGCAAAATTGTGAGTGAATCTACTGCCTTGGCTAACATGAATGGTCTCTGGATTCTTTACTGTTGGCATGATTCAGGACTGATGGTAGCACTCACCTTTTCTTCTCTGGATACCCCAAACAATCAGAAAGGGGATTCATCAGAGAAAATGACTTGACCCCAGCAGTCCTCAGCAGTCCATTTTCTATACCTTTTGCAGAATGTCAGTCTGTCCCTGATGTTTTTCTTGGCTTCTTTGCTGCCCTTCTTGACACCAGGCCATCCTCCAAAAGTCTTTTCCTCCCTCACACCTGCCTGTTGCCATTCCTGAGCAAACTCTCCACTGGTGGTGCCCCGATCCGAGCCATGAATCAGCTTTAGGAGATGGTCCTGGTGCTTGTTGGACTTTCTTGGGTGCCCTGAAGCCTTCTTCTCCTCTCTATTCTAACTCAATCAGCATGACAGAGTGATCTCCAGCCTTGTCCTCGTCGACACTCTCACCCGTGTTAATGAGTGGATCACTGAGATGATGTCAGTGGGTCATTTTGTGGCATGGCTGAAATGCAGTGGAAACTGTTTTTTTTTTGGATTAAATTAATTTTCATGGCAAAGTGGGACTTTGCAATTAATTGAAGTTCATCTTATCCCTCTTCATAACCTTCTGGAGTAGATGCAAATTGCCATCATAAAAAACGAGGCAGCATATTTTGTGAAATTTAATATTTGTGACATTCTCAAAACTTTTGGCCACGACTGTACTTTTTCTGGACAGGCTGGGAGGATTTAAGCCTACTTCTCAGGATGTTTCTGAAAGCCTCCTATCTCATTTGGTTACATTAGAACACTCTAGACGAGAACAGGCCATTCAGCCCAACAAAGCTCGCCAGTCCTATCCACTTATTTCTTCCAAGAAAAACATCAAGTCGAGTTTTGAAAGTCCCTAAAGTCTTACTGTCTACCACACTACTTGGTCTCTCACCCAAGTGTCTATTGTTCTTTGTGTAAAGAAAAACTTCCTAATGTCTGTGCGAAATTTACCCTTAACAGGTTTCCAACTATGTCCCCATGTTCTTGATGAACTCATTTTAAAATAATAGTCTCGATCCACTGTACTAATTCCCTTCATACTTTTAAACACTTCACTCAGGTCTCCTCTTCATCTTCTTTTGTTTAAACTGTAAAGGCTCAGCTCTTTTAATCTTTCCTCATAATTCAATCCCTGTAGCCCTAAATCAGCCTAGTCGCTCCTCTCTGGACCTTATCTAGTGCTGTTATGTCCTTTTTGTAGCCTGGAGACCAAAACTGCACCCAGTACTCAAGATGAGGTCTCACCAGTGTGTTATAAAGGTTGAGCAGAACCTCCTGTGACTTGTACTCCACACATCAAGGCGCTATATAACCTGACATTCTGTTAACCTTCTTAATGGCTTCTGAACACTGTCTGGAAGTCGATAGTTTAGAGTCCACTACGACTCCTAAGTTCTTCTCATAAGGCGTACTCTCGATTTTCAGACCACCCATTGTGTATTCAAACCTCACATTTTTACTTCCTATGTGTAATTCTTTACATTTACTGACATTAAATTTCATCTGCCACAAATCTGCCCAAGCCTGTCTGCTGGCCAAGTCCTTCTGTAATGATATAATGTATTCCAAATTATCTGCTAATCCACCTATCTTGGTATCATCTGCAAACTTAACCAGCTTGTTACTTATATTCCTATCTAAATCATTTATGTATATTAAAAATAGCAGCGGCCCCAGCACTGGCCCATGTGGAACACCACTCTTAACATCAGCCAAGTCTGATGAGGTTCCTCACACCATCACCCTCTGCTTCCTGTGTCTGAGCCAATTCTGCACCCATCTGAAAACATCACCCTGAACTCCAACTTGTTTTAATTTGATGCTGAACCTCTCATGTGGCACCTTATCAAATGCTTTCTGAAAGTCCAGATAAATAATATCATCTGCTCCACTTTGATTGTATCCTTTTGTTGCTTTTCATAGAATTCCAGCATGTTAGTAAAATCCATGCTGACTGTTCCTAATAACTCCTGTCCTTGCCATGTGTTGCTCAATCTTATCCTTAATAATTCCTTCCAGTAATTTTCCCGTGATGCATGTTACGCTTTCTGGCCTATAGTTGCTTGGATCTGCCCTGTCACCCTTTTTATATAATGGGATGATATTTGCCATTTTCCAGTCCTTTGGAATCTCTCCAGTGCGCAGTAACTTCCTAAAAATATGTGTCAAGGGTTTATATCTGTACTCACTAGCCGCCTTAAGAACTCGAGGATAAATATTATCTGGTCCTAGTGATTTGTTTGATTTCTTCTTATTTCATCTTATTAATGTCACCTTTAGCCATTTTCTCTTTGCTGGTAACCTGCTCCATGTCAGTCTTTACATGACTAAACCACTTTAATTTATTGTATGATAGAAGTGCTGTGATCAACATCTGTAGAAAAAAAAAAAGCCTATTTATTATGACCCAAGAAACAAAATAATTCAACAGTTTTTCAAAGATGATGTCACTTGCAAAAAACAAATTCTTACAAAATCTTCAGTTACAACTGTCAACTTTTATTCCGTTAAATGCTATCTGTCCACACTGGTCTCAGCAAGCCGGTTATTCATGATAGCCAGAGCTCCAATTCCCCCAGAAAAGCCGTTATGGTGGATATAAGTTTGCCGGGCTCCATTTGCAGTCTCTGAAAGCTGTTTCTGCATAATTGCCAAGGAGACTTTATTGGAAGCTAGAAAGTCTTTGACGGATATCATCTCCCCTGACATGCGGCGGCCATCAGTTTCGCTGTCACAGACCGTATCAATGGAGGCATTTTTCTGGCGAGTCTTGTTAGGTGCTGGTCTCACCGCATTGCGATGATGACGGAGATGCTTTTTTTGCCAGCGCCGGCAGCAGCGGCAGTCTATCTTGGCCAATATCCAATTGAGGATCTGCTTGATGACAATTGAAATGACATTAAAGAGAGAATAAATGCAGCAAACGCCCATTATAATGAACAAGTAGTTCCCAAAACGGTATGCATTCTGGTTTGGATAATGTTCTTTTTGACTGCTCACTAGATCGCCAAAGCCAATTGTGCTGAATGCAACAAAGCAAAAGTAGAAAGAATCAAAGTAACTCCAGTCTTCCATGGAAGAGTACATTGCAGAAGCACAACAGGCAATGAGCAAGGCCGCCACTCCTAAGATCAGCATCACGTAGTAGACAGAGGGCTTCCAGCCTTCAAGGCTATCGACGTCACCTGTCGAGCCACGGCGGTGCTCAGACGACATGCGGACGCCAGTGCGACGCAGCTGCCTTTCGTGAACCCATCTCAGTATGTATGCCAACATGGTGATAATGCGTTCCAGGAAGAGGTTAAAGAAGAGAATGGTGGCGGCACAGCCAATCAGCCCATAGAAGATGAGAAAGATCCTTCCACTGATGGTGGCAGGTGTTGTCATGCCAAACCCTACAAAGAAAGACAGAATTAAAATTTTAATAAGAGAATTTTGACCTGAAAAGTTTGATTAACAAGGAAACATAAAGAAATATTTCAGATGGGTGCAATGTCGTCATTTTTTTGTGCCACACATTGAAAAGTCTTATTACTTGCTCTCTGAAGATCAGGTTCAATAAAGATCACATTTGGTTCTTGTGATTTGTACTGTGAGGTGACAGCATCCCTTCTGCTAAGCCCATTATGGATACCTGCAGGGCTGCATGGGAGTTGTAGGTTCTGTGGGGGCCTCCAGGGGGAGCTGTCGTATTGGATAGTAACGATACAAGGATCACTGTAGGCCTGCCTGACCCAGAAGTGCTTCCTGGTGACAACTGATTAAGCACCAGAAGTATTCCCAGGTCCGGAGTTAAAAAAGAGCCTTCCACTCGGCTCAGGGAGTTGGAGTCGGGAGAGGAGTTGGACAGCACTCCCCTGGGAAAAGTGGAGGAAAATGGTCACAAGAGACTGGGTCATGAGATGTTTCTAATTGGGTCATGCTGAGTCATGAATTACATTTGAAGTGAATGAGAAAGAATTCCCTTGCACTCAGTCGCCACTTGCATGCCTGAAACAACTACCCAGATGCTATTCGCTATTGAATCTTCAAGTCATACCACACACACAAGGGGGAACCCCAAAACTCCAGGAAAGATGGTTGGCAGTGTCAGAAAATAAGCGAGCCAGAAGCTCATAAAGAGTTGGGGAACTGTCCCCTTATAATGTCCGGTGGACAAATGAAGAACAGATGCAAAAAACAGGGTCAAAATATCCAAAAAACAATCGACAACTTGACATGAAACAAAGGGAGAATTTATAGAATGGTGACAGGAAGGAAATGGCAGTGGAAGAGGAAATGATGTCATCACAGGCAAACGGAAATGACGTCATCAGAGCTTGACTGAAGTGATGTCATCAGCGTTGGACCTGAAGTGACGTTATAGTGGTTGGACGGAAGTGCCGTCATTTTTGGGAGCCGGAAGTGATGTCGTCAAGGCTGCGTTGGGAGTTGCGTCATCAGCAGGAGCCGGGTATGACAAAGGTAGGGGAAAAAATGGGATTGTTAATCTTCTGCGGGTCTGTTGAAAGAAGGAGTGAAGCATCAATGTCTTGTTCTAACCCCATATCTCATGATATTGCACTCACTCTCCAACCTGTTGGCTGCCTCCTAACCGTGTGTGACAGCAGCAGTTCTCCAAGGGTGAAGGACGATGTTTAGGGTGAACGGCATGACATCCGGCCAATGTTCTGATGGTGATTATGGGTCATGCAAGACACGCTAAAGGCAAAATTGGGTTGCGAGAAAAATAAAAGTTCAAAAACCACTGATCTAGGGATCTTAAATTTCAAGGATCACAATCGGCTAATTTTTTTTTTTGTTTTTGCTATAAATTGAGACGGTTCAGGATTTTTCCCACGTTGGTGTGATGCAGTCTTCATCTCCTATGGCACTGCTGTTTCAGGGTGTTTGGTGTTTCTGATTGCCATTTGGCAAGTGGTGCGACCGCCACAGGCCCCGTGCCTAAGGGAGCCCTGCTTTTGAGGTCCACGTGTCCCGTTCAAGCAGATTTGTCAAGTTATATTCTCCAGTTATATTTTGATAAAGTCTGTGTGTTATCTTGCAAAAATTTAGCTGAATACTGCAATGAGAAAATCCAGTGTATGTTAACATTATTTTTATTAAATTTATGCACAAATTTATACAGTCCACACATACCAGTAACAGCGTTTGACATAACCGGCCCCACGTGGGGTTGGTCAGCCCTAAGGCCACCTCTGCCCATTGCAATGACATTCTCTCAAAATGAAGAATGTGACGTTATAGCAGTGACAGCTTAAAGGTCACTAAAGACATCGCCGTACTATCTGACTACTTGGACTTTCAAAACTTTCGACTACCCATTTTTTTGATCTCTTGCTCACATTTCTGACTACTAGTTTTTAATTACGTTTCCAGTTTGTTTTTAAGATAGGATTGATTTTTGTGCCAACCTTAGCCTGTCTTTTGACTGTGCATATCTACCTGTCCTCCACATTAAAAAATGTACTGTCCTGCCCTGAGTCAGCATATTTCTTTTGTGTATTTAGCCACAACAAGATTTTTATCAGTTTATTCAACAGACCAAACAAATACTATAATTTTCAAGAGTTTCCATACAAATTGTTGTAATATTGGAGCAGCAGAATCTGCAAGCAATGACAGGTAGACCAGGAAATCGATATTTTTTAGACAGAAAAGGCAACAAAAAAATGAAGAGGTTAAATAACATAGAAGACTTTAAAAAACAAGTGCCAAAATCCAAAGCACTCAAAGTAAAAAGTACTCAATCCCCAGTCTATTAGCCTTTCCCTGACATTTAATGCAAAAAAAAACACTCATGAGGAAAAAGAAGGCCATCGATTCAATATGCAGATGTTTGTCTTTCCTCACCACCATCTTAAGCAGTGATAACACAATGATGTGAAACATTGAAACACCATATGCACTCATAATTAGTAACGTTCATCAATGAAATTCATCAAAGTATTTTTCACAGAGAATTACCTGGGAAGCCAGACTTAGGCCAACATTTTTTTTCCCAGCGCCCCATGATGCTTTGCAAAGCCAGCTTTACATCATAGAGCTCTAGGATCCAATGCTGGACAGGACATCACTACTTAATATGTACTGATTGGCGTCAAGCATGCACAAAATTTTCATACATGTCCACTGTAAGTGTGCTCCACCTCCACTTGTGCATGCATGCATAATTTTTGATATATATATATATATATATATATATATATATATATATATATATATAGTGACAGATAGGGGGCGCTATTGCTCCCTTGAACCCTCTGATCAAACGTTAGACACCAAGTAAAAGTCCAAATGTTGACTTTATTTATTAACAACTGTACACCAAGCACCCTCCTCTCCACAATACTCATTAAATTACTCACAAATACAATAATAAACAATCCTCCAACTCCCAGACGCGTTGCCACCCTTCCACCCAGCTCAGCTCGCCGTCTGGGAGCTGTCACAGTCTTTTTATAGTCCCTGACCAGGAAGTGTTCCAAACCCCAGTTTATGTGATCCTTATCACTTCCGGGTCAGATAAAAAGTCCTTTTCTTCATCCTGGAAATACGTCACTTCTGCTGTCGCTCTGCCTATGACGCACTTCCGGGTTATAGGGCACATATGACTCTCTATTTCTTCCTGCAGCGTCCTCTGTTGGCCCCGGGGTATCCAGCAGGTTTGTAAGGGAAAACTCCATAGTCCATGATTCCCTGCTGGCATCCGGGGCACCTCCATGCTCCAAGGAGAGCTCCATCTGGCGGCCTGGGGGTATTGGCCGTGATGACAAGCCGGCCATAGACCACAATAAATATATATATATACTCAGCAAAAAAAGAAACGTCCTCTGACTTTCAACTGTTTTTACTTTCAGTAGACTTAATGTGTAAATATTTGTATGAACACTAAAAGAGTCAACACCATAAGACATAAACTAAAAATGTTTCACAATGTGTCCCTGAATGAAGGGAGGCTCAAAATCAAAAGTACCAGTCAGTATCTGGTGTGGCCACCAGCTGCTTGAAGTACTGCAGTGCATCTCCTCCTCATGGACTGGACCAGATTTGTCAGTTCTTGCTGTGAGATGTTACCCCACCCTTCCACCAAGGCACCTGCAAGTTCCTGGACATTTCTGGGGGGAATGGCCCTAGCCCTCACCCTGCGATCCAACAGGTCCCAGACGTGCTCAATGGGATTGAGATCTGGGCTCTTCGCTGGCCATGGCAGAACACTGACATTGCTGTCATGCAGAAACTCACGCACTTTTTGCCACTCCTGTCTGGTCCAGCGAAGGTGGGTTTGTGCCCATAGGCGGCGTTGTTGCTGGTGATGTCTGGTAAGGACCTGCCTTACAACAGGCCTGCAAGCCCTCAGTCCAGCCTCTCTCAGCCTATTGCGGACAGTCTGAGCACTGATGGAGGGATTGTGTGTTCCTGGTGTGACTCGGGCAGTTGTTGTGGTCATCCTGTACCTGTCACGCAGGTGTGATATTCGGATGTACCGATCCTGTGCAGGTGTTGTTACACGTGGTCTTCCACTGCGAGGATGATCAGCTGTCCTTCCTGTCTCCCTGTAGCGCTGTCTTAGGCGTCTCACAGTGTGGACATGGCAATTTATTGCCCTAGCCACATCAGCAGTCCTCATGCCTCCCTGCAGCATGCCTAATGCACGTTCACGCAGATGAGCAGGGACCCTGGGCATCTTTCTTTGGGTGTTTTTCACAGTCGGTAGACAAGTCTCTTTAGTGTCCTGCGTTTTTAGAACTGTGACCTTAAATGCTTACTTTCTGTAAGCTGTTAAGGTCTTAACGACCATTCCACAGGTGCATGTTAATTAATTGATTATGGTTAATTGAACATGCATGGAAAACATTGTTTAAACAATTTACAATGAAGATCTGTAAAGTTATTTGGATTTTTAAAACATTATTGTTGAAATACACAGTCCTGAAAAAGGGACGTTTCTTTTTTTGCTGAGTTTATATATATTGTAATAACTCCAAAAGGAGACAGCACAATGGTTTGGGGTTTTCCGGCTCTGTATATTGTAGACGATCCACAATAATGAAAAAAGAAAAAGCAGGTCAAACATAAACTAAACAGTTCAAATGCGAGACGCCGAAGCATGGCGTCGGCGGCCATTTTATGAGGGAGGAGCCGGAAGTGGAGGAATGCTAGGAAGGAACCGTGAGAGATGCTGGGACCAATGACGTCAGGACAAGATGGCGGAGGAAGGGCGGAAGTAACACATACTGCGGGCAAAGCCGGCTTATGGCGGCGGAGCGTCCTTTTTTCTGTAAGAAAGCACAGGGAGAAAGTTAGTACCCCGCCATTCCCTGCCGGCGAATGTTTTCCCAGGTGTGTTAAAATCCGTCCGCGGTCTCCTACTCACGCGTGCGTGACAATATATATATATATATATATAGTAAGAAGACGCTATATAGCGCCTGACCCGACACAGATTTGACACGGGACTTTTATTTTCTTCTTCTGTGGGCTATGCCTTCCCCATACCCACAGACACAATGCAGTCCCAAGCACAAGACACACAATACTCCTTTTCTCTTTCTCTCTTCCACCACCACTACTCCTCCACAAGCATTGTCATCCTTCCACCCAACTCGAGTGGTGGTTGCTGGCTCCTTTTATGGCCCACCCAGAAGTACTCCAGGTGCTTGATCACCTGTTTCCGGTTGCACTCCCGGGTGGGGCTGAAAATTAGTCCAGCTGGGCTTGGGGACCCATGCTGTGCCCCCTGGTGGCCACCCCAGACCCCAACAGGGCTGTGGAGAACTCCATCTCCCATGAAGCCCTGCGAGAGACTGAGGCACCGCTCCATCCCACGTGGGCGGCCATGGGCTGTTCCCCCTGAATACACTTTGAAGGGGTGTCCGCCACAATCCTTATATATAATTTGATACTATCCGTATGTATGGTGTTCGCAGCAATACCTCAAGCAGCCACAAGAGCAGCGGCCGTGGGAAGGATGCGTAGGAAACAAACTCACATGACTGAAGTGGAACGTATACTTGCTAATGCGACCACACGTACACAACGAGCACAACAAACGGATGAGCAACGTACAGCTACAAATGCTACTAACGCTGAAAGAAATTGTGCAAATCGGACACAAAGGACAGATGAAGAACATGCTCTACAGAATGTTACAAACGCTGACAGACATCGTGCCAGCCGTGCACTAGCGAATGAAGAAGCTCGAGCAGCCGCAAATGCAGCATGGGTTGAATGAAATCGGGCAGCCCATGCCTTGCAACAGCCAAAAAGGTCTATTTTAACCACAAATCAGTGCCATGATAACAAAATCATTTCAAGGACTTAACAAAACAAATTCTTTGCAGAGAAAGTATGGATTTCACAAAGGTTGAATTTGTAGCCGATTCGATCGGGCTCCCAGTCGCTAGTATATATATATAATACGGGGTTACCCGCTGCTCACTTTGCTCACCAACCCCCGTAACCTGCGCTACGCGCCAGCCACTGCAGCTCGTGTTGTGAAGAGGGGGGCTGAACGCGCCCCAAGGAGATGCGGTCGCTCCTCCGAAACCCCCTCTTATACGGTGATACAATGGGAAACAAAAAATACAGTTTTTCTTTTACCTCCTCTTTGCTTGATCAGCTGCTGCTGCTCCTGCTGGCTCTGCATCTCGCGCAGCACTTTGAACATTTAAAAGCCTGCACAGCAGTTGTCTTTGTCATCTACTCTTTGTCTTTTTTTTCCAACCCCGGGTGTGGTTACTGTAAATGTCTTGGCACAAAGTCTCGTCTCGCAGGACATGAGTTCTTTTAGTTTATAATTTCAAAATGGAATAAGAATATGAAAATCTAACAACATGACATTAAAGTTCGATGAATTCTTAAAAGAATAATACCAAACATATATATGTAGGTTTTAAAATAAGCCCGATTTAAAGCGTGACAAAAAACATAACCTAAAAACATCACATAAAATCACTTCACAAAATCGTTACACTTTTAGGCTTAGGATTTTATATATAGAGAGAGTAGATATATATGTATAAATTAACTTTGAATCTGGCTTTCAGCTGAGGTGTAGCTGGTGTGGACAAAACAAATTCAGAATATTTTTCACTGAGTTAAAAATCATTAATGTCTTTCAGCATTGCCATTATTGCTTATCTGTGCACATAGCTTTTATCCTTGTCTGAGTTTTGTGGATATAAATAACACCTCTTGCTAAGATGTGCTTTGTTTCTCACTTTTGTTTTATTGTTGAAGAACCTTTTTGCTCTAATTTCTTGACTATGATTCTGGTTACTATTAGGAATTGTTAACAGATAGTAATCACTTCTTGCTATTGGCTTTTGGCTCATTGCTCTGACTATGTAACGTATTTTAGTCCTGTTCATCTAAAATTCTGCCTTTTTTTCACTAATGTTTAATTACCTTCAAATCATCAATAAAGAAGTTGGTCTCTAGAATCCCAGTATCCATGAGAATTTATTTTAAACCAGACATCTTCACTTCCTAAAGGGTCACACTGACTGCAGGTTTTCATTCAAAACCAGTTTCCTATTAGAAGATAGACCTTGCTGATAACAGAACTTGGTGTTTATCTATATTGCCTGTTAGTGCTTTCATTCATCCAAGGTGTATTTTGACTTTGATTTTTACCTCATGGCCTAATTTTGTCACCTGTTCTAACAATTTTGCAGTTTCGTTTTTTTTGCTATGGCCTAACCATGAATGTTTTCTCAATCAATCTCATTAAAAACACTGCACTGAACAAAAGCAGATTATGTATTCTGTCTCATAACACACTGGTGAAGCCTCATCTGAAGTACAGTGTGAAGTTTTGGTCTCCAGGCTACAAAAAAGACATAGCAGCACTAGAAAAGGTCCAGAGAAGAGCGACTAGGCTGATTCAGGGCTACAGGGGATGAGTTATGAGGAAAGAATGAAAAGAGCTGAGCCTTTACAGTTTAAGACAAAACAAGATTAAGAGGTGACCTGATTGAAGTGTTTAAAATTATGAAGGGAATCAGTACAGTGGATCCAGACTGTGAGTTTAAAATGAGTTCATCAAGATCACGGAGACACAGCTGGAAACTTGTTAAGGATAAATTTCGCACAAATATTAGGAAGTTTTTCTTCACGCACAGGACCTCAGACACATGGACAAAGTGACCAAGTAGCGTGGTAGACAGTAGGAATTTAGGGAGTTTCAAAACTCTACTTGATTTTATTTAATTTCTACTTGTAGACAAATAAAGTATGGTCTATCTATCTATCTATCTTTTAGTGCCTTACAATCTATTGTGGTAGCCGGCCCGGACGCAGACAGACGGACACGTCAGTATCACCCAACACACGTTTATTTAACATATTTACAGTTGTGGTATATGGCCGGCTTGTCATCCCGGCCAATACCCCCAGGCCGCCAGATGGCGCCCTCCCTGCAGTGTGGAGGTGCCCTGAAGACCAGCAGGGAATCATGGACTATGTAGTTTTTATACACAACCCTGCTGGATACCACAGGGGCCGCAAGAGGAAGCTGCAGGGAGGACCGAAGAATCATTTGTGCCCTATAACCCGGAAGTGCGTCATAAGAAGAGCGACAACAGAAGTGACGTGCTTCCGGGGTGAAAGAAAAGGACTTGTACCTGACCCAGAAGTGATAAAGAATCACCTGGACTGGGGATTGGGAACACTTCCGGGTCAGGGTGTATAAAAGGACTGTGGGAGCTCCCAGACAATAAGCTGAGCTGGGTGGAAGGGTGGCAATGCGTCTGGGAGTGGTGGAGAATATTACTGATTTATTATTGTGATTGTTATATGAGTATAGTGGAGGAGAGGGTGCTTTGTGCACTGTGGCATAAAAAAAAAGTCAACTTGTGGACTTTTATCTGGTGTCTAGAGTCGTGGACAAGGGTTCAAGGGAGCGATACTGCCCCCTATCTGTCACACAGTCACAAGTGCACACAAACCCCCAAAGTCCAGGCCTCACAGTCCAATGCCTTCCTTTCCTTCAGGCCGCCTCCTTGCCTCCTCCCAGACTTCGTCCTTATTCCACCCGACTCAAGTCATCCCACGAAGGGAGGCGGCCCCTTTTATAAGCACCTGGATGTGATCCAGGTGTGTTCTCCCACCGACACGCCCCAGTGTGGCCGAAGTGCCGGCTGCATCCCTGGAAGCACTCCGGGTGTCCCTGCTCGTCTTTCCCCCAGCACTTCCGGGTGTGGCGGAAGTGCTGAGGTCTAGAGCTCCAAAGGCATAGGGGCGCCCCCTGGTGGTGACCACAGGCCCCTACAGGGTTGAGCTTCAAAGCTCTGTACACGTGGCCCCCAAAGGTACCAGGGCAGTTGCCACCACATGGTCTCGGGAAGGCACAAACCCTCCTCCGGTCCTCCTGGGCGTCCCAGCCAGGTCGCCACCCCAGCCATCTCCAACACTATCTATCTATCTATCTATCTATCTATCTATCTATCTATCTATCTA
>JANRMT010062796.1:98486883-98511220 GCA_026402145.1 Polypterus bichir lapradei | reverse complement strand
CTATCTATCTATCTATCTATCTATCTATCTATCTATCTATCTATCTTCTTTTGCTATGATGTTTTGTCTAACTTGACAGAAAGACAGTTGGCCTCAAACTAGGTTGCTGCCTGATGGTCCATACAGTACCCAAGGGAATGTTCTATGGCCAGGGCTCTCCATTTAGCAGTAGTCTGATATCTGACATTTTTGAAAGTAGGTCTTTAAGGTATCTTTGAAGCACTTCCACTGACCTTGGCTCAGTTGTGAGTTGTAAGTAGATGAGTTGGGCATTCTGATGCAATGACCTATCCAGCAGAATTATTTCTGAAGAAACTGATGGATTTGATGCTGGCCATTTTTGCCTCATTGAGAATGCCAGCATTGGTGCTGCAATCTTCTTGTACTATATAGAATTTTTTGTGAGACAGCACTGGTGGAATCTCTCCAGATGTTTGAGGTGTAAGTGATCCAGGTCTTGCTGTCATGCAGAAGAGTAGTGACACAGGCAACCTTGTACACCAAGGTGTCTTGGTGTTCTTCTTGAGACCACAGTTCTCAAAAACTTAATGGTGTAGTTTGCTAAAGCAAGTGCGGGCACAGCTGATAAGGCACTGAACTTCCTCCTTAATGGTTGCCTTCTGGGACAGATGGCTGATAAGATATGGCAAGTGGTGAACACATCTATCAATAGATGGAAGAAAGCATGGTATGCTGAGCTAGCATCAGGGTGTAGAGGGAAGGTAGCTGTCGTGACTACGTGGGTTTTTCAACAAAATGCTTTTTGGAGGCCATTGGGATGATTTCATCCCAGCTAAAAAAGGCAATAAAAGATGTTGTGGAGGAGGCAGAGAAATGAAGTTTCTGACTGTGGCTACAAAGGGAAGATAAGGTCTGGACCATTAGGGACACCAACTTGAGGGCAAAGGAAGTTCTTTAGGATTCCAAACCAGCTGCCGTGATTGACAGGGAGACATCTCTGACCACTGCCATACCACGCTGAGATATTCTGGAATTAAAAGGATGAAACACCTGGGAAGGTTGGCAGCCAGGTACCGACCCTGCAGCTGGTATTTTGATTTCAATCTATCTACTAAAGGAGACTGAATGCCACCTTGAAGAGTCCTTGTACTTCAGAAGAACGGCTTTTGAAAGCGCCATGTACTCTGAGTTTCTACAAATTATTTGAAAGGAAAGTCCTGAATCCATAATGTATTAAACAGGTTAACACTTACTGTATACTGCTCACTTTCTCAGTCAGTATGTGAGGTGTGGTATGCTGAAGATAAATCCTGAAATAGTGCATTGACTTAAGAGGCCAGCTTATCAAGACAACATCAGATATAGCTTAAGGTTAACAGCTGAGGATTTTCTACTCTTGTTTATACAGCAAAGAAAGATACAAAGAAACGGGAAATTACTGGGTTAGAGTAACTGACAAAAAGGGAACAAATATACTGTACATATAACTAAAAATATCTATAAGGATATAAACAAAGTGTAACTGTTAACCGAGTGTAATCATAATTGCAAATATCCTTAACAGCTTCACAGTAATAATAAAATATAGTATGGCATTCATGGGCACAGTATATTCAACACAGTGTCATTGTCTGTTAAAATATCTGCTAGGCCAGCTCAGGTGCCTTTCAGCACACTGGGAACAAGGCCACCTCGGCCAAGGGGTGAGTCATTATAGGGACTGATGGCAGAGGGTAGGAAAGACCTCACATAGTGCTCCTTGGAGCTGTGAGTGCCACAGGAGATAAGTGAGCATCCCAGTGGGTGATTCTTTCCCTGGATGTGACGCCATGATCAAAGAAAATAGAAGGACAGGCCGTGATGATGCGGGTTCTACTCCATGCTCCCATCTTCCTTCTGAGAGCCCTTGAACCCTACACCGTCGGTAATGTCACCGATGAGCTAAGCAGTGAGGCACAACAATGAAGCAAGGGGATGGTGCAGAAAGTGCTTTTATTAAAAACAACAAAAACAAAAGCAGGGTCCAAATAAATAGTGCAGTGTCTCAAAATCTTCAAATAAATAATCTCATAAAAACAAGTGAACTGTGGAGTATAAAAAACACAATAAATAATTCCTTTAAAATCCGATGAGATTAAAACAATGGCTGGAAGCAGTCCTTAAAAACAGATCCCGGTGCCTTTCTACTGGTGACTCCCCTGCTTCTCCCGTCCAGGCTATGCACCAGGGGAGCCACCCTTGTGACCCGTCATTTGCGTGATAGACATATGCGCGCCGACAAAATAGCGCCGATTAAAGCGCGCCGTCAAAATCGCGCCAATAAAAACGCGCCGACAAAATCGCAAAAGTTTCATTAAATATGAATTACTAGTTTAAAGCATTTATAATAATCTTTATTTTAGAAGTCAATATTATGAGACGCGGCATGCCATCAGCACGGCACTAGATAGTCCTTAAGATCACGCCCTGCATATGTATGAAGGATTGCAGCAAGGGCGTCCCACTCTCTTGGCCTCTCTCGCGATTTTGTCGTGGCGATTTTGTCGGCTCGCATTTGTCGAAAACCAGTTAGCGGCTTTGTTGGTGCTCATTTGTCGGTGCGCATATGTCTATCGTGCTTTTGTCAGTGAACCGCCACCCTACCTGCAGCTGAACTTCTCTCTGCTTTCATCTGCTGGTCTATTTGCCTTTCTGACCCCTGGCTCCGTTGGGCATCATCAGACCATGACTTGGGCTCCCCAGCAACCAGGGCCCTCATGCTGGGGCTTTCACTTCCCAAGTCCAGACTCCCACTGCCTTCTTGGTCTTATGCGGCAAGCCATCTTACTTCTAGTCTTTCCCGCTCCTCACTAATGCTCCACGGGAGCGACCACTACCAACTACCCCCGGGTGCCAGACAAACACCTCATTAGGGCTCACTGTCCAGCTGCCAACTGCTCTATACAGTGAGCGAGCATTCGCTCAAACACGCACCGGCTTTCTCCTTCCTGCTTCCTGCCTTCTTCTTCTCCTGTAACTTTCATTCACTCTCCTTTCACTTTATTTTTTTCTGTTTTCTGTTCCCCCCTTCATCTGCCTCGTGATTCTATTTATTATGGGGACATGGATCAGGTGTGGCAATTAGCACTAATTAGCATTAACTATGGATGCGGACGACTCCTCACCTGTGCACTTGTTTTTTATGGCATTAAATTGTACCCATATTTATGGCTGAGGAAGATAAAAGTTAAGAGATGTTTCTAAAGGGTTAGCTAATAGATCTCTTTACACCTTGCTCCAAAATACCTTTTTCATGTAGTAAACATATGGCCACCTGCATCCATAAAAGACAGAGCAATAAAAATAGAATTTATGACATGTAAGCTCATTGTGTGATACCATCAGTCCTAAACTTTACTCCTTATTTAACTTGCTGTTATAATTTATAGGGCTGATTGCTACTTTGAGCAAATCGAGCTCAGCCCTTGTTACTTGCCTTTAGGAACTACACTGGCCTTGAAGTGTGTAGTGGCACTTGTCAGTTTAGGGGGTAAGTTAGTGAAGACTCGATCACTGATCACATCTCCGTTGTTCACCTTCAGTCCAACTATGCTGCCCTGAACACTGCAAACAGCAAAGTTTATAGAAAAGTATACAAGAATGCTTGAAGTTGGATTTTCCACCAAATGGGCTTCTGCAAAGTACTGTATTAAGGGTCTGATCACTTACAGGAAGGAGAGATTTCATGTTTTAATCTATATCTACGTACAAAATCTAAAATCTGTCTGTCTGTGTGTCCATTTTTTCATCAGAGAACTACATTTAGATTGGGTTTTTTCCATAATTTGCTTGAACATTCTGGTTGATTTTGCAAAATCTCTCAAGTTCAAGTTCAAGCACTTGATTGTCATTGTGTAACACAACGAAATTACTTTTTGTGACAGCCCCAAGGTGCATTTAAAGAAAAGTCAAATAATTCCAAATATGATGTATACAGTGTTAAGTGATCAAGTAACCAGAGCAAATTATTATTGCTCAAAGTACAACAGCATAAATTGTTATTGCACCTGTTAATGAATAGTACATTACATATTCTATATTGTGTTACATTAGTATATTGCACATTACCAATATAGCTTATTGAATATGTTCATTTAAAAATGATTTCAGAATCATGAGTTCAGAAAGTTTATGGCAGATGGGAAAAAGCTCTTTTTTAGTCTGGTTGTGCGTACAGGGATTGACCTAAAGCGTCTTCCTGAGGGAGGAACTCAAACAAAGAATTTCCAGATAGATAGATAGATAGATAGATAGATAGATAGATAGATAGATAGATAGATAGATAGATAGATAGATAGATAGATAGATAAGCAGCAGCATACTGATAAAAAACAATACTAAATTAAAGAGTGATAAAAATGCAGGTATAATAGACTGACAATAATTTTGTATAATGTTAACGTTTACCCCCCCGGGTGGAATTAAAGAGTCGCATAGTATGGGGTCTCCTCAGTCTGTCAGTGGAGCAGGACGGTGACAGCAGTCTGTCGCTGAAGCTGCTCCTCTGTCTGGAGATGATCCTGTTCAGTGGATGCAGTGTTCCACGATGAGTTTTGTCCTTGAGAATGTTTTTGGCCCGTCTCACACAGCGAGTCTTATACAAGAGTTCAAGTGATGGCAGTTCAGTCCCAATAATGGCCTCTGCTGTTTTTACAACCCACTGCAGGGCTTCTTCAGCAGCCTTGGTGCAGCTGTTGTACATGCAGGGTCATCACGCAGTTAGTTAAGATACTCTCTATAGTACATCTATAGAAATGAACCAGCAGCCTCTTGGGGAGGTCAGCTCTCCTTAGCTTTCTGAGAAAATTGAGGCGTTGTTGTGCTTTGCCTATTATAGCCAAGTTGTTGTCAGCCCAGGACAGGTCATCTGAGATGGTGACTCCTAGAAACTTAAAGCTGGAAACTCTCTCCACAGCATGTGCATTGATTGTTATTGGACTGTGATTGGTCTTTTTAGTGGTCCTAAAGTCCAGAATAACTTCTCTGGTCTTTTTGGTATTTAAGACCAGGTTGTTGGTTGGTCTTCCCTATATGCAGCTTCACTGTTGTCTGTTACAAGCCCAATGACAGTCATATCATCCGCAAATTTAACAATAATGTTTTATTGGTGGATGGGTTGACAGTTATGGGTGAAGCGTGCATAGAGAAGGGGACTTAGTACACATCCTTGCAGCATACCAGTGCTCAGTTTAAGGGTGGAGGATGTGTGTTTGCACATGTTGGAGTGTACCTTGCCTCTGCTAAGCTAGTGATACCAGTTTGTTCAGCAGACATTATCATCTACAGATTGTTAAGGAGTACCGTTTGACATTTTTGAGAGAGAGATCAGAGCTCCATGTGTTTTAGAGGGTAGCTGCTGATGATTGCCAGAGATATCACGGCCATGTGTTTTTATCCCCACCCAGAGGCGTAGCTAGGGTTTTCAGTGCCCGGGGATAACTGAAGATTTCACGCCCCCTCCTGTTTGCCAAAATGCAATAGGGAAGGGAAAGAAAATTTTAAAAAATGTATTTAAAATAATAGTATTTTAAGAAAAAAATTTCATATAAGTCTCCGAAAATGATAACGCCGCCTCGTGTTCTTTAAAATCTAAATCTGTCATTAGTTTTTGTAAGAAAAAATTTGTTTTCTGCATTTAAAAATGATTTTAAAGAAAGTATATAGCAAATTATAAAGCAAAATAATTATATATTTATAAAAACTGCATTACTTACAATTTATTCGTATGAAAATATGTTGGGGAAACGTCTAGACTTTTGTAGCCATCTACTAGAATACTTCACCACAGCCCAATCAATTTTCTATCAAACACATAAACACAAATCACTTGGCACACAGAAATGGCGTTTGCAACAACTTAAACAACGATACACTAATGCCTCATGTCAGTCGCGCGACCTGTTTAATAACGTCAAAAATGTTTCTCTAGGTGGGAGTCAAGCATGTTAGAGTAGTGGAGGGGATAAATTATTGTCTGTTGGGTATATAGAACTAATACGTGCTTCGAAATCAGAAAGAGACAAAAAACATAAGAAAAAGATATCCTCATACTGATGGAGTGATGGACTGAGTATGCGAATGTTTTTTATTTACCTTTTAGTGCATTTAAGAATAGAAAACATTTCATTTTAAAATTTCATAACATCAACTTGGCGCCCCCTGCATGCTGCGCCCGGGGACAGATGTCCCCCCTTGCCCCCCCCCAGCTACGCCACTGTCCCCACCCCGGGGGACACTCTCCTGTCAGAGCTAAACACGATCAGATACAGTGACAACATTTGACATTAGATCGAACCTCCCTTCCACTTGGCCAGAATTATTTTTTTTTTATTGATTTTTTAAAGTTTGTCCTGCTTCACTACTAGATGGGTGGAGCCGTGGGGGACAGTTCATTTTTAATAAATTTGCAACCTTTTCTGAATACACTCTATATACAGTGCCGTCGATAAATGGGACAGTTGGTGTCACAGGTGTTTGCGATTCCTCAGGTGGGTTTCATGGCTTCATAAGATACCTTGGCCTGCTTCTACTCTTTTTAGTCTGTTATTGCCATTGTTCAACATGAGGACAAGAACTATGCCTGTAAAAGGCAAAGAAGCCATAATGAGGCTGAAAAGCAAGAATACAGGAAGTCCATAGGGTTAAGAACAGGATCCGTTCTTCCGTCTGTTCTCAAGTTAAATTTATATGTACGTTCAAACACATACATACTGTTCTTATTAAATATCACTTAGTCAAATGTTTCCCTCAGTCTAGTATTTATTTTACCTTACTATGTATCTCCTATGATTATCTATATAGGACTATATATGATTATCTTACTATGTATCTTCTTTGACTATGATCTTGTCCATATAAAACACTTAAGACTTCCAAATTTAAAAAAAATCTTAAAACATACAGAACTGTACATAATACTACACTCACCTAAAGGATTACTAGGAACACCATACTGATACGGTGTTTGACCCCCTTTCGCCTTCAGAACTGCCTTAATTCTACGTGGCATTGATCCAACAAGGTGCTGAAAGCATTCTTTAGAAATGTTGGCCCATATTGATAGGATAGCATCTTGCAGTTGATGGAGATTTGTGGGATGCACATCCAGGGTACGAAGCTCCCGTTCCACCACATCCCAAAGATGCTCTATTGGGTTGAGATCTGGTGACTGTGGGGGCCATTTTAGTACAGTGAACTCATTGTCATGTTCAAGAAACCAATTTGAAAGGATTCGAGCTTTGTGACATGGTGCATTATCCTGCTGGAAGTAGCCATCAGAGGATGGGTACATGGTGGTCATGAAGGGATGGACATGGTCAGAAACAATGCTCAGGTAGCCTGTGGCATTTAAACGATGCCCAATTGACACTAAGGGGCCTAAAGTGTGCCAAGAAAACATCCCCCACACCATTACACCACCACCACCAGCCTGCACAGTGGTAACAAGGCATGATGGATCCATGTTCTCATTCTGTTTACGCCAAATTCTGACTCTACCATTTGAATGTCTCAACAGAAATCGAGACTCATCAGACCAGGCAACATTTTTCCAGTCTTCAACTGTCCAATTTTGGTGAGCTCGTGCAAATTGTAGCCTCTTTTTCCTATTTGTAGTGGAGATGAGTGGTACTCGGTGGGGTCTTCTGCTGTTGTAGCCCATCCGCCTCAAGGTTGTGCATGTTGTGGCTTCACAAATGCTTTGCTGCATACCTCGGTTGTAACGAGTGGTTATTTCAGTCAAAGTTGCTCTTCTATCAGCTTGAATCAGTCAGCCCATTCTCCTCTGACCTCTAGCATCAACAAGGCATTTTCGCCCACAGGACTGCCGCATACTGGATGTTTTTTCCCTTTTCACACCATTCTTTGTAAACCCTAGAAATGGTTGTGCGTGAAAATCCCAGTAACTGAGCAGATTGTGAAATACTCAGACCGGCCCGTCTGGCACCAACAACCATGCCATGCTCAAAATTGCTTAAATCACCTTTCTTTCTCATTCTGACATTCAGTTTGGAGTTCAGGAGATTGTCTTGACCAGGACCACACCCCTAAATGCATTGAAGCAACTGCCATGTGATTGGTTGATTAGATAATTGCATTAATGAGAAATTGAACAGGTGTTCCTAATAATCCTTTAGGTGAGTGTATAGTAATAATAATAATAATAATAATAATAATAATAATAATAATAATAATAATAATAAAAGTAATTATGTTCATACATTACTGTACAGAAAAATGTACTGCCCGAGATCCAAAGTAGACCATCTCATCTGTTAAACATGGCAGTGGGGGTGTTACGCCTTATGTATGTATGGCTGCCACAGGTCCTGGCACACTTCTCTTTATTGATAATGGAACTGCTGATGGCAGATGCACAGTGAATTCTGAGGTGTATAGAAACATCTGATCTGCTCAAGTTTCAGTAAATGTCCCAAATGATCCCAACACACTGCTGAGGCAACACAGGAGTTTTTCAAATCTAAAAAAACTGAAAATTCTTGAATGGCCAAGCCAGTAACCCAATTTAGGCACTGTATATAAAAAGATAAAAGTCCATCTATCTGACGTCCGTGACCCTCCTTGGATGTAGTGTCATACGGTGTCCACAAGAGAGTATCAAAGGCAAGTGGCCATACATAATGGCGCATGTCCGTCAGTCACGTTGTCTAAAACATTGCTGGAATGTCTGATGAAGAGAGGCAACAAGAAGCACAAAGAAATGTAAGGGCTAGAATGTTCGATGAATAAGAACAGAGGCTCACAAATGCATGACACATTGAAACAGGTGGATTTACCACTAAGCACATTTTAATAAACTAGTCACCATATAATTGAACTATTACTAATCAATTGATTTTCATTCAACTTATAATACTTTTTTGTGGGCAACTTCAGGGGTGAGGTAAACAAAGTAGTAAACTCACTCGTAAAGTGTCCCATTAAGAGGGGTTTGGTGCACCCATGAAAAGAACCACGTGCATTACATTCATAAAGTTCCTTTTTAATTTAGAAACTGGTTTGACTAGGAGCCTAAAGTTTCTGTGCATCTTCAGGACCAGCCAGTGTCACACTGTATCATTTTCCCAATGATTGTATGTCAGAGCCTTCATTTGCATAATCTTAAGAAGATCCCAGAGAGTTGTACAGACATGGCTGAACATATTGGTACACTTTCATTAAAAAAAAAAAAAACCAAAAAAACACTTTTCTGTGAACTAAGCTGAAATGAGCAAAAATGTTCAGTCTCCACAATTCTTTTCATCACAGTTAATCAAAGAGAAAGTTTGTCACACAGAGAAACTTAGACACATGGAGTAAGTGATCAAGTAGTGTGTAGACAGTAGGACTTTAGGGACCTTCAAAACTTGACTTGATGTTATTTTAGAAGAGTTAAGTCGATAGGATTGCCAAGCTTTGCTGGGCTGAATGGCCTGTTTTTGTCTCGATTAGAACATTAGGACATTAAAACAATCAAGATGAGAACAGGCCTTTCAGCCCAGCACAGCTTGCCAGTCCTTTCCATTTAGTTCTTCTAAAAAAGTCGAGTTTTGATAGTTCCTAAAGTCTTACTGTCTACCACAATACTTGGTAGCTTATTCCACCTGTCTATGGTTCTTTGTGTAAGAAAAACTTCTTAATTTTTGAGCGAAATTTACCCTTAACAAGTTTCCAACTGTGTCCCCGTGTTCTTGATGAACTCATTTTAAAGTCACCGTCTCGATCCACTGGACTAATTCCCTTCATGATTTTAAACATTTCAATCATGTCACCTCTTAATCTTCTTTTGCTTAAAGATTTTTTTAATGATCTGATTTTTGGGTGTGATTAATGTCCAGATATATTTATTTAAAATAATTGAGCAAATACACATGGTAAGGACAAAAATATTGGTACCCTTAACCTAATATTTCAAAGCATAGCCTTTGGAGACAATGACTGCCATCAAGCATTTATAGCCCTGAGCATCATTTCTCCAATTTTCAACTGGTCAATTGTCCCACTCTTCTTTATTTCTCCCAGGTTTGATGGGTACCTTCTCTCAACTACAACTTTCAGCTTTGTGCACAGTTGGTCAAAGGTATTCAGAACAGGACTCATAGAAGGCCTCTCCGAAACAATCTATTGTTTTCATTTTCTCTATTCTTGGGTGCTTTTGAATGTGTTTGTGGTGTATACAGCTGGAGGACCTGTGACTTAGACACAGCTTTCTGGCATTGTGCTGTATGTTTCACCCCACAATGCTCAGATTTTACTGTGCCCTATATGGATTCAAAGAGACGGCAAGGCAATCTCAAACGTCATTGAGCCTCCTCCACATTTCACAGTATGGATGGAGTTCTTTGCTTTAAAAGGTTTCTTTTAGTTACTGTACCAGGGAATTGGTGTGATTTACCAAAAAGCACTTGTTTTTAGTTTCACTTGTCCAAAGAACATTCTCTCAGAAGGACTGTGGTTTGTCAACATCACTTGCTTTCATTTCTCTCTTACAGGTTGGGTCCTTCTGGTACTTCCACCATGGATCCCACAATTCACACTGCCTGTTAAGACAAAAACCAACCCATAAAGTCTGAGGAATTCTCTGTAGACCTCCAAGATCAAAATTATAGTGAGGAGTAGATCAGGGCAAGAAGATAAACCATTTTGAAAGCTTTGAATGTTCCCAAGAGCACAGTGGACTCAATAATGGGAAATTGAAGAAACCTGGACACACCAGCACTTCCTAAAGTTTAGTGTCCAGCCAAACTAAGTAACCAGATAAGAAAGACCTTGGTCTGAGAAGTGACCAATAACTGAATGGTCCTTAGTGGAGCTTCAGAAGTTCTCTTCTGGGACGAGGAATCTTGTCAGAACTCATCTCAGCAGCACTCCATCAATTAGGAGTTTATGGCAGAATGGCTAACTCCCACTAGGAGTTTGACAAACGGCACTAAGAGTATTCTTAAAAGCTTGAGGAAACAGATTCTCCAATCTGATGAGACAAAAATTATGTTTGTTCAGCAGAATTCATTTTCATCCCAACAATAACAAATTGTGTGACTTGAATCTTTATTCCTTGAGCTTGAAGAGCAGCTTGCAGCTGTTTTGAAGATCTCCACCATTCAAAAAGTCTTTCTCTTTAATCTCAATTTAATTTTCCTCATACTGCAACCTCCACGGATCTTGCCTGAAATTACATGGTCTTTAACCTTCTTGAAAATATTGGCAACAGCAGGCAAAGGAACATCAGTCTCTTTGGAGATGACCTTGTCATCTTTATGTTGACCATGCTTGGCTGTTACCTCCTCAGATAACACTTTGCTTGTACTTCTTGTTCCCATTTTAAGTGTGACTCAAAATGGTCAAGTGAGCTCTTTTCTCCGTTTGTGCTGGCTGAATGGTTAATTATAAAAATTGAAGACACCTATGCTAATCATTAAAATGTCTGCTGGAAGGGTTACCACAAGTCAATTACTGTTTATAACTTCTAAAAAGTTCCAAGTAATTTTGTCCAAGCCGTTTTGAAACGTCTTCTTAAAACAAAGCAAGAACCAAATTCTTCTCATGCCTTATTTGTTTCTTGCTTTATACCCTACATGACCATAACCTATCGTCTATGGGAGAGGAGCGAAAGGTTTAGATTCGGCAAAAATTTTGATCTATGGTTTTCGATAGATATGAACATTTTGGGGTCCCCGAAATGAAAAACATCAATATTTTGTGCATGTGTGTGTCTGTGTGTCACAGTTTCTTGAGGACGGTTTTTGTGGGTAAATTGTGTTCTGTATTTTCATTATATTTTGCTCAAGCCAAACAAGATGAATTCAAATACAGGACACTTGTACAGGCATTTTAACATCAAAAGCATATCCTCTTCCCGAATTAAACCTCACTTTTTAAACAGATGTTCAAACAAATTGCTAAATTGATTTACAGCCTGGGAAAGGAAGACATGCCAGTAGGTACTAGGCAACATCAAAAAAACTGTATAATTTGGGAAAAATGTAGATTAAAGAGTTTGAGAAAAATTCATCCATCATATTGATATCCAGCCAATCAGGTGTATGCAACAATCATGTGTTGGGAAACCCACGGCCTGAAATTTTATAACAAATATGCCTTGTCTGAAGAGTTACAGAAGAGGAGAAGACGAGAGAATAGGGGAACAGAACGACATCAGAGGAGGGCGAGAGTGATGTCTGAAGAGGGGGCTAGTAACACGTATCCGTTTCCATCTGATCATGGCAAAGCATCTCATGAACAACTACGAGTGCTAGATCACAAGCCGCCTAGGACATTCATCCTTGTCATCTTTTCGTAAGCTTTTTCTAAAGACTATATATATCTAGACTTTGCAATCCACATTTTCTTTTATGCTTTTCTCAACTGGTATTATTATTCCTGTAATAAATACCACACTGCTTTTAACTTTCTCTGCTTTATCTTCATGTCTAGAGTGATTGAAGTAATGAGGTAGATATCTTTGAGCACCTTGTGCAGCCAGAGGTTTGCCCTACTCTTTGTGCTGTGAGGTTTATTAAGGCTAAGGCTGTGAGCTCCACCCAATAATAGGCAACAGTGCGTAAAGTAAGGCATTCTTGGTTGATAAATGGTATATAGTCAAGGATACTGAGCCTTTGTGTGTTTGAATATATTCTTGGAGACCAAAAGTAATATTTAGGTCTGAGATATGTTTAAAACACTGTATATTGTTTGTGCCGATAAGTCTCTTGAAGTGCTGAGGGAGTGACAGGCTGTGTTATTCCAAAGACACTTGTGTGGTTTAAAAGTGCTAAAGATTAACCAGCTGTGTGTATGTCACTCATGGGGTACTGTTGTGGTCTGTGTGTATGCGTTCTGACACTAGAGAGTGCTTTCGCTTTTTTTCCACTGCAAACCAAAGAACTGCAAATATGGATGACAAAAGATCTTGTTGTTTCAGTATATGAATAGCTATTATTTGAATAAAATGCAATGGTATTAATATTTTCTTCCCTGTCTGTAGATGGGTGTAAGTGTGTAGGCATCTCTAAAAGCTGTTTCATGTGGCAACCCCAGCAACTCTTTGCATCTCACTATTTTAAAATGAAACTGTTTTGATATTATAGTAGTGAGTCACTAACTGTAGGTGTGGGATGTTGTGGCCAGTGAGCGCTCAACTTGAAGTGTGATGCACGCAGTAACCACAAACAGTGAGGAATATTGGCAGCTGCAAGGCAATAAAGGTGTTTGGAATGGTTCAAACGGCAAAGTGTCTCAATGAACTTTTAAATCCAGCACAGATGTCAGTTCAGTGTTGTGTCGCATCAAAGCAGAAAAAAGAAAAAACAAAAAAGATGGGCAGAGTGTGCTCCACATTGATTGGCTTGCAAAACGAGATGACACAGTGGTACTTTAGGGGTCTGGAACTATGATGAAATGTCAAGAATTTTGTTAGCAGTTCTCCCCTGCAATTCTCAATCATATAATTTAACATCATCAGAGGCAATGAGAGTCAGCAACTACAGCCATTAAATGTGACACTCTCTCTTTCTTGAAGTCCTGTAATGTTTTGCTGGCCTTAGACAAGTGATTAAAGTGTTAAACGTTTGAGCCATCTTCACTACCATTACTGATCCCCAAAGTTTTGGAAGTCAGAAAAAGTCACTGAGGTCTTGTTTTTGATTTGCACTAATCATCAAGGCAGGTCAGGAATTTTCAGACATGGCTTAGGATGGAAATTCACTGAGCATCATGAGTTCAGTCAGCACCTCTGCATCGTTTTTGGGTTAAACATTTTCATAAAGGGATTGAGAAATTGATGATTATCTGTACGAGCCCACTGGGACTAAGAAAAGGGCATTAAGGGAGAGGGATGTGGAATGGGACCAAAAGACTCACATATCTGTCTGCTTCTACCATCGTTACAAAGCCATAAATGCAAAAGAAGACCCTTGACCTTGTGGAAAAATACTTTTAGGGTAACATAGCTTTCATCTTAAAGAAATAGCATTAAAGGGTTAATAAATGTCAGAACCATTTGCAGGCATATCAGGAAACCAGATAAAGGGCAAGTGAACAACAAAATGTACTGAAAGATGACTTTTAAGAGATGACTATCAAATCAGCAGATGTCCTGTAAAGAACCAGAATGGACATTTGTTATATGCACAGAAATGTCAAGAGTGGTGGCTCAACTGAAAGATATAAGAAGAACCAGAATATAATATAACAGATTTTTATTTTATATAAGTCATTTGGGTGTGATGGACGGCTGGTACTCTTGCCCGGTTGGGATGCCCTGAGGATGGAAGGACTGGGGGAGAACACATCTTCACAGCAATACCTTCCCTGGAACACGAGAGGGCAACCCCAGTGGATTGCATTGGGAGCTTGGAAACTCAACCCTACTGGGGCCCGTGGTCACCAACTGTGCGTGCCTGGACTGCAGGTATAAAAGAGGCCGCCTCACTCTGTTCAGAGAGCCTGAGTCAGGAGGAGGAGGACAAAACTTGTGAGGAGAGGAGTGGAGGTGGCAGAAGAAAGAAAAGGCAGAGAAATAGAGAAGAAAAACAGAGAGAAAGAAGAGGTAGGGACTGAGCCTTATTGAGAAGAATTGTGTGCTGAGTGTTGTGTAAAGGGCATCAGAAGAAAAATAAAAGTATGTGCTTTTGGGACTTGCGTCACTGTGCCTGTCTTTGTTTGGGTTATATTCCACAGGGTGTAAACCAATGAACCAATCAGAGTACATGTATGCGTTGATTGACATTGTATGCAAATTCAACAGTTTATAAAACAAATCGCTGTTCTTTGTTTCTCTGACCAGGCTGTAACGGACTGCTTTTGATGAATGCTCCCTCCAAGACATTTTCCTGAGGAGTAATTAAAAGATACCATGAACAGCTTTTCTCCTGCCTGATTACTGATTTGTCCTGATAAAGGATGTTTCTTTCTTTTAAAAAATTCTTACATTTCTATCACAAGCTCTGGTCATCTCCACTGCATAATCCACATTACTTGGGAGTCATAAACAGGAATCCATCATCCGACTACAAGCTAATGAAGACTGTCTTACATTCTTGTCTTTATATTGACAATGGTGTTCAAGGACTGGTTCCTGCCTTGTGCCCATTGTTAGTGGAAAGACATTTGTAACCAGTAGACCTGAACTGGACTGAGTGACTTTAAGTATATTATGTTGTATTTTAATCCTGATCTTTGAAGTGTTTTCTGGATGAAATTTGGCTACTGAGTGGTGTTAGATATCATTAGAATATGAGAACATTAGAAAAATCTAAACAAGAACTGGCCATTCAGCCGAACAAAGATAACCAGTCCTATCCACTTAATACTTAAAAAAATCGGGACTGGTCTCCCATCTACTTTCTCGTATACTCAGATATGAGGAGTAAACCACAAAACAATGATTATATTGTTATGTACATTAAAGAACAATCAACAATAACTTGAATCAAATTAATAATATATTGAACAATTATTATTAAAGTAAAATTGAATAAATCAGACTCTGCCACTGCATGAATAAAAGGTAAAGTACCACTTCCAGTTAGCGGAAATATCCCAAAAGTTGATAGAAATCTACGTTCTGTACCTAATACTTGTATGTAAAATTTGGTTGACTTAAGTGAAAGCGTACTCAAGTTATCGTGTTTACATACACACACACACAGACAGACGTAATTCTAAAAATGGTATTTCCAGACTCAAGGAGGTCTAAACCATCGAGATTCATCAAAATCTCGAAATTGAATTTTTGTAGGTTTCCAATATTTTCCCTATTCTTCGTGTACGAGAAAGTAAAAATCAAGTCTAATTTTAAAAGTCTCTAAAGTCTTACTGTCTGTCACACTACTTGGTCACTTATTCTTTGCGTCTTTTACCCAGCTGGGACATCTTCAGAGTGGAAGGACTTGGGGAGAGAACATACACAGGGCATTATCTCCCCTGGAGTGCTAAATGGCAGCTCCCCAGGTTGCAGCGGTGCCTCAGATTCCCACAGGGTCTCATGGGAGTTGGAGTATGGCATCACCCTGTTGGGTTCTGCGCATGCCGCCAGTGCCTGCAAAGCCCTATTTTATTGGGCTCCATCCTCACCCGGAAGTGTTTCCACACCATGCTATTGGAGCATTGGAAGAGCTCCCGGGTGCAGGATAAAAAGAGCCAGCCACTAATACTCCAGGAGCCAGAGTTGGGAAGGAGAAGATGAAGCTTGCTGGAGGAGGAGTGGAGGCAGAAGCAAAGAGAAGAAGAGTGAGAGAAAGACAGAGAATGAAAAGAATTGCTGTGTGCTTTATTGGTTACTGTGCTTCGTGTGCTTTGTAGTGTACTGTGGTGATGGGAAACTATTAGAAAGACTTTACCACAGCTGAATAAAGCCAGTGTGTTTTTCTGAACTTGTGTCTGCCTTTATCTATGCCAGGTTTGGGGAGCTGGAGCACCCTCAGTAGGCCACACTTTCTGCTCCACGGTTAAAAATTAGAAATCAAAAACTTCAAACATGATTAAGGTGCACATTGCAGACTTTCATTTAAGGGGATTTGCAGAGGTAACAGCAAGTAGAAATGACAACACTTTTATCTACATGGTTCCACCGCCCATTTCAATGCACCATATTGTTTGGGATAATGTCTGAAAAATCCACTTCAATGAAATTCTGCAATGTAAGCCTTTCTGTTTGGGTTTGAATTTTACTTAAAACTTTTAATACAAAGACGCTTGAACTGTGGAATTATTTGCATACGTGTTGTCAGTTTGTGAGCTTGGCGCTGGTTGGGGTTGGCGTTGCCCTCTAACTCTTTTTCCTCTCTTCCAGCAGAAAAACTGAAGAATCCACCCAGTAATGTCACTTCCGTATCCCATCCTCAAGACCCACCTCTTCATGATGTCACTTCCGCTTCCAACCCTCACGACACCTCTTCATAATGTCACTTGTGCTTCCAACCCTCAAGATCCCTCCTCTTCATAGCATCACTTCCTGCAAACTCAACTACAGTAATCCCTCGCTACTTCGCGGTTCACTTTTCGCGGATTCACGACTTTGCGGGTTTTTAAATATAGTAGTAGTATTTCCTAGTCTAAGAACAACAAAACAAGTTTGGTGACTAAGTGCGTTGTAACACGGCTGTGATTGGTATATGGGAGGGAGATGACAAATCACAGCTTCCCGCTTTCTAATCGGGCCCGTGATTGGTGCTTTGACTGATGCCCAGATCCCACAGCACCTCCCCTTGTCTCTCTGTCACGGCCATTTCACTTCAAGCTTTCTCGCTGAGCGGTTTACTTTACACTGTACTGTGTGTGATTTTTTTGTGGTTTCTTTGTGTTGAACTTCGCTTCAATTTTCACCCCCTGCAATGGCTCCCAAACGATTTAGCGGGTCCACAGCTTAGTAGAAAAGGACAGTTTTTACATAAATAATCACTGCACTTGTGGCTTAAAGAGGGGGCATGTTAGAGTGGCTGGAGCAGTTCTCGGACTCTGTGTGATGCGGGCATTTCCTCGCTTAAGTGCACAGGTGAGGAATCGTCGCATTCCGTATTTGAAGCCGGGAGCTGCTAATCACCACACCTGAGCCACATCACCATTATATATAGTAGGTGCACGAGTGCAGAGGAGGGAAAAGAAAAATTGGAAAAGAACTGAGGTTAGTGGAAGAAGAAAAGAAAGCGGTAGGCAGGAAGCTGAAAGCTGGTGTATGTGTGTGTGTGTGCGTGCATGAGCGATGGCTCACGGTATTAACAGGCAGCTCGGAGAAGAGCCCCTGTAGATTGTTTGGCCGGCACTCAGAGGTGCAGAAAATACTGATTGCTTTTGCTGAGTGTTTCAGAGGAGCAGGAGTGACCGGAAGAAGGTTGGCTCACCGCGGAAGGCAGCAGGAGGCGAAGGCATGGGAAGTGGAAGCCCTAATGTGAGCGCCCTGGTCGCTGGGGATCCCAAGTCTCGGTCTTGTGGAACTAAACGAAGCCAGGGATTGGGAAGTTTCCAGACCAGTAGAATAAGTCAGCTGCAGGTAGGGCAACTCCCCTGATGCAAGGCCTGGAAGGGAGAAGCAAGGGAGCCACCAGGTAGAAAGAAGGCACTGGGTTTTGTTTTAAAGGACTGCTTCATGCAGCTTGTCTCTCCAGCATTCTGGAGTTTTTTTTTTTTTGTTTTTTTCTGTCCTCCCTGGCCATCGGACCTTACTCTTATTCTATGTTAATTAGTGTTGTCTTATTCTAATTCTTACTTTGTCTTTTATTTCTCTTTTCTTCATCATGTAAAGCACTTTGAGCTACATTATTTGTATGAAAATGTGCTATATAAATAAATGTTGTTGTTCCTGCCAATGGTTTTAACCTTGTTTTAACTGGATTTATTTATATTTGTTTCACTGTTTTTAATGGAAATGTTTTTAATGTATTTAATGACATTTGGAGCACTGCACTATATTTTGAACCCTGTTTTGGTTTTGTGTTTTTTAATAAAAGCATTTGCACCTTTGTACACCATCCCCATGTTTCGTTGTCTCCTTCCTGTCCAGCTCATCCGGTTACATTACCCACGGTGTTGGGTTCAAGACCTCCCAAAAGGGAGATGTGAGCATTGGAGCAGAACCCGCATCGTCACAGTGCCACGGGCTCCTCCCTCTGCCTTTATTTGGTGGCTTGTGCAATTCATTGAGTTGTTTGTTGAAGAATTTGTAAGTATTGTTTTCTTTTGATATTTTCTGGTTTGGGGTTTTCACTTCTGTTTTTGGATTTCACTTGTGGCTATATGTTGCTACAGGCTACTAAAACAACTTTTACAGTAGCCCATAGGTAAATGTGACTCAGTTTCGACGTTTGGCTCATATCCGATTTAAAAAAATTTTTTTTTTGACTGTTCAAATGAACTTTGCAAGCAATTCATAACCAATACAACTGTGCATGGATATCTTTCCTTAATCTGTAAAATTATCACATATTAATTAATCAGGCAAAAGCAACTTAATAGACAACCAAAAACACCAGTGACTTGCTAACTTAAAAGCATTTACAGTACCAAACATATCTGAATTTGTCAGCTTGCAAATACTTAAAGATACTTTTAGTGGGATCATCACTGCCAAATCCTTTTGACACCAAGGGGAATCCATTCATGGAGGGATTTAATGCAAAACAGCGGTTTCACAATATCAGAATGGCGAGGAGGCATTCAATAGACTTGTAATATCTGGCTGCAGGACTCACTGGTACACATACACACTTGAGATGCGAATTTTCAGAAACACGTAGCAATTGGACAATACTGGCAGGCTTTATTTTTTCCTTCTTTTAATTTACATTTCACACATCTCTTAAAAGAGTGAACCTGTGTCACATAAATATAAGAACAACAGTGCTACTGTAAGTGCTACATGCTTGGGTTTGGTCAGGGTAGCCTTCTATTGAATCCACCAGCTTAAATGGTCATTTACAGAGATGGTGACTGTATAACCATAATTTTATCAACCAACCCCTTAAATCACAAATATATTAATTAGAAAAGAGTCTCTGACTATCAGACTATCATAATATTCAATGGGATCAAAGTAAAATCTTTAAACATTTACCCATGATTCCGGTTTGTCAACATTGGTAAATCATGTGATATCCCCAATCCAATCAGTAAACATCAAAGTGATTTCTTTTTCTTTTTTCAATAAATTAAGCCTGTGGGAAGATCTTTACTGAGCCTCGAGAGTCGAGAGAGGGGGTCCGGTGCATCTTGCTACAAAGAGTGCCAGGAGCAAATGTGAAAAGTGAAATCTATCAAGGCATAGACAGTAGTAAACAGTGAAGGATGTTACTTTGTGGAGTTTCAACTCAAGTTTTAATATAAAACCATTTGAGTGATTCTTATACGGTTAATTTTTGTTAACCGTAGGGTTGTGATCCTAAACAAAAAACTCTGGGAATATAAAAACCATGGATACAGAACCATTGATCGTATGGAAAAAAATGGGGCTAGGTTAAGACAGGATGCTGGCTCAAGGAGAGGACCGGCAGTGGGAAAATGGAGTCAGGTAGATGCACCAGCCTCCTTCTCTCGTTCCTCGAAGCTCAGTATTGATCCTTCCACAGGCTCACCTATTGAAACCTTATTACATCTTTTACTTCCTCAATCATCAAGTTTAATTGTTCAGTTCAAAAGTGACTGCAGCAGGGCTGATATTAGGACCTCAATAAACCATTCAATCGGTAGTACTGTAATGATGGATGGTGTGTTCAAAGAGCAGGAGCTAAATCAGTGTGAGCCTATGACCTGCACATACTGAAAATTCCTTATTCATGGGGAACAATTGCAGTCCCCGGGCCCCATCATGAATAGGGTTCAATGGCTTACCCATACCTCGCATTGCTGGGAAGACACATGTTGATCCATTCAGTTCAGGGCAGGTGCAACCCTAACGTCTAAGGGCATCACAGACCTCTTATTGCCCAATTTCACGTGTTGCTCATACACGATTGGCTTCTTGGAATTTTTATTTCTGCTGCACATGGCTGTGAATACTACCCCTTGATGTCCTTCCCCTTCTCATCTCCATGGCCTGCAGGTTGGACCTTTTCCAAGGATAGACACAATTAGACTATGATGGGTTACATCTCTTATAAGCGAATCTGCAAGAGTGGAATCTGTAGGTTGCAAGGAATTGTACTTTGAATTAAATCAGGTCAGGTTAGGTCAGGTTGGGGAGCATGCACCAGTACAGCATGTTGCCACACTCACAACACAATGAAAGAGCTCGAGATCCTGGCTGGCAACTCCCCAAGGCAGACACGTGGCCCACTCCCTCCCTCCGGAAATGATCATCTATTTGCTAAAGTTAGGTGTTACGTGGGCATCCCCTTGGCCTGGTCCAGCCACTCTGGTCCTCAACAATGAAGATCCTGCAAACCAGATCACCCTCGGGAAACCGTACCACATGGCCGTAGTGCCGCAACTGACGCTCCTTCACAATGCAGGTAATGTGCCTCATTCGGGACTCCGTGAGCAACCACCCTCAAGAAATGCAGTCATCAATACTGTACCAGTGTGATAAATGTGATTGTTGTTGTTATTGATGAAATATTATTGTTTATGTTGTAGTCACCTCCGCATGTTCATGATGAGCCAACATCCAAGTCCTTAACTACAGTTTTTGACTAATATTACTGTTTTTCTTTATAAATTACATGCAGAAATATAGGGCACAAAAACAAATCTAGCATACCCCTCAAAACAACTTATTGCACCCCTGCACCCAGTGTTGCCTGATGGGCTCTGGGAACCCGTGGAAACCCTAAACTTTCATATGCAGCTTCAAAAAACTTATGGATGGAAGTGCAATGCCTTGTTCTTCTCTGTTGCCCGAGGCTTACTGAGAAAATAGGCAACAAGATCAGTTCATTATCAAACTAAGAAACCTTTCTTAAGCCCCCTGCTTCCATTACGTATTATATTTCACTTTAAGACAGAATAAAACTCACCAATTGTTGAAACAACAGTGCCCACAAAGTAAAATGCCCCAGGGAAGTCCCATCGAGGCCTCAGGGCATCAACACGAATCCCCGCCACATTGGCTTCCTCATATTGCCTCAAGAAGGCCATCAGTTCTGCGGGGCTGACGTTGAAGGTCTGTGTGAAATTTCGAAGACGCGTCTTCCAGAGCTTTTGGGCTTGTAGCTCACTGGGGTGTTCGATGGCCGAGAAGATTGCTGCTCCACACAGCAGGTAAATTAGAATCAACGTTGCCAGTAAACCAAAGCGTGCATTGTCTTCGTTCATCTGCAGCACAGAACAGCAGCCTTCTTTACTCCTCCTCGCCATGCCCTGGACGAATCTGTCAGCCTAAGTGCCTTAAAAACCACCCTGGCTTTACCGCTGCCATCTTCATGGACTTGTGCAAAATTCAGCTATAACATGGAGATTATGAGTCTTCTAGAAATGCTCAAAAAATATGAAAAGTAATTATGCAGAGGGGCACTCTTAAATAAATGGAACTCAAGCGATATTACAAAATCTCACGTTACGTTTTTGGATGTTTCCATAAATTACCAAAATAACTGATTGACTTAACTTCCACATATAGAAATCAGCAGGATTCATTTGTTCCATTCTTACTGATTTTGTTTTCTTCAATAAAGTTGTGATTGATCCTCTGCCATGTTTTTGTATTTATATCCTGGTATTACAATTTTTTTGCATCAGCCTTTATCTCATAGATTATACTCATCCACCTTTCTTAATTCCACATGCCTTCTTACTCGGGTTTTATTTGTCCTTTTCATTTGTTAGTTTCAATTCGTTATTGAGCCTTCTTTTTCTTTTCTCGTGTTCCCTCCACTTCATTATTTATGTGGAATCCAGGGAAAAAGTCAAAACAGGCAATTTTCTTCATCCCTTTTCTATGGAAAAATTCATTTACTCTAGGCGGGAAAATCTGAATTAACTGAATAGAGAAAGTGCAGCCTGCTAGCTACATCATGTCTCTTATGAGCGACCGGGTGAGCCCCCTTTATGAGGTCTTCTCTATGTCTCGGCGTCTCTTGCTGTTCGTGATCTTTGCAGAGAGTTTTGATTAGGTGTTTATCAGACACTTGTTGATTTTATTTCTTTCCAAGACTCTTAGAGTATAGCGTGATTAGTCATGAATGATCAGATCCTGTTGGTGTTTCTTGAAGTGTACCTGTAAGACCTGAAACAAAGTAAAGAAACAAATATCACTCTATTAAACTCATACTAGGTGTTGCATTGTGAGATGATCCCTGTTTCCCTTTTAGGCTCTTTATTACACAGACCTTAGCAGAATACACCAAATCTTATACTCTTATCACAAAGTCAGGATTGATTGCTGTTATAGTTCAACACTTCTCACTTTCTTTTATATCTGCACTCTGAAGCAATTACATAGACTACCAGAACAAGCAGGAGAATTATTAGCAAAATGATACAACCTGGATAATGGGCTATCGGGGGCTTTCTGTTTTAGCATGTTGGTTTGGTTTCTGGTCCAGCGTTGCACATCATAGCCCTTTGTGTTAAAGCACTAAAGCGTTCCAAGAACACTTTCCAAAATGTAGACTAGAGGGAGAAATTCCTTCAAAAATCCTGGCAAGATACAAAAAGGGCCACACAGAATCTTCACTAAATGCTCTTATGAAATGTATTTTAAAATGAGTTCATCAAGAACACAGGGACACAGTTGGAAACTTGTTAAGGGTAAATTTTGCACAAACATTAGGAAGTTTTTCTTTACACAAAGAACGATAGACACTTGGAATAAGCTACCAAGTAGTGTGGTAGACAGTAAGACGTTAGGGACTTTCAAAACTCGACTTGATGTTTTTTTAGAAGAAATAAGTGGATAGGACTGGCGAGCTTTGTTGGGCTGAATGGCCTGCTCTCGTCTAGAGTGTTCTAATGTTCTGATGCTCTAATGATTCAACGGACAAAGAGAAAGAGGTTTGGGGGCAGCTGCCTGTATCATTGAATTAGGCTGCTTAAAAAAAGACTGCAGTTCAATGTTTACAGAACTCAGTCCAAAATGAGAACAAAAAGACAAGGAAACGTGGCGGCTTTAAAGGCAGGCAAAGGAAGTGATGTCATCAGGGCAGGAACTGGAAGTGATGTCATTGGGGACCCCTGAAACGGAAGTGATGTCATCAGATTCAGGTGAAATTTTCCGTGGTCGGTCTGACGATGAGAAAGAGTAAGGATTAGTGTACTCTGCCATCCCCTGGTCTGGCATGGAATTACCTGCCTCCTATGCGCAAGTGTGTGACACTCTAAGTACATAAATCTCTGTAGAGCATCGCAAAGTAAAAAGGAGTTACCAGCAAAGGTAATCCAAGACAAAATAATCCAAATACACAATCCAATGGTGAAGTCAAAATGATAAAAAAAAATCCAATGAATCAAAATAACAAAGCACAGCAAAAACACAAGTACCACTCACCAACTCCCTAGCGCATTTGAAATAAATCATCAGGAATTATTGGAAACACTCCAGTTTTATAGGTTGGAGGTCATCTCCTGGCAGTGATTGGCAGGTAGTCCCACTTCTTAGGGGCCCACTATGACTTTGAACCCAGTCAGAGGAAGAACCCTGGCTGTGATTCAACATTTGGATGGAAAGGCAGAAACAGGCATCAAGGCTCATTTGAATAAGGCAGCCATGAGAGAGGGAAAGCGTGTCTTTGAAGTCCTAATTTGTAGTTCCCAATAACTCAGCTCAGGCATTCTCAACAGATGACGACATCCCATGCAAGCCAAATATCACAACAGGAAAATAGAAAGACATAAATTAAAGTCTCTAGATAGATAGATAGATAGATAGATAGATAGATAGATAGATAGATAGATAGATAGATAGATAGATAGA
>JANRMT010062796.1:98473089-98484889 GCA_026402145.1 Polypterus bichir lapradei | reverse complement strand
GATAGATAGATAGATAGATAGATAGATAGATAGATAGATAGATAGATAGATAGATAGATAGACTGGTATGGGTTTATGCACAAAGGTGACAGATATCCTATCAATGGTTGCTCTTCAGTATATTCTGTACTAGCAGAATACCCGCGCTTCGCAGCGGAGAAGTAGTCTGTTAAAGAAGTTATGAAAAAGAAAAGGAAATATTTTAAAAATAACGTAACATGATTGTCAATGTAATTGTTTTGTCATTGATATGAGTGTTGTTGTCATCTCTCTCTCTCTATCTATATATATATATATATATATATATACATAGCAAAATACCCGCGTTTGGCAGCAGAGAACTAAAAAGAAAAGGAAACATTTTAATAATAACGTAACATGATTGACAATATAATTGTTTTGTCATTGTCATGAGTGTTGCTGGCATATATATATATATACACTCACACACACACACACATATATAAACATATATATACACATCATATATATATATATATATACACACACACACACATATATATATATATACACACACACACATATATACATATATACACACAAACACATATATACACATATACATATCTACATATATACTGTATATAAACATATATATATATATATACAAATCTACATATATATATTAGGGGTAGGACTCGATTAAAAAAATTAATCCAATTAATTAGAGGCTGTGTAATAATTAATCTATATTAATCGTATGTAATCGCACACAGGGCCGATCCTGGGTAGATGGCCGCCTTTGTGCGAATGTGTTTTCGCCGCCCTACGTACCTATTTTCTATTATGATATGACGGATATTACTATTACATGTACTACTTCAAACAGGATTAAGACGGTGTTAGGGTTAGAGTCGGGATGTATAAATAAAATTTAATTTCAAACGATTAGTTTTTATAAAAACTAAATAAAGAATCACAAAAATAAAAAAATCACATACATACATTAATTTATTAGTTAAACATCAAAGAATGATTCTCCTAGCTTTAACAGTAGCAAATTCATCTATTATGTTTAAATGATCCAGTTTTTCACAAATTTCAGATTCTATAGACAGAAGCACAACATCACTCAATCGTTGTTGCCCGATAGTGGAACGGAGATCATTTTTAATTATCTTGAGTTTTGAGAAGCTCCTTTCAGATGCTGCCACTGATACAGGCAACGTGAGAAAAATGCGTAATGCAATGCAGAGATTCTGAAAACAAACCCGCTTTCACGTTTTGTCTTTCTCTCGGACATTCTACAAAATAGGTAGAATAAAGGGCTAATTCAAATATAATAATAATTTTGTAATAATCTTGGGCCTAATTCACACAAGTGACATATACACAATACACACTAATGTCATGTCAGTGTGCATTGGGCAATAAGTAAACATGTAAAAGTTTGTAATTTTTCTGAAATATTTCATTAACACTTTGAGCCCCACGTGCGCCACTGATGGTCATTTTAAATGTAAAAATACATTGCAGGTGAAAACGTGGGCTCAAAGTGTTAAAAAAATCTGTACATACTTTCTCAATGAAACAGCATATCATAATCATAACGTACGTTTGTGTAGAACCACGAGTCCTGAGCCTTTGTGTAGTCCAAACAAATAGAATCAAACCAAACCAAACCAGCCTAGATTAGAAAGCCGGCTTATTTAATCGTTCTAAGCGACAGGCAGCTCTGCACACAGTGACAAACAGTCAATTCAGAGATCGCCGCAGCCCCGCTGTCTTTTGCCGCTTCTCTTGACTCGCAATCCCGTTGAGGAACGTACGCGTCTCACATGAAATCTATCGCCTTCGCGACGCAACTATGAAACATGCAAGTTGAACGTTGACTAAGGGACTACACACATTTAGAGTTTTGGTCGCGCGTAGTAAACACATGGTAAGCAATGGAACTGTTCAGACAGAGCGTGCGATGAGCCGGCAACCATCAAAGGCTTTTGCGCCCGCTCGCGCGAGCAAATCGCTATGTATGTGGAGTCCCTAATAGGCATCAGCGCATCGACTACAATACACGCTACACGCAACTTTGTCAAACTTTGCTCACTGCAAACGCCGCCGCTGCTATAGTCGTCGGCCGCCCTGAGACTTTAAAATTCAAAGGCGGACAGCCGCCGGTCGCAGCGTCGCCGGCTGCTGCACGTCTCCTCAACGGCCGCCTTTGAGTTTGGCCGCCCACGTGCGGGGCAGGTTTTTGCCCGTCGCCAGGATCGGCCCTGATCGCACACATAAATTTGCCCCAAATCGCAAATGTGTTTTTTTAATTTAAAAGGGTTTTAGTGGGCGACAGAATCAAATAATAGACATGGACATGAATATTGTAAACTCAAGCTCTTTTAATTTCTCAAAAAAAAAGCTTTTAAACTGCATTTGAATTCAAAACAGAAACAAAAATATCATCCCTGGTTAAAATTGAGCAGACTTAAAAATAAAGTGGTAGTTTAAGTACTTTAAGTACATTTTCAGAATGTTATTGTCTTTAAATAGTAACCAAAATTTCAACAGAGAGTGCAGTTTTTCTTCTTAAAAAAATAAGTCAGAAACATAAAAGGTAATTTGACCAACTTAATCTTTAAACTCTGAGTAACCTTAGCCAAAATTATTTTGTACATTATGCTAAAACAGTGTGATCATTGAACATTTTGTAATTAGATGTAATTAGAATTACTAACGGTCACGGAACTCCAATGATCCCCAGTAAGAGCCACAAAGTCCGTTTCTGTAATGCATCTAATTTTGCTTGGTTTTCACTGTGCACAAAACCATGCTTTTATTAAGGCTTCGCTCGGGTAGTTTCTTGAAATTAAATTTTCCTCCGATCAGGAACGCGCTTCATTCCGAGTGTAACATTTTTGTAGCTGTGATGTGTGCATCAGTGTAATCGATGTACCAGGAAATCATGCATTGACAAAAGTTCCCCTTTGCTTGGAATTGAAATTGTGATTAAATGCGTTATTTTTTGTTATGGAGTACATGCATCGAAGCTTCTCAGCTGTGCTTGTGCTAAGAATAGGAAATATTTTAAAAATAACGTAACATGATTCTGCGTTAACTGCATATTTTTTCATACGTCTCAAACCAAGGAAATGCGAGGTTAAAATGAACCGAGAAGCGCACGTACATACTCAGTACATTCCCTCTCGGGAATCGAACCTCGGATGTAGGCGATAGAGGCAAAGCCTCTACAATTACGCCACGGTGTGTGGCTTATTTATTTGAGAGTATGTAGATCGGGATATATATATATATATTCGCAGCGGAGACGTAGTGTGTTAAAGAAGCTATGGAAAAGAAAAGGGAACATTTTAAAAATAACGTAACATGATTGTCAATATACAGTAATTGCTTTGTGAGTGTTGCTGTGATCAAGGATTCGATTATCATTATTTGTTTCAAATAGGGTCGTATTTGTACGATGTGTTGTGTTCAAGTTACATTCTGTGTTTGTCAGTCGTTGTAAAGATTAAATTCTGTAATTACAGCCACATTAGCTCCACAAATGAGACACACGGGTTTACCGGCAATGTCAGTAAACATATACTCAGCCTCCCATCGGTTTTTAAAGGCTCTATTTTCAGAATCAACTTTTCTCTTCGGCATCGTGTGGGCTAGCTTCGCAATAACTTGCAGCAACGCGGTAAGTGTTCGGCAAGGCAGCTGAAGCGCTGCATTATGGGATCTGTAGTTTATTGTGTTACCAGCGCTTCATATACCCGGGCCATTAATAACAATAATACAGTATATAAAATGATCTCGTGGGCCAGATATAATTACACGCCGGGCCGGATGTGGCCCGTGGGCTTTGAGTTTGACTCATATGGACTAAATTGAACTTGAAAAGAAATATTTTTTGGAATGTGATCGCGCAAGTCAGTACATCGAGCCCGCGTGCTATTGTGGTTTTGCTTGTGTGCTTCAGTAAGTTACCGTCCCCTCGCTCTTACTTTTTTACCGTTCATCTAATGAATACACTGAGTATGGCTTTACCAAAACAATCATTGATCGCGAATAAAGTATCCATTATTCATGAAGCTTCAATAGGTGAATAGGTGATCTGTCTTTCTGCGTTAACCGCATGCGTTTTCATACGTCTCAAACTAAGGGGATGCGAGGTTAAAATAAATCGAGAAGCGCGCGTACATACTTAGTGCATCCCCTCTCAGGAATCGAGCCTCGGACGTGGGCGCTACAGGCGAATGCTTTGCTATCGCGCCACTGCGTGTGGTTTATCTATTCGAGCGTAGCAGTGTAATTAGGTTTTTGTTCAGCACTGTTTGGAACTGTTACTTTTTGTCTGCGCACTGCGTCAGTTCACGTGAGCCGCTGAATATGGTTTTATATGTCAGTCGCTCGCTTCTAATTGTTTCGCTGCCTTCTTAATTATATAAGGCATGTTTTCTAAAGCGCGTTTTGTAGCTCTTCCTGGCTTTCTACGTAATGCGTGATTACGTGAGAGGCGTGATGATGTCATACGGAACTCCGCCCCTCCAGCTCAACTCCATTACAGTAAATGGAGAAAAGCAACTTCCAGTTATGACCATTACGCGTAGAATTTCGAAATTAAACCTGCCCAACTTTTGTAAGGAAGCTGTAAGGAATGAGCCTGCCAAATTTCAGCCTTCTACCTACACGGGAAGTTGGAGAATTAGTGATGAGTCAGTGAGTGAGTGAGTGAGTGAGTGAGTGAGTGAGTGAGTGAGTGAGTGAGGGCTTTGCCGTTTATTAGTATAGATTGAGTTCAGTTGCACATCAACCTCTTTGGACTAAGTGCCTAATTAGAACAGCTAGATGATGGATGCATGAACGAATGGAAGGATATATGAGTGAGTCTGGATGTATATGTGAGTGGACCTTGTGATAGACTTGTATCTCATCCAGGTTGTGCCCTGTTTTATGCTTGAAGGTTCCAGGATGGGTTACAGATACTAACTGGAGAAACATTCCATAAAATAATGAATGGATAGATAGATGGATGAATGGATGGATTGGGATGGGAGTATGCAAAAATGTGACAGGTATCCTATCAATGGTGGCTCATAAATATATTCAGTATTGAGTTCAGTTGTACATCAACCTTTTTGGACTAAGTGTATAATGAGAACAGCTAGATAATGGATGGATGGATGGATGGATATATGAGTGAATATGGATGTGTGTGTGAGAGAATAAACCCTGCAATGGAGTCAAGTCCCATTCAAAGCTGGTCCTTTCGCATGCTGCTGGAAAAGACACCACCTGACCACCGCCATATGATGGATTAAACAGGTAGAACAAGGCTTGACAGATGGTAGAAAAACCAAGGGTGACACCTGTGCCTATCACTTTAAAACATTACAATATGAACACGTTAATTGTGTAAAAGAAAGCAAACCATCCAGTTGGTCAAGCGTGTTTGCTGAGCTAATTACGTAGCTGTGTCAATATTTAACTCAAACAGTTTTAAAGCTGCCATGGTGTCCACCTTATCTTTCTGGTTTAACAGTTTGCCACTGATTCCCATAACCATATTCCAGGTTTTTACTGTGAATTCACTTTCATTTAACTTCTGCTACTCCTTGTATGTGATACAGGACTTAACCGTATGGATCACTCTTGGTCAACATTGTCTTTGACAATCTGAAGAACTTGTATCTGATTGCAAGTGTGTTCTGTACCTGACAGGCATCCCATCCAGGGTAATACACAAAGCCACTGCAGACACATTGACTCCATACACCTCAGGAACTGAAAAAATGGCTTCAAAAAGATGGATGGATGGATGGTGATAAACCTGACCATGCAAGTACCTGTCCATTATTTGTTCATTCTCTCATGGCTCATATGGGCTTTCCTGAAATTCTGCAGTTTTTTCCCACATCCTATTAGTGGATGACAATAACCTGGCAAAGCAAGTATTGATCCATTAATAAAAAGGCTCAAAACAGTTCAGGATGGCAAAGTGATGCTGATTTCAACGATGCAGGGGGCAACAGGAATGTTTTAACAATGGTCTTTGTAGGACGTGAAGGGAGAGGGGAGACTTTACATGAGGCAGTGACCTTAAATCTCTCCTTTCATAAAACTGTGTGCATTCCATGAAAGTGGCTCTCTGTGGTCACGGATTCCTTTGATCCCTTCAGTTCCCACCAAGTGCATAGCTTCAGTGCACTTCTCTGTTATGTTCGGGTCAGACTGCACACTGAATAAAATTAGACAGCGGAGCCATTAATATAATGGTCAGAACACTACAAAGAATGCACAGAATCAGAACCTGTTCTTCTTCAGTATGATTTTGCTTCATCACACAGATCTCTGCCCCACATTCCTTATGAATAAATCTGTGTGAGCAGGCAGCAGCAGGTCATGACACTGCAGATTTGTCTTAGTAATGTCTAATGGCGGGAAACAAGATGTCACAGCCTGGTATAAAAAGAAATAAAAACATTTATTTATGTTTGTCAGTCATTTTCCAACCCGCTATATTCTAACACAGGGTCACGGGGGTCTGCTGGAGCCAATCCCAGCCAACACAGGGCGCAAGGCAGGAACAAATCCCGGTCAGGGCGCCAGGCCACCACAGGGCACACACACACTAGGGACAATTTAGGATCGCCAATGCACCTAACCTGCATGTCTTTGGACTGTGGGAGGAAACCCACGCAGACACGGGGAGAACATGAAAACTCCACGCAGGGAGGACCTGGGAAGCAAACCTGGGTCTCCATACTGCGAGGCAGCAGTGCTACCACTGCACCACCGTGCTGCCCTATTTGTGTTTGTTTTTTATTTTATGTTATTTATGTATTTTATATTATTATTATTATTATTATTATTATTATTATTATTATTATTATTATTATTATTAAGGTGGGCTGGCGCCCTGCCTAGGGTTTTTTTCCTGCCTTGCGCCCTGTGTTGGCTGGGATTGGCGCCAGCAGATCCCCGTGACCCTGTATTTAGGATATAGTGGGTTGGATAATGGATGGATTGATGGATTATTATTATTATTATTATTGTTATTATTATTATATATGTACACCCAGTAAAAAATAACTAAATTATTACATCAAACAGTATACATGTAATGAAGAAGCTGATATAAAAAATAGATTCCTTGGGTCAAGAATGCTCCACAACGAATGCTGTGATGTGAAAATTTGAAATTCGAAAGGCACAAATTTCTTTTAAAAAGACCTAAATTCCAAATATTATCCTTCTGTTTAATCTATTTATCTGTCATTCTCCTTTAATCCATCACTCTTTAATACAGTGCCTTTCATAAAATTCTTTAACATACCTGAATGCCCTAACAACCTCGGGCCTTCCAGTCATCAATCTTTCTTATAGCACCTTTCATATTTATTTTTAACATAGGGAATTCATCTAAAATCCTTGTGCTTTCCAGTCATCAATCTTTCATATAGCGCCTTTCAAATTTATTATTTTTTATTTTTATAGTGCCTTTCATCAGCTGTTTTTGGGTTTTTTTTCTTTCTATATAGTGCCTTCATCTATCTATCCATCTAGAAATTTCAAGGTCAGACAGAAATGCTCATGTTTTTGAGAGAAATTGAAACCTTTTATTATCAAGATCTCATTAAACTGATTTAAACGCCAAGGCATTATTAATGTTTCTAATGGCTCTTACTGTTTGAAATGACAGATTTTTAATGTAATATTCATCGATGGCTGCAGAGCTCCATTTTCACCAGCTGCTCTTTCAGTGTCTTAATGGTCAACTCTCCCAGCTTATCTGTAATTAGTCAGGTTTACATGTTAAGTGGTTATTAGAGAAACCTTTGCAATTGCATTAGCACTGCTAAAACCAAATTTCCCCCCTTGGGAGGAATAAAGTTCTGTCTATTAAATAGTGCTGTTCTTATCTATTAATCGGATAGTACATTTAATATCTACCTGTTTATCTTTAATATAGTGACTTTCATATGTAACTTTAACAGAGGGTTTTCATTAATCTATCATATTCTGTCTGCCATTCATATGTTTTTTCTTTTTATATAGTGCCTTTCATTTATCTATATATCATATAGTGCCTTTCATATTTCTTTATTTTATATAGTAATTTTCATTTGTATTTCTTTCTATTTTTTCTTTAATATAGTGCCTCCTAAATGTATCTCTTTTTAGTTAAATTTTTATATAGTGCCTTTCTTCTATCTAATAGTCTTTCTTTTTATATAAAAAATTGGACACCAGCCATTAACACAATGGTCATAACACAGCAAAGCACACAATGTACATGATTTAACAATTAATAATAATGCACTGAATCAGAACCAGTTCTTCTTCAGTAAAATATTACATTCAGATTGCTTTTAGTCCCAAAGGTGGCCCTCTATGACATTTCTGCCTGGTATTCCTTATCAAACAAATTCATATATACTGTAAATTCATTTTACTTATATAACATCTTTCTATTAAACAGTGCCTTTCATGTCTACCTATCTATTTTTCTATTATATAGTGCATTTCATATCTATCAATCAATCTACTACCTTTAATTTATCATTTTCTTTTTATATAGCACCCTTCATCTACACCAACATTCAAAAGTTTAGGGTGACTCCATTTTTTGTCTTTAACCAAAGTTGCTACCTTTTATTATCAAGATACCATTTGATTTAAAAATATATCCAAGGCATTGCTAGTGCTTATAATGGCCATTACTTCTTGAAATTATTACATTTTTTATTCATTGGGATCAACAGTACAGAGTAATGGGGATTGTGGGAGAGGAGTGGGTGGAGAAGAGTGTCACGAGTGATTTGTGACAGACGGGTATCAGCGAGAGTGAGAGGGAAGGTCTACAGGACGGCTTTTAAATGATCGACGCACAGCGCGACAAGCAGAACACGCAGCTCGGTAGCTGCAGATGATCCATCTGCATCTCCTTAGTATGCTTTCAGCACCCCCCCCCCCCCCCTCCACAATGCGAGTGGCAGGGATGTGAAGTGGAAAACGTGAAGTGCTCCCCTAGCGGGGGGATTTGGGGGTGGGTGAGCGAAGCAAGTAGGGGAAAAAAAAACCTATATATATATACTGTATATATATATACAGTATATATATATATTTTTTTTTTTCAACAGAATCAACTCCAGTATCTAAACTTCCTTAGTTTATTCTTATTTTTTCATGTTTACATTTTAATTGGTTATTAGAGAAATTTTTGTAATTGTTTTAGCACCTCTGAAACCAATTTTCCCTGTGAGAACAAATAAAGTCCAGTCTCCCTCTCTCTCCCTATCTTCAGTTATGCACATATGATTTACTGTAGGTAGCACATCCAATGTATTATTTGTAATAATCGGTAAATATTATTTTCTGTTCAAGACGTTGAGGCCAAAATGTTAGCTACAAAGCCTTTTTTCTCTGACATTTTCAGCTTTGAGTTATCAATCCTTGAAAGCTCTCTGCCTCATTTATCAAACTTCAGTCATTTCCTAATCAAAAAGCTTTACCTCATTTCTCTTTTTATTAAGTCACAGTGTCCGCCTTTTGTGTTTGATAAAATAGAGACCTAGTAAGCAGGTAGCACAGTGGAAAAATGAGAGGAGTTTGTTTATTCATTCCATTTAGGGGATTTGCTTGTAGTGTTTCAGTATCTGTTACAGTATGTCGTGTACTCTTTCAATTCAGCATTTTACACACACACACATTTGTGCATTAAACCTATTGAATCCAGTCCAGCAAGAGTCACGGCCTTCCTCAAAATGAAGGCGTTGCTTAACCCTGGATAAGATGCCAGGCCATTTCTGGGCACAATTTTGCACACATCCACCTTCTGCCAGTCTGGAATCATCCATTAAACCATCGTGCATGTTTTTGTAAAGTAAGAGGAAAAAAGAGAAAAATCCATGGGAAAATAGCAATGCGGATCCGAAAGGAGCACATTAAAATGATGGAAGGAAGGCGGTGTAGCCGGCTAATGTCCAGGTGCACAAGATGAGAAATGTGTTGACTCCACGTGACGAGGAACGGATCGCGAATCAGCAGCACTAACCACCACACAGCTCTATCAACGTGCACACCATTCACAGCACATATAAATACCTGGGTTTGTTCACATGGGTGTTGTACCGTGTTAGCCATTATGGATTAGTGAGATGTCAAGCAAAATGACACCTTTTATTGACTAACCATAGAAAGATTACAATATGCAAGGTTTCGAGGCAACTCGGGCCCCTTCTTCTACTTGCCTAAAGAGGGGTGCCTGAGTTGCATCGAAAGCTTGCATATTGTATTCTTTTTAGCTATAGCCAATAAAAGGTGTCATTTTGCTTGACTTTCCAACATGGAATATTAAATTAACTAAGCTCAAAGTTTCCAAATTGTTCAAACAAAGGGTTCTTTCTGAGTGTAACAAATACCTTAAAAGGATTAAGCGTTTCAAATTCAAAATTACCTGAATAGGCTTGTGCAAGCATGTGAAATAAAAGTTTTTAAACAATTCTGACATTTAGGTTGGGGACTATGGGGTGTAACAAAGGCGCTATATAGGCGCCGGACCCGACACAGATGGACACGGAGACACGTATAAAAAGTACAAAGACCTTTCTTTTTCTTCACCCGTGGGCGCACGTCTTCCCCGTGACCCACAGGCAATACACAGTCCCACAAAACACCAGTCCAACTCACAGCAACACCACCTTCCTTCCTTCCTTTACCACCACTCCTTCTCAAGCTTTGTCTCCTTCCTCCCAACTCTGGCCCTTCAAGTGGTGGTAGCTGGGCCCTTTTATAGCCCACCCGGAAGCGTTCCAGGTGATTAACCATGCACTGGTCCTAATTGCACTTCCGGGTGGGGCTGAAGACTCGTCCAGCCGGGCTGTGGGAAGCAGACAGCCCCCCCCCCCTAGTGGCCACCCCGGGCCCCAACCAAGCTGTGGAGGACTCCATCTCCCATGGAGCCCTGCGGGCGGTTGGGGAATCACCGTCGGCCAGGGAGGCTGCCACCAAGCGTCCCGGGGGAGGTATTGGACTGCCCATGGCGGCTCCCCCGGAACATAAGCAGCAGGGGCATCCCTGCCGGGCATGGGACCCGGCTGTCCTTCACAGGGGTCATGCGAACCATTACACATAACTGTATTTTTTAAGTCACACTTAAACTCTTACATATATCATATTCCAAGTCACATACTATAAATACTTTCTTACTTGTTGAAAATGTACACGCAGGGGTAATATTCGGTTAACCATTTTGAGTGTTTTTCATTTTACTGTATATTTGCTTCATCAAGCAGACGACTGTATTTATTAAATGTGTTGCCACGCTAGTACTGTATGTGTGACGTGAGGTCGGTTTGCTTTTCGCTCCGTCAGCACAATAAGCCGCGGACACGCGCCCGCGCGCGCACGACTCTGCGTCCGGCTTTTTCAACCAGTCGGCTTTGATCGACGATCTGCTTGGTGACGGAGCAGCTCCTGACATGTAAAGAACAAAGTAGTGTATACAAAATAAGCAAACTGAAGTCTACAAATGAATTTGAAACTGTAAACGAATCTGTAATTAAGGTCTTACAGAATTTACTCTATTGGTTTTAGAAATAGGTGACTTGCAAGCGGAATTTCTGTTAGGATATGGCGGATTTTTTTTTTTTTTTTTTCTTGCTGTTTTCAGTAGTTGTTAACATATTTACGTTAGCTAGAACCTTAAAAATGCTTTTCAGAAAAAAAATACACTTTGTTGTAGATTTACTTTATTATTAACTCACAGAATAATAATAATAATAATAATAATAATAATAATAATAATAATAATAATAATAATAATAATAATAATAAT
>JANRMT010062796.1:98446668-98464321 GCA_026402145.1 Polypterus bichir lapradei | reverse complement strand
ATATATATATATATATATATATATATATATATATATATATATATATTAGGAAGCACAAAAACCCAACTTCATATTCAGATAACCCATACCAGAATTAAATAATCCATTAGCAAACAAAGGAGCTACGAGGAACCATACAGCCCAGGAAAGGCCTTCTGAATGTCATTAAATAATCTGTACTTTTAGAGTGTGGGTACCGACTTTTCTAGTTCCTCTATCAGGGCGTCCAGGAATGACTGCGCAACTGGGCATTCCCAGAAAAGGTGCATATGTAAGGTCATTCCATTGTCCATTTACACTTTGTGTGTAATTTTAACATTGGTAACACTGTAATGTATGAAGCAAAGAAAGAGATGATTTTGTGAAATGGGGTGGGCAACAAATTTACCAGAGTGTGAGTATATATATATTATTTATTTATTTACACACATATAAACATACACGAGTGTATATACATGGTGGGCAAAAGTTGATTATCCAATTATTCGTATGGAAAAAGACATGCAGGTTATGATTATTACAATAGCTTAACTTTATTAACTCAAAAGAACGTCACAACGGCACAGGGCACTTCGATACAATCTCGCAATGCTAAAAAGGGGTGGGGATCCCTTGGACCACAATGCAACAACAAGGGCGGATCTTTATGCAAATATATAGTTTCCTCGTACATAACACGTGTTTATTTTAAGCTAAATCAATTTAACTCAACTGTTTACAGTGAAATCATGGCCATACCATGTGATGAGTATTAAACGTGTTAATTTGGAACAGGAATAACATAAAAATAGATAAGTGAACACAACACTCCCTGAGGCTAATTACACTTCTGTTAAATGAAAATAATTTAATGGTTTTGTTTAAACATGATTAACTGTTAATTTAAGAGAGTTATGTCATCGTAAATATAAAAGACTAAACGTAATATCAATAAACATGATTATTTTAAGTTATACTAACTTCAACTACGTAAATAAAGTGAACAACCCTGTTTTTTTTTAAGCGTCAATGATCTTCAGTCACAATCATTCAAGATTTGTTTCGACCATATTTCTTCCGCAGAGCTGACGGTTTACCGCTGTTCTTCCAGATTTCAATATCAGCAATCTCCTTAGTTGTTACTTTACTTGATGCAGGCCAGGAATTTACCCCTTCTAAAATTCAGGAACATCTTTTCAGGGACCACGGGAAACGTCTTCAGATACGGTTATTTCAGAAATGAGAAGCCACATACGGAATCAGTTAAAGTTAAAAGAATTATCCCCTGCTGAAGCATACTGACTGCAATAATTATCCAATTAACGGTTTTTGTTGTTTAAATTCAAGGGGCAGTCTGGATTTTTAGTATATAGCTCCTTTCATATCTATTATATAGTGTCTTTTGTATCTATCGATCATTTCACTAATGTAAATATTTAGACAATATCGATTAAGACATTTTAATAAGTACTACGCAGTACGACCGATTTAAAAAGCAGCGCATAAACAAAACGCGCACGAAACGTGACCTTGCATTTGTTTAATGGCAGTTAGTATGTAATTTACAGAAGTAGATACGTTAATATAGACACACTGCCTTATCTTCCATAGCAAAATACAGTCGACATGAAGTGAGTGTTTTCTTTTATCTCCCAGTACACATCTGTCTGCTCCCCCGGCTAGGTAGCTTTCTTACTGTTCTATGTGTTTCATCCATTTATTCGGACGCCGCGTAATCCAATTCAGGAACCACAAGTCCCGAACCCATTCCTCTCCAAATTTAAGCGCAAGGCTGGAGCCAACTCTGGACGGGACGCAGGTCATTTTTGCTCCCTCTATCGGCCATTAGTATGGGTCAGTCTTGAGTCACCAGTTACAGTAATCCAAACATCATATGATGTTGGAGAAACACCCCAGGCAGAACACGGTCTTTTCGAGCTACGAGGACAACGGCGCTATTCACGGCGCCACCATATGTCCCTTTGCTTTCTTTTGTTCAAGTTCAATATGAAAATATTACTGCTTTTGAAATTACCAACTACTGAAACAGTAAAAGCCACAACAGACAGGGTCAAAGAAAAAAAACATTCATCCCTAGTTGTCTTGCTCCTCGTCACAAATCATTAACTTTGGTAAACAGGAAAATAATTCTTATTAGTTATACGCGTAGCACGCACTGTAACTTTATTTAATTACATTGTTACACGTACAGAAAATAGAATAATTTCACATCACGTACCAGTCTGTTCCGCGCTGCCTGGCTCTGGGAGAGTCGGCTCACACCTCATGCCGCCTCCGCTTGCCTTGTGCGTCTGCCACGAAAGTGGCGCTTCAGTCTCCGGGTGGTGGGCGGGGCTCCACTGGTCCTACCTGCTTGTGCTCAGGCATCGATATGAAATTATATGAATCTGAAATATTTCAAAAAATGAGAGGCAGCCACTAAGTCTGTCGTTTTCCTATTTTTGTTATACTCTTCATTTTTCTTGACAATATTTGTGTTTTTATTAATATTCATACATTTTTAGATTCATGTCACTATGCCTTCCATTATTTAAAATTTATAGTGGATTCTAAATAAGTTTTTTAACCCCTTCATTTATGCACTCTTTATTGTATTGTAAACTCAATTTTTAAATTGACAATTTTTGCCCATCAATCTACACTCAATAACCTATAATGACAAAGCGAAAACATTTTCTCAGAAAGGTCTGCAAATATCTTAAAAATCAAAAACTGAAACCTCTGAAGTATTCAGACATTTTGCAGTGACACTCCAAATTTAGGAATCCTGTTTAATTTCACTGCGGTGGGTTGGCACCCTGCCCAGGGTTTGTTTCCTGCCTTGCGCCCTGTGTTGGCTGGGATTGGCTCCAGCAGACCCCCGTGACCCTGTAGTTAGGATATAGCAGGTTGGATAATGGATGGATGGATGTTTACTTTCATTTTCCTTGAGTTGTGTCTAGAAATGGATTGGAGTCCCACCTGTGGCAAACTGAATTGATTAGAAAGGCACACACTTGTGAATACGAGGTCCAACAATTTATACTGCATGTCAGGACAAAAAGGAAGCACTGAACTCTGTGGACGCCCATTATTAAATTGTGGTGATGCATACTGTAGATGAGAGCCATAAAACCATTTCTGAAGCTTTGAGTTTTCCCAGAAGCACTGCAACTTCAATAATTGTAAAATGGAAGGTGCAAATGCAGAGTTTCTCCAGTCACAACCACCGTAGCTTGTAACACCTTCAGAGTTCTCTTAGGTTTCATGGCTTCTGTTACTCATCTTAGTCTTGCACAGTCACTCAGTTTTTGTAGTTGGCCATCTCTTGGTAGGTGTACAGCCCTGCCATACTCTTTCCATTTCTTAATGATCGATTTAACTGGATATTCATTGACTTCAGAGCTCTTATTTCTTCATTGTGTAGGGTTAGGCTGCCATACTGACTCGGCACAAGTTGGCTCTTTCAGATTCTGGTGAATTTCAGACTGTAATCAACTGAAAGGCTCCAAAATCCATACTGACCCCTACTCTCTCTTCTGCTTCTTTTTCCGGTTTCTTTGTGGTGGCGGCCTGCGCCACCACCACCTACCCAAAGCATCATGATGCACCAACATTGATGGACTGAAAGCCAGAAGTCTACGTGACCATCATCATCAGGTCCTTCCATGAAAACCCTAAATACAAAGAGGACTGTTTGATTTATGTTAGGTAGATTGCCCAGAGGGGACTGGGCGGTGTCTTGGTCTGGAACCCCTACAGATTTTATTTTTTTTTCTCCAGCTTTTGGAGTTTTTTTTTTTTTGTTTTTGTTTTTTCTGTCCACCCTGGCCATCAGACCTTACTTATTCTATGTTAATTAATGTTGACTTATGTTTATTTTTTTATTGTGTCTTTTATTTTTCTATTCATTTTGTAAAGCACTTTGAGCTACATTTTTTTGTATGAAAATGTGCTATATAAATAAATGTTGATTGATTGATTGATTGAACACCCGCCAGCTGATGTCCATTGAACTAAGTCTGTGAGCTCTAAAACCAATGGGTCGCATCAGTTAGGATTTGGGGGTGTCGTATTGCTTATGTGATCAAGTACTTTGAGTTTCCATCCATTATCCAACCCGCTATATCCTAACTACAGGGTCACGGGGGTCTGCTGGAGCCAATCCCAGCCAACACAGGGCACAAGGCAGGAAACAAACCCCGGGCAGGGCGTGCACACACACACAAACCAAGCACACACTAGGGACAATCACCAATGCACCTAACCTGCATGTCTTTGGACTGTGGGAGGGGAGAACATGCAAACTCCACACAGGGAGGACCCGGGAAGTGAACCCAGGTCTCCTTACAGCGAGGCAGCAGCGCCACCGTGCCACCCAACTAGTAAAGTGATTCCATTCAAATATATTCCCTATAATTCTCAACATTCTTTTGCGGATGTGTGTGCAGATGTGTGTCCTGTGTGACACATGTGCTCTAATGAGTGAGCTACAATATACTGAGGTAGGTCTACAGGAATGGAGGTCTCTGGGGCTCAAGCCATAGGCCTCTCAAGAAGAGCCTTGCATTTATTTTTTTATTTATTCATATCCCCGAAAGTCTCTGCCTCCTGTCTATAATCCTTTGGGAACGTGTTACCCTGTTGGGTGGGCCACTGTCACTGAAGCATCCAGCCCCTCAAACCCTTGCAAATAGCTGCTTTTTTTTTTACCTTGCCAGCAAAAATCAATCTGTTGACTACTCCAAAATAAATGGTGTGCCTTCATGCATAAGGTTTTTGCTTTATCATATGAGAAACTGTTGAACAGCTGTTCGGTAATGACAAGCTTGATGTTATTGACAACAATATTATGTCAACCTCAAACAGAAAACTTCAAAGCGAGTAGAGCATCTCATCCATGAAATTTCAAGTCAATACCATTTAGTAATGTGACCTTCGGGGGCCATTGCCAACTGCACAGTAAGTCACAAAAGCAACATTCCCGGAGCTTGAGCTGCTCATCTGCTTGTTTGCTGTCCTATGGGTCAATTTTTCACTGGAAGATTTCATGCATATATGCTGAAATAAACAATCTTCCCAATATTCAATTCAGTAGCTTTAAAATCATAGGATCTCTGATTGGTTAAGGTCATGTGTCTCTTTTGATCCTAAAACAAGCAAAGAAACCACGTGCAAAAAGGTGTTCAGTGCTTACCCTGAAAATGTTACTACCATCGAAGGCATTTAGAGATATTGTAAAATAAATTTCAGATATTACAGAATGCAGTTCACCTTTTCAGGTATGTGAAGCTCATTGTAGATTATCTCAAAAGAAGTGCCTTTATATTTTAAGAAATCTGAAATGTACTGGGTGGAGCAGTGGGTAGCGCTGCTGTCTCGCAGTTAGGAGACCTGGGTTCGCTTCCTGGGTACTCCAGTTTCCTCCAATGGTCCAAAGACATGGAGGTTAGGTGCATTGGCAATCCTAAATTGTCCCTAGTGGGTGTGTGCCCTGCCCTGGGATTTGTTCCTGCCTTGCACCCTGTGCTGGCTGGGATTGGCTCCAGCAGACCCCCTGTGTTAGGATAAAACGGGTTGGACAATGACTGACTGAAATGTACTTAGAGGAATCTTAAATGCTTCCAAGGTTATCAAAATAGATTTTTAGATATCTTAAAATGCTTTTCAGGATAATGTTCGGTATGTTAAGTACTGCGCATTTTAGTATCTATTGACCTTGTGTTCTTTTTAACAAATCTGCAATTCATTCTGAGTCATCGCAAAATTGCTAAGTTACCAGCTAGTGTGGCAGACAGTAGAACATTTGGACCTTCACAACTCAGCTTGATGTAGTTTTGAAGGAATTAGGTGGATAGGACTGGTGAGCTTTGTTGATCTGAATGGCATGATTTCTTCAAAATGTTTGTAACGTTTGTGGGGTACAGCCCGGACACAGACAGGTAGACATGATGTTTATCACCACACACGTTTATTTACACTCTATTATTTACAGTTACAGTGCACAAACCCAGTGCTACAGCACCAATCACCCATTAAGTCCTGGTCTTTCCGCAATGCCTTTACTTCTCTCTGGTCCGCCTCCACTCCACTCCTCTCTTCCGAGCTCTGTCCTCTTCCACCCGACTCCAGCCATCGAATGGAGGGAGGCGGCCCCTTTTATACATGCCCGGATGGGCTTCAGGTGCTTCCCGACACTCCTCCGCTGACACTCCCCTGTGTGGCGGAAGTGCCAGCTGCACACCCAGCACCACTCTGGGTGTCCCCGGTCCTCTTCCCCTCAGCACTTACGGGTGTGGCGGAAGTGTTGAGGACCAGGGCTCCAAAGGCACCAGGGCGCCCCCTGGCGGTGACCACGGGCTCCTACAGGGTTGAGCTTCAAAGCTCTGTACCCGTGGTCCCCAAAGGAACCAGGGCAGTCGCCCCCTCGTGGTCTGGAGGAGGCGCAAGCCCTCCTCCGGTCCTCCTGGGCGTCCCGGCTGGGCCGCGGCCCCAGCCACTCGCCACACGTTATAATGCTCTAGCGCTTCCCATAAAATTTCCTATTTGTTTCAAGGACCGTCTCTCTGGCTGGGGTTCAAATGAAATTTTTCTATCTATTTTGTTCGTTGTTTATATAAACATTGTTGATTATTTGGATTCTTAATATTTAAGCATCTTTTATTATGTGCCATGTGTTTTCTGGGTGGTTCCACAAGGAAGGGGGCCACGTGCCAATCCCTGTCAAGGGAATGCCATCAGCCCTATAAAGGTGAGGAGAACAACAGTCCTTTATGGTTCATTTACTGTATGTGTTTTGTAGCTGGTGAATGATTTTGTTTTTCCTTTCTGTGTTTATTGTTATTTATTGGAATTGTTTTGACCATTTTGCTCAATTTTATGACTTTGCTTTCTGGATATTATTTTGGGACTTGTACACTTGGATTGCCTTGTGGTTTTCAGGCAACTCCTTTTTGCCTTTAATGCTTTGTAGAGCTTACTTTTTGTTCAGAGCTTTTTTGAAGAATATATATTTATACTAGGCTGACCCACCTTTTAAGGCGACCGACTTTTAAGTTGACCACTTCTTAAGGCAATTCAATATGTAGATCAATTTGATATTTTATACAAACTCATTAATTTGGTTATATTGCATTTGAGCGGTATACCTTTAATACTCGTAGTTTCTGTTATTTTTGTGATGAAATTTAAACTTTTTTTCTATATTGAGGTCGCCCTTTTGAACCCCCCTGATATTTACTACGCGGTGAGGCATTTGTACTCCATCAACATTAATTATTTCCAGAGACATAATTTTGTCTATTTTTCCAGCTCATCGTGCACAAAAGCAAGGGAACGATGGGAGCACCAGAACTCTGCTCACATCATGTGGCTTCGTACCGCAAGCTGCAAGTAGTAAGTCTGTGATAAGCGGAATACCGCTACGCTTTCCACTCACGGGACAGAAGGACAATCCCGACCACTTTTTTATAGTAAGAAAGAAGAAGAAGATATTGCACAGTCTGGAGTAGAAAATCATCTTTTACCTGGAAAAACGAGACTACAAATCCCATCGTGCATTGCAAAATGGACGGGGCGTGTGTGAAACTCTGTGCTACTCACACAGTCTGGAGTAGAAAATCATCTTTTATCTGGAAAAACGAAACCGCAAATCCCATCGTGCATTGCAAAATGGACAGGGTGTGTGTGAAACTCCGCGCCTGCGTAGCACTCACGGGACGGAAGGACAATCCCGACCACTTTTATATAGAAGGATATATTATTATTTATAAATATCCTGTGTTGTTACACTTGTTCCTAGCCAAAGTTTGACAGTAATCCCCCCCTGTGGGCATATTGAGTAATTATTGGGACTTTTCAGCTTGGAAACTTTTAAGGCCACAGTAGTATTTTAACATATTAGGAAAAGAATATGAGATTAGAACATTAGAACACTGTAGATGAGAACAGGCCATTCAGCCTAACAAATCTCGCCAGTCCTATCCACTTATTTCTTCCAAGAAAACATCAAGTCGAGTTTTGAAAGTCCCTAACGTCTTACTGTCTACCACACTACTTGGTCGCTTATTCCAAGTGTTTATCATTCTTTGTGTAAAGAAAAACTTTTTAACGTTTGTGCGAAATTTACCCTTAACAAGTTTCCAACTGTGTTCCCAAGTTCTTGATGAACTCACTTTAATATAATAGACTCAATCCACTGGACTAACTCCTTTCATAATTTTAAACACTTCAATCAGGTCTTAAACTGTAAAGGCTCAGCTCTTTTAATCTTTCTACATAACTCATCCCCTGTAGCCCTGGAATCAGCCTAGTCGCTCTTCTCTGGACTTTTTCTAGTGTTGTTATGTCCTTTTTGTAGTCCTGTGACTATGACTAAAATGAGTTTAACAAGAACATGGGGACACAGTTGGAAACTTAAGGGTTAATTTCACACAAACATTAGGATGTTTTTCTTCACACAGAGAACTGTAGTCACTTTTTAGAAGAATTAAGTTTGGTAGGATTGGTGAGCCCTGTTGGGTTGAATGGCCTGTTCTCATCTAAATTGTTCTAATAATGAACTCTATCAAAACTCATAAAAACTGTAAAGAAATTTATTGGAAAGCATTAGTTTTATTATTAACAGTAACTCAAAAACCCTGACTTTCATTCTTGATTAATGAAAACATTCTTGTCAAATGCTTTTACTCTCGCTCGTCTTGCGCTGGTCCAAGATTTTCACCACTAGTGGCGCAATATGAATGCCCCCGGCAGTTCTTCTTAATCATGGCCCCGGTTCAGGAAACCTCACAAAATAGAACCAGAGTCCTATTCCATTATTCCTATTTGGGCAGGGGGGACTGCTTGGAACACTCCAGATTAGGCCTCTAATTTCAGCGTCATATCTCTGTAAAGGTAAATAAATTCAATGAAAAATGTAAAGTAACTATTAATTACTCTTTTTCACTAGCAACTTGACTAAAAGTCTGTGAATGAGAGTCCTTGAAGCCTGGCACCTTGCAGAGTGCAGCCTTAGGAACACATGTGCCTCAAATAAAACTTGTTTCTTTGCGCTGCTCACGCTTTTTGCACAGAACACTTTTCGTAGTTGGTGGCCGTTTGCACTCAATGGGTGGTAAAATGTACATTCTAAAAAGGAAGAGACTCGACACACGAAAAAAGGTTTGGGGCAGCCACCCGTATAATATTCCTAGCTGCAAAGGTTTGTTTTTTCATTCAACAGAGTAGTTGATTGTAGAGAGTCCAAGACAGAACTGATGAAGGTTGGAAAAGATGGCGGTTTTAAATGGTCAGACAGGAAGTGATGTATGTTAACTGGAAGTGATGTAGGTTGACCGGAAGTAATGTTTCTCTGACATCAACCTGGGAGCCGGGACCGGAATTGACGTTCTTCTGGTTACCGGAAATGGAAGTGACGTTCTTCTGGGTGCCGGAACCGGAAGTGACGTTCTTCTGGGCGCCAGAACCAGAAGTGACGTTCTTGATTCAGATAGGTTTTCCCCCGGCTGGTCTGTAGAGATAGCAGGAGAAGGTTTAATGCACCCCGCCCTCCCCTGGCCTGGCGTGGAATTACCTTTACTTGGTCCACACAACGTCCACCTATTCGCACATGTGTGACAACATGTAGTGCTGTCCTAACACTTGTGACAAGATGAAGAACTTGTGATGAAGAAATACCTTTGGGGCAACTGAAATATCAGCTGGTCCACCTTGAGTAATAATGTGAGTGAATGATTTGAGAATGAAACCAGAGCTGCTGTCTTTATCAGCATCTGCAAATGAGGGATCGAAGACCTCAGTCACCTCCTTTTCCGCGTCAATGCCAGAGCCTACAACTTCCAAATCAATCCCAGTCATTACCATCAAAATATTCATCTGGCAACAAGTCTAGTTATTTCAAAACAACAGCAGCCTTATAACGTTTATGTGACAGCATGTTTATTTGTTACAATATTTTTTGTGTGCTGTTACCAACAAAAAATATTCAATTGTTAGCCACAAGATGGCAACACTGTAGTAGGCAACTGAGATGCGACAGTAGAGCTCTCCAGCATACTGGCTACATCTGTAATGGCTGCATACTGAGATATGAGCAGTCAAACACGCCCACCCCACCCCCCCCCCCCCCTTATTCAGAACGCACAGAGCAGACAGAACAGCAATCTTTGTATGTCACGCCTCAGTAGGTAGAATGACATATGAGTTAACTCGTACCTCATGTGCAAAGTGTTCATAAATGTGTGTACACTCATGACACCTGAGAGTTATTCAGACTTAACACTGTAAAGCAGATCATTACACATCACATCTGACTCGGGCTGAACCGTAATAATATAGAATTCTGAGAGTGAATGTAACAAGCCTGTCTCAGAGCCTTAACTGGAATACTATAGAATTCTGAGTTTGAATCACACGAGTCTGACTCGCATCTACCCGTAATAATGTAGATTTCTGAGTAACATGAGTCTGACTTGGCCTTAACCATAATACCATAGAATTTTGAGAAAAAAATCACGCGACTCTGACTCGGCCTTAACCATAATAACGCTGTAGCGGTCCGATCCCACTAAGATTCACACCATCGAGAAGATGGTGATTTATTTATTTTTATGGTGGAGATTCCAGGGACGCACCCAGCCTTAGCAATCACAAACAGAGACAAATCAAAGCAAACAGGTAATCAAACAGCAATTAAAGAATGTAATGAAAACAAATGAAATAAATGAAAACAACAATACCACCCCTGGTCCCCTAACTGCGATTATGCATTAAATCGGCGGTTCTCAACCTGTGGGGCGAGAAGATGAGAAAAAAAGAAAACAAGAATCGAAAATATGAAAAAATACATCCATTGAAACCAAAACAAATTAACTTAAACTACATTCTGATACTAGAAAAATAAATATAGAGTTAGATAAATGTCGATAAAAGTTAAGTAGGTATAATAAAAAAAAAATATAGGAATACATTTTATTAGGGTTTCAAAAAAAACGTTAGGGGGGCGCGATTAAAACTTATGAAAACTTGGTTCTTAAATACTTAAAGGTTGAGAAACGCTGCATTAAATACACAAAACACACACAGTAAAGTCCATGAAAAACGGTAACGGATGAAATATAATGATGAGATAGATAGTCCAGTGTAATCAGAATATAAGTTTAATGTCACTGTGCTCTGTGCAAATATTTTAAATCTGTTTTTCGTTTCTTTCTACATGCACAGCTGAGCCAGATTTAGCAAAACAGGGGCTCAGCATTTAAAACTGCTAGGCCAAGCATAGGATAAGATAGACAAAGACAAATGGGCAACGTGCACTATTTCTGTGTGTTAGAGTCATCATGAAACTGTATCCTCTCTTTGCCTTGTTTGGAATGGCATGATTTACCTAAGTAAGGGCCTGCACATGGAAAAAGAGTATAAAGCCTTGGAACATTGCCCAGCACACCTTTGAAGCCAATGGACAGATGGGAGATAACGTCATCCGATCCTGAAAATCCTTCCAGCGCAGCAACGAAAATGGCACACTTTACACAAAGGTCTTGCTATGGCTTCCTTCGTCTCTAATGCTGCGTAAATCGTCATTAAAGAAAGCTAAGTTATTTTCTCTTATGTGATTTCTTACCGACGTATCACTATGGGAGGTGTATCGACTTTTAATATTATATCTACATAGTTTTGGATTACATAAGACGCCGCAATTAAATAAAAACTTATTCCAGCCAGGGTGCTAGCGCCCCCTATAGGAAAACATCCAGAGATCCGCACATTGAATGGGAATGTAAAGATAGTCCTAACGGTAGTTCCTGAAATGGTGAAGATGGGTGGGCGGGTTCAGGAGCACTCCTTCCTTCGCAGGATGGCCATGAATCCACTTACAGTCCTCACATACACAGGCAGACGGCAGAAAATCCAGACCCCAACCACGAAACGATCCAGGACAAAACGAATAAGTACCGGTAACCCAGCAGAAGGCAGACACACAGGGACGTGAAACACAAATTACAAAAAATAACATTTTTCTTTTCTGTTTTTTGGTCACCGGCCCCCTTTTTAAAAGCCGCGCTGACCTCCTTTGACCCCAACAGCCCCTGCACCCTCAGCAGAAGAAAAATCAGAGCCACTGCAGGGACTGCTGGGAGTTGCAGTTTCAAAAAGTAGCACTGCTACAAGGGAGAATTCTGAGACTGAATCACTCTTGGAGTTATTGTCAAGGAGTTTGAGTTTAGAATATGAATTTTGGTTAACATGCTGGATTTTGCATAGTAAACATTTTTGACTTATTGTGATAGAGCTTTGCTAACCTAATGACTCGTTCCTTTTCTTGCCCATAAACGAACTCACATTTGCCTGTATGGGTTGTTTGTTTCAAAAATGAATTATCAACAAAAGAAATGAACATAGGTGTTCTTATTGTTTCCCCTTTAGGCTGTGCAGAATTATTTTTTTAAATGGCAGAGACAGAGTTCTTACTTTGAAGGAAAAGGTTTAGAAATAAATAGAGCAGATGCAAAGGTAATTTCGGTAGCTCAAACTATAAGATGTAAAACTGGTTGACGCTTAAGCTCAAATAAAAATGTACTAGTAGGAAGATTAAAGTGCACAAATACCTCAGCCTAAGAGAAGAACTGAAATGGCCTGCAAAATCATCAAAGAGGACAAGATGAAATGGAAAGAAAAAAAATAATAATACAATAGGTCAGTAGCCAATTGGTAAAAAAACTAATAAAAGAAAAACCACACACACAAGAACCTGGTCAGAAATACAAGGAAAGGGTCAATAACCTACACAAAGGAAAACAAACAAAGAAACAGTAAGAACAAGCACTTGAAAGAGTCCATCAAAAACCTCAAAATCCAGTCTGGATTCTCTTAAAATAATGAAACAGAACTGACTGCACTTTATTTGGAGACGCCAGTCATTTCTGAATTTCTTAGAATGTTTGGAATATTTTTTGCACTTCATGTTTTTGAATTTTGATTTTAGATATTTTTCATATTCGTTTGGGGTTTGTTGGTGTCATCTAATGTTTGTGTTGCGCTAGAGCAGTGCTGTGATGAACGTATGTGCCAATTTCTCAATGGATGGCATATTGCACTGGTTCATATGGTTTTTGTTTCCCTGATAATTTCTAATGTGCAAGATAGATTTGTGATGCTGGTCAAAGAAATAACTTTAGAATTTTCCCCATCACACGAGGGTTTTGAGAAATGGTCTGACATTTTTCAGTGACATCGATGGATTGCTTTCTGCTCTCAGATGTGAACATGATCCAACAGAATGGCAACTGACACAACATTGTTAAGTTTGAAGGCCGTTTTGCTGCACAATGGCAATATCTACCCTCCCATACCTGTTGGACATGCCCTTCATATGAAGGAAACATATGAGAACATGCAGCTGCTGAAACATGTTCAGTACTCGAAGTACAACTGGAATAAAAGCAGCGATCCAAAGGTCGCTCAGTCTGCAGCTTGGATACACCAGTAACAGTACTTCTGTTTTCTTTGCAAGTAGGGCAGCCAAATGAGGGATTCACATTACATGATAAAGGACTGGGCACCTTGCAGGAAATAGGTTCCAGGCCAGAAGAATGTTGCACATGACCCACAGGTTGACATTTTTCTTCCACCTTGGCACATCAAACTTGGGCTAATGAAAAACTTTGTTAAAGCAATGAAAAAGCAAGGTAAAGCCTTTGCATACTTGCGACAGATGTTTCCACATATCAGTGATGCCAAGATAAAAGAAGGTATTTTCGTTGGCCTACAGATCTGAGAGGTGACATAGGATAGTCACTTTGATGGCCTTCTGCAGGGTGTTGAATATATTGCATGGGCCACTTTCAAGAATGTCATTTCTAATGTTCCTGGCAACTACAAGGCACCACAAAACATCAAACAGGTTGGAAGCCTGCTCCAGGCACACAATTCGATGGACTGCAACATGTCACTGAAATATTTTCTTCATTCCCATTTGGACTTCTTCCCAGCCAACCTTGCCACCATCAGTAGCAAACATGGTAAAAGGTTTCACCAAGACATTGCCAACATGGAGAAATACTACCAGGGAAAATGGAGTTCGTCTATGCTGACCATTTTTGGACACTGATACACAAAGCACCAGACAGTGACTACAACCGAAAATCTGCGGCAAAACATTTCTAGTTTTTTCTCATGTTCTTTACATAACATATGCACACATCATAGTGTAGGTCTATGCTGCTGGAAACATTACAATGTTAAATGCGTAGATGCAGTTTTCTTGAAAACCTGACGTGATACAAAAATTACATATTTGTGTTCAGCATATAAAATTCCATTGGTTTCACCAACGATTGAAGAGGAAACAAATTTTATCATAAAATGTGTTGGCCAGTGTTATTAAAGGGCAATGTAAGGAAATAGTATCTTACTGGCTGATTTTTCTTTTCATTTTTAGTACTGTGATTGAGTGAGGAATAACACACTAGACAGAAAAAACGTTAGGTCAACAACTTGGTTTTCCCAATTTAATTCCTGAAGGCTCCTTCCCAATTAAAGAGAAACTCTGCTGATGTTAAGAATGCTGTCTCACCATACCGTACTATATATAAATGATTTGGATAGTGTTTTGTCTTGGCAAAGTTCTATAATCCTCTACTTTCCCCTTTTCTATTACTGCCTTTGTGAGAATGACTCAAATCCCAAAGACTTACTGCTGTTTATAAGGTATTGTACTTTATAACTTCTCCCCACTTTCTCTTATACATCTATGACCTCAGGCAATTACACAGAGTAAAAAATAAGCAGGAGTTAAGTTACAACTTTAAATAATGTATCTATATATATAATTCACTAAGGGCACGCAAGACACTGAGGGCATGCAAGACAGTGAGCGCAAGCAAGACTGAGCCCCATCCGCCAACTCTAAGACCATGGGATACGCTTGACAGAGCCCCACCCGCCAACTCTAACCCTCCTACCGCGTCATTGGATACGCACGACAGAGCCACACACGCCAACTGTAACCGTCCTCCCGAGTCCAGAGTTGCTCTCGAGGCACGCAACAACTCACCAAACACAGCCTCGTTCGCTTGTGTCTGTGCAAAAGTCCACATGCACCTCTGAGAAACGTTGACTTTACACCGCACGCAAGACAGAGAGCCACGATCGGCAACTCACAGAGCCCTGCCTGCCAACTCTAACTAAGGGCAAGCAAGACAGAAAGTGCACGCATGATAGTGAGCCACGCCTGCCAACTCACTGAGCCCCGCCCACCATCTCTAAGACCATGGGATACGCACGCATTTAGTGTATAAATGGATATGAATAATTGCATGTAAACGATTCGCCAAAATCTGTTGTATGTAAACGATACTGTTTAAAAGTTATTGCTTTTTCATCAAAAAACCCGGTTTCCACGTCTACCTGTATTAGTTTAAATGGCACTTTTACCACTCGCAATAGGGCGGACGCGCTGACTTATCATGTCGACTGGGTAACACAGTGAATGCGGCGTCTATCTATATATGTCTATGTTTTCCATTGCCTGCTACAGGAAGGTACTCTCTCGACCATTGGCATTGGTTTCATTCCTTGCTATTTTTGTTATACTGCGACGGTGGTTTCCTAAGCCTTTGTTATACTGAATTCCTTTCTCACCGTTTTCTGTTCCTATTCTTACACCGCCGTATGCTACTGCGGGCTTCAGCTAGTTATTGATAATATTCAGAAAAAAATAACAATAAGCAAAGTACCATACAATCTGATAAATGCTAATGTGTAGTTTCAGGTGGAACACAAAACTGTTAGTTATTTTAAATGTCTCTAGTTATTATTTTTAGTCAGATTTCTTCAGAACAGGCCGCATGCCTGTCTCAATATGGCTGCCGAGTTGTGCTTCTCAGTGTGGTTTTCTTTTTAGTCCATGGTTTGTGAGATGTTCCTTCATCATGATGGTGTGAGAGAGAGAGAAAGAGGGAGGGATAAAGCAAGCAAATTTATAGATTCTCTGTCCAGACCATTATGCCAATAGGATGTTGTGGTATAGAATGGCCTCTGATTCAAAACCAAACAGCCAACTTTTGACGAATAGAAGTCTGGTGCAATACAATGGGTTTCACACTTGCCCCGTGTCACACACATGTGCATGGGAGGCTGCTAAAGGGCTCGAAGGAAAATAATTCAATGCCAGACCAGGGGTTGACAAAGTCCACTGATCCTTTCTTTCTTTCCACTGAAGGCCCATTACGGGAAATTCTGCCTGGACTCCATGACGTCACTTCCAGTCCAGACAATGCCACTTGCAGTCACGATCCCGATGACATCACTTCCAGTCCAGAGGATGCCACTTCCAATCACGAGCCTAATGGTGTCACCTATGGTCCAGAGGATGCCACTTCCAGCCATGAGCCTGATGATGTCACTTCTGGTTCTGGTCATAATTACCTCACTTCCTCTTCCACACTTTAAAAAGCCTTCATCTCAACCTCACCAGGCAGTTCTGTTTTGGACTAAAATCTGTACACAATTGTACACAAAATCAATCAAAATCAATCACTTTGCAGCCAGGATCAATTAGACTGGATGCTCATTGTCTCATTTTTTGACACCTGAATGCCATTTGTTAAAGTGAAGCTTGCCAGCTGAGTAGTTTGGCCTCCATTAAGGGGTTGTTTGAGATAGTCCTGCAGAGAATCACTTGCCAAACTGGTTTTAGGCACTTCCCTCAAATCTGCCATAAAATTCCTCATTTAGTCCTAAAGATTTGGGTTGGGGGGGGGGGGGAGTTTTAAACATGAAAGCCTCTGAACAATGAAACACTAATATTACATTGTCATTAAAGACATACAAAATATTTATCAACTTATATACTGTCACAGGTGGCTGGGGGCGGTACCCAGCCGGGAAGCCCAGGAGGACCGGAGGAGGGCTTACGCCTCCCCCAGACCACGTAGGGGCGACTGCCCTGGTGGCTTTGGGGACCACGGTGAACGGAGCTTGGAAGCACAACCCTATAGAGGCCCATGGTCACTGCCGGGGGCGCCCCAATGCCTTTGGAGACCTGGCCCTCAGCGCTTCCGCCACACCCGGAAGTGCTCGGGGGAAGAGGATCGGGGACACCTGGAGTGCTTCCGGGTGCGCAGCCGGCACTTCTGCCACACTGGGGAGTGCTGGTGGAAGATTGTCGGGAGTCACCTGGAGCACATCCGTGTGATTATAAAAGGGGCTGTTTCCCTCCATTCGATGGCTGGAGTCGGGTCGAAGAGGACAGAGCTCATAGGAGAGGAGAGGAAGACCTGAGAAGAGAGAAGAGGCATTGTGAGGCCTGGACTTTGGGGTGATTGGTGCTGCAGCACTGGGTTGTTTGTGTCACTTATTGTATATATTATATAATAAACGTGTGTGGGTTGTAATCAACAATGTCTACCTGTCTGTGTCCAGGCTCTTCCCCACAATACAAAATTTCACTTCACAACATATTGGAATATAAATATCAATCTGGTGAAGATTGTAGATGATACCAAGCTAGGTGGATAAGCAGATAATCTTATGTCTGTTGAATCATCACAGAGGGACTTGGACAGCAGACAGGCTCGGGCAGTTTTTAGGCAGATGAAATTTAATGTCAGTAAATGTAAAGAATTAGATAGATAGATAGATAGATAGATAGATAGATAGATAGATAGATAGA
>JANRMT010062796.1:98427722-98446658 GCA_026402145.1 Polypterus bichir lapradei | reverse complement strand
AGATAGATAGATAGATAGATAGATAGATAGATAGATAGATAGATAGACACTTTATTAATCCCAAGGAGAAATTCACATATATTTATGTGATATATTATATTTATAATTACACATAGGAAGTAAAAATGTGAGGTTTGAATGCAGAATGGGAGATGTGAAAATTGAAAGTACACCTTATGAGAAGGATTTAGGACTTGATGCAGACAGTGTTCAGAAGCCATTAAGGAGGCTAACAGAATGTCAGGTTATATAGCGCCTTGATGTGTGGAGTACAAGTCACAGGAGGTTCTGCTCAAGCTTTATAACACACTGGTGAGGCCTCATCTGGAGTACTGGGTGCAGTTTTGGTCTCCAGGCTACAAAAAGGACATAACAGAACCAGAGAAGGTCCAGAGAAGAGCGACGAGGCTGATTCAGGGCTACAGGGGATAAGTTATGAGGAAAGATAAAAAGAGCTGAGCCTTCACAGTTTAAGCAAAAGAAGATTAAGAGGAGACCTGACTGAAGTGTTTAAAATTATGAAGGGAATTAGTGCAGTGGATCGAGATGGTGACTTTAAAATTAGTTTAACAAGAACATGAGGACACTGTTGGAAATTTCACACAAATATTAGGACTTTTTTTTAACACAGAGAACCTTACACATTTGGAATAAGCGACCACATAGTGTGGTAGACTTCAGGTACCATCAAAACTAGACCAAGTATGTCAAATCAAAAATAAAACAAAATCAAAATCTGACAGAGTGTGCAGAACAACTTCTTGACATGTAGCAAGAAAGAAGCAATTCAATAAGAAAGTCCACATAAAAGTAAGTTTGGCATTTGCTAAAATGCATGAGAAAGACCCAGTGAAGATGCAGGAAAGAGTTTTATGGTCAGATGAAACCAAAATAAAATTTTTTGACCAGTCTTCAAAGAGGTATGTGTGCCGTGAATCTAACACTACCCCCATACTCCAAGAAAAACCATACATATGGGGATGTTTGTAATGTACTGGGACTGGGAATCTTGTCAGAGTTGAAGAAACAATGGATGGATGCAAATATTGTAGGAGAGCTTGTTCCAGTCTGCTATGAACCTACAGCTTGGGAGACGATTCATCTTTCAACATGTCAATGACCCGAAGCATCAGGCCAAAGCAACACTGGAATGGCTCAGAAACATAAAGATGAATGTTCTGGAATGGCCAAGTCAAAGCCCTGATCTTCACCCTTTTGATAATTTGTGGCACTATTTGAAAACTGCTGTCCAGAGGTGCCATCCCACCAACCTAGAGGTTGTCTTAAATTCTTCCAAGAATAATAGGGAATAATTCTTCCTGAACAATGTGCAAAACTGGGACATAATTATCCTAAAAGAATGAAGGCTGTCATGGAATCAAATGGGTTTTTGACAAAGTACGAATCTGCAAAAAATGTGTGATAATAAATGAGTCCAGACATCATAAAAAGGTTTGGGGCAGCCACCTGTATAATATCCCTGGCTGCAAAAGGTTTTTTAGTAACAGAGATGTTCACCAGACTGAGTCCAAAACAGAACTGATTAAAAGTGGCAAAGATGGCGGCTTTAAAGGCCCGTATAGGAAGTGATGTCATCAAAGTGGCAGGAACCGGAACTGGAAGTGACATCATCAAATGGGGCAGAAACAGCAGTGACGTCACCTGGACCAGAAGTTACTACATCAAAAGGGGTGGAACCGGAAGTGACATCTTTGGAACCTTGCAGGATTTCCCAGGAAAGGTCTGCAGGGAACTGAGAAAGACAATCAGTGCCCCCCACTGCCCCCTAGTCGGATGATTTATTACAATTATGTAAGCCCTTTAGCTGCCTCCTACTCCCACATGTGTGACAATTGGTTTAGTTTGACTTTGGAAATGCTTTGCTACAGCATAACAGTTCACATTAAAAATGCTGAATGGATAAGTATGTGTGAAAATCTTATGTTTTGCAGAAAATAAGGATGACTTTGAAAGGGAATGAATACTTTTGCACAGCATTATTTTTCAGTGCATTCCCACTATACAGTATATCATGAATTGGTGTATGATTTGCACTCTCCTTCCATGTCCATCTTGCTTTTCTTCTTACATCCCAAAGACAGGCATGTTTCATTAATTAGTGGCTGTAAACTGGCCCAAAACTGGTGTTCGCATGAGTGTGTCATACAATGGAACGATGTACCATCCATCTTGGACCTGCCCTATGATGTTTGCATTGTTTGAGCAATTGAGAAATTGAATTAAGTGGTGTTCGGTTCATCCAAATTGGGGGCACCTTGTTTTATGAGTAGGGCCCTGTTGTACTTTAAACATGGGCCCCTGAGAACTTGCAAAAAAATATCTCTAAACTGGTGTCCTGGATCAAGGGATAGACTATCCCCGGGCTCAAAGTTATTTCTAAGGGAAACAGACATGATTATGGGACACATAAAATCTCCTGCTAACTAAATAAAAATGAATGGTATTGCCGTTTACTACTTCTTAGGCAACTATAAGAATTGTGAACAAGAAGACTTTCAGCTGGTGTGTCCCAGAAACACCTCCACTGGGTACAGCGATCAGTGGTAACATCCAGATTTGTTGTCTGTGGTTACCACGGTTACCCCCAATCCTCAACGCTGTTAGCAGATCGCTTCGGCCAATTCAGAACAGATTATTTGCACTTAATTTCCATGAAACAAGAATCTATTTTATAGAGCAATGAGTACATATTTTCATGATGATAAAGGCTAATCATGTCAGTTTCTCATTCTCAAAAAACAAAATAGCAGTAGAAGGCTTCTCTGACTTCAGTCTACTGAAGCTCACAGAAATCCCATCAAAATAAAGGGAGGCATTCAAGCAGCGTTAACTTACCATTTACTCCGATTCAATACTTTGATCATAAAGGGCAGTTTTAATGACAAGTAGGAATCCTTACTTTTATCCTTTAATCATTGCTTTTAAAGTAATACTCCAGCTAAAATGATCATTCTGTCTGTTACAAAGTCATGTAACCTGTGTCTCAAACTCCCCTAACCATCACAGTCTCTCTCATACTGGAGACTGGCTTTGACCTCCTCATACCTGCCTAACACCTCAGAGTTACTGCCCAGTATCACAAGGACCTGTGATGAAGTGTGTATGGGGTCCATGGCAGATGAGTGTCGATGCAAGTAGTTTGAAATCTATGTAGCTCAGACTCTGTCGGGGTGTGTAGGAGCTTCAGTGCCCTCCATAATGTTTGGGACAAAGGCACATTTTTCCTCTTTGCACCAAAAAAATGTAAAATTACAAATCAAACAATTCAGACAAGGGGGCACAGTGACGCAGTGGTAGTGCTGCTGCCTCGCAGTAAGGAGACCTGGGTTCACTTCCCGGGTCCTCCCTGCGTGGAGTTTGCATGTTCTCACCATGTCTGCGTGGGTTCTCCTCCAGGTGCTCCAGTTTCCTCCCACAGTCCAAAGACATGCAGGTTAGGTGCATTGTCGATCCTAAATGGTCCCTAGTGTGTGCTTGTTGTGTGGGTGTGTGTGTGCCCTGCAGTGTGCTGGCACCTTTCCCAGGATTTGTTCCTGTCTTGCGCCCTGTGCTGGCTAGGATAGGCTCCTCCAGACCCCCGTGACCCTGTGTTAGGATATAGCAGGTTGGATAATGACTGACTGACTGACTGTCAATCTAGATGAGATTAGGCCATTCAGTCCAACAAAGCTCGCCAGTACTATCTACTTAATTCTTCCAAAATAACATCAAGTTGAGTTTTGAAGATCCCTAAAGTCTTACTGTCTACCACACTACTTGGTCACTTAATCCATGTGTCTATGGATCTCTCTGTGAAGAAAAACCTCCTGTTTGTGCGAAATATAACATTAAACAACTGTGTTCTTGAAGAGCTGGCAGTGTGGCATGGTAGTAAGACTTTGGACTTCAAAGCATGCTGCTGTGGGCTCAAATTCCCCTATTGACTCTGTGTGAACCACGAGTAAGTCACTTTATCTGCCTGTGCTCCAACTTGAAAAACAAAAGTAATGGATTTGATTGTATCTCAGATATTGTACGTCACCTTGGATAAAAGCATCACTCCACTAATAAGTAGAAAATATGAAGACTAGAAATAGATTTAAACAAGACTATAAAGAAATCTCACAAAATACACCATACTTTTCAAACCAAATTCTCAGTTTTGACTTCTTTTATCTCAGTTGTATGAGGGATATCCAGAAAAAAAGGTTACAAGAGCTGTTAAAAATCGAAAAATGAATATATTTCAACCAAATTTACAGGGTATGTTCCAAAATATGTGTTTATTTCTCAACATAATCGCCGTCAACTTCGATGTACTTCTTCAGCCTGGGCACCAGCTTTTTTATACCCTCGTCGAATACGCTCCGCTCCACCTCCGAAAGCCACTTCTCCACTGTCTCCTTCACCTCCTCATCGTTGGAAAAACGTTTCCCACCCAAGAATTCTTTCAGTTTGGTGAAAAGGTGAAAATCTGAGGACGCAAGGTCCGGGGAATAGGGTGGGTGGGTAACAATATCCCATCCAAAGGACACAAGCAGGTCCTGAGTCACTCGAGCGGTATGGGGTCTGGCGTTGTCGTGAAGGAGGGACACACCACGAGTCAGCATTCCCCTCCTTTTGTCTTTAATCTTTTTTTTCAATTTTGTCTCACAATATGTTTCAGCATTGATGGTGGTCCCTTTGGCCATGAAATCCACCAACAAAACCCCTTTTCTGTCCCAAAAGACAGATGCCATAATCTTCCGCTCTGAAAACTGAACTTTGAATTTTTTGGCTGATGGGGAATGGGTATGGTGCCATTGTTGGGACTGCCTTTTGGACTCAGGAGTATAGTGACATACCCAAGTTTCGTCTCCAGTCACAATAGAGTCAAGGAACACCTCACCCTCGATTTCATAACGCTGAAGAAATTCACGTGCAGCCAAAACGCGATTTTGGCGATGTTCTGGAGTCAACATTTTTGGCACCCATCTTGCACTCAGCTTCCTGTAATCAAGTTTTTTTTGAGTCAATTTCACCCATGAGACTTCGTGAGATGTGTGGGAACATTTCATGAAGGGTGTCAATCGTCACACAACGATCACTGCGAATTTTTTCATCAACTTGCTGCAGAAGCTCTTCTGAAACGAGAGACGGCCTCCCACTCCTTTCTTCGTCATGAGTGTCAGTGCGACCTTCTTTGAACGACCTAACCCACTTGTAAACATGCTGACGTGACATTACCTCAGGTCTATAAGTTTCCACAAGCTGACGATGGATCTCGGCCGCGGATTCACGACGCAAAGTGAGGAACTTGATGACCGAACGAATCTCGCATAGGCGGTAGGTGGAGCAAACGGCCTCAGCAGAGGTTGACGAACTCGCTTGCTGTGATGACATTTCACAACTGACTGACGCGATCCCGGGCTTATTTTGACCGTTAGGACCCCCCTACACGCAGGTATGCCAACCTTTGAAAAAAAAAAATTCCCTACACCCTCCAGGGCACTTGTAACCTTTTTTTCTGGATACCCCTCGTATCTCATGTCCACTTTATTTTCAAAGCTATTTCTTCTAAGAAATTTGAGGAGAAACATCTGTGACAAAGTTGATTCTTAAATGAAACATTAGAGAGAGTTTCCTTTAAGCCTCAAGAGCCATGAAAGAGCAACCATTAAGCAGTAAAATGTACCTATGGGAGATAGTATATGGAGACTCTGTGCACTGCACGATATGAACTGCATACTGGATGTCAGGTACCTGCATTACCCGCTGTGCAGCCAGGTGTCTGTTGGCCAATGCGAGACCACAAACAGTTGAAGAAACAATTTTCTCCATACAGACCTGTTCTTTCCATTTCTTTGAAACATGAACATCAGACTGTTGTGTTCTTTTCCACAAAGGTGAAGGCATTCTCCCTGTGTCTGCGTGGGTTTCCTCTGGGTGCTCCGGTTTCCTCCCACAGTCCAAAGACATGCTGGTTAGGTGCATTGGCGATCCTAAATTGTCCCGTGTGTGTGTGCCGTGCGGTGGGCTGGCACCCTGCCCGGGATTTGTTCCTGCCTTGTGCTGGCTGGGATTGGCTCCAGCAGACTCCCGTGACCCCATGTTAGGATACAGCATTTTGGAAACTGACTGACAATTCATACATCATGAAAGTGTACATAGCAGACTTTAATTTAAGGGTATTTGCATACATTTTGGTCATTATGTAAAAATGGCATGGTTCATGGTTTATACACAGTTGTCCATTTCAAGTCACCATAGTGTCTGGGACAATTGGTGTCACAGGGTTTCATTGCATTATAAGATACCTCGGCTTGCTTCTACCCTTTGGAGTCTGTAGTTGCCATTGCTCAATATGAGTACAAGAGCTGTGCCAATGAAAGTCAAAGAAGCCATTTTGAGACTGACAAGCAAGAATAAAGCCATTTCAGACATTGGTAAAACCATAGAAAGACTTAAATATATTGTCTTTAATATCATGAATTAGAAAGAATGCACTGGTGAGCTCAGTAATCACAAAGGGACTGGTAGGCCAAGGAAGACCTGCACTGCTGATGACAGAAGAGTCCTCACTATGGTCACGAAAAAAGCCCCCAAATGCCTGTGCAACAGATCAGAAACAGACTTCAGGGGGCAGATGTGGATGTGTCAGAGATGACTATCTGCAAAAGACTTCATGAACAGGCCTCACTTCAAGATACAAACCACAAAACAAGATGGCCAGATTTAAATCCAATTGAGTAGGCCTTTCATTTGCTGAACAGGAAATTTAAGAGGAAAAGCCCCCAAAACAAGCAGCAGCTGAAGATGGCTGCATTAGGGGCTTGGCAGAGCATCACCGGACCCTCAGCACCTGGAGCCTCATGCATAATGCCATGCGTAGAACTCACACTATAACATGACGTAAGCACAAAAGCCGAAATGTGCTTATGCACAGAAAAATCCAGATGGATAAATCTGTGCGTTCGCCAACTTCCGCGTTCTTCCGCTACATAAATCCCGGTCAGCGTGAAAAGTAACGCTCGTGCACGCGCCTGCTGTCCCGCCCCAACTCCTACCAGAATTACGCCTCTTTGAATATGCAAATCAATATAAATAGCACTTAAGCTCAGTGTTCTGTGAAAAGACAATGGGAAAAGCAAGAGGGAAAATGGAAGAATTTCAGCGAATACCAAGTGGAGGCAAAGAAAAATGTACTATTTGTTGGTTTAAACAGTGGAATAAACAAGAAAAGGAAGCTGATCGAGTGACATAGCGTGTCGGAGAAACTCAAAAGCTCAAGTTCGCAAAGTCGCACAGTGCCCGAAATAAAAAAGAAGTTGTCAGATATCAAAGTCGCCCTGAAAAGGCGAGTTGTAGCCCACCATCTGAGTGTCGTATGAAAGCTTATTAGGGTACAGAGAAAAAAAGACACACAGTGGGAAAAAAGCACGAAATGTCAACTTCAATCTCGAAATTTTCACTTTAATTACTTAGTTTATTTTGTCATTAAAGAAGAACATCATAAACGTCATCTTAAAATCATTTAATTAACTAGTTTCTCAAATCACATCGTAATTAAAGTAGCACGTTAAATGCTTTGTTTTGTATGTGTTCTTCTATGTGTGTGAATCACTACGTGCTTCTTAAACGGGCTTTCTCTACCTCCGACAGGAGATAGAATCCATTACATTCATGATATTACAGCTCTCTGAATAATTAAAATACTGAGATGTATACTTGATATCATTTTCATGATGATAGGAGTTAAAACACATTATTAAACATGGGAATACGGTGGTGCAGTGATTGTGCGTGACCTTCGATGAATAATTTATTGCAGCAGTACTCAGGGGCGGCTCTAGGCTTGTGGCGGCCCTGGGCAGAGAAAGAATCGGTGGCTCCTTCACCCGCCAATGTCAATATGGTATTTTATGCACGGCGGATGGCTACGTCCGTTGTGGACACTGCATAGCCACCTCGTGCTTATGACACAAGCGTTTAACTTTTGCCAAAATTTGCCGCTGGGTTTTTAGCTGTGTCTTTATTTTCTCTTTCTGTTTGATATTCAATATATATTTGCGTGGTGACCCCTGTGATTTGGTGGCTCTGTGCAAGTGCACAGTTTGCACCTGCTTAAGGCCGCCCCTGCAGTACTGTCTCTTTCAAACGTACTAACCCCCAATTCCTGTCCTTCCTTTTCTTCTTCTAAATACCCAATCGCCACACAATCAGCTCTGTAATAGACGTTAAGGCATCTGTAAGCTTATAACGCAGATTCTTCAAAACTTTTAAGGAACATTAAAATATCTACTTGTTTAATTCTTCTATCCTTCACGCCAGTGACAGTAAAGCATACAGTGCTTTTATCTGTATAATATAATAACCGTATTTTGCTGCATTTCATCTTAAAAATGATATCGTCATCATATGTAAATACGCGCTTTATAAAGTGGCTCAGGTTGTGTAATATTATAACTGTATCACAAGTTTACAGTGAGGTGATTGTACTTATAAGTACAAACAGATTCACCAGGAGCAGTTGATGACTGATTGAGTGCGTTTAAAGCTCTTGGGATGAAACTCTTTCTAAACCATGAGGTCTGTACAGGAAAGGTTTGAAGCGTTTGCCGTGTAAGAAGCGGTTCAAATAGGAAGCATGGCTGAAGCAGCGTGTGCTTGATGCTGTATACCGATAAATCTCTTTCCGATCAGCTGCTCTGAGTGGTGCAGTGAGAGTAATATGGAAAAAGATGATCCGCTGTGGCAGCCCCTAACGGGAGCAGCTGAAAGAAGAAAAAGAAGGTGCAGTGAGAGTAACAACATTAAAACAGTTATGGTATTTGGAATAGTTTGACCATTCTGTGGACCATTATATTGTTACTGATTAATTACAATCAGATACATTAAACTAATAAACAATATGTGGTTAATTTCAGTGTATTTATAAAGCCGCGTCAGGGACGTGGATCTGAAAAAGAATGATAAACCACACAGGAACAGTAGCACTGCTTTGACGCTGGGTGCCGCCAGTCTGCAGAACCGAGCGGAGAACTTGCGTACGACAGGGTATGAGGTACCGTGGAAATGTGTGTAGCTTTATGCCAAGTTTAGGTTTTATACATCGCGATTTGAACATGGAAACATTCTTATGCAACATTTCTGTGCCTACTCACCGTTTATACATGAGGCCCCAGATGATGTCTATGAATCACAGACTTCAAGCAGTCATTTCATGGAAGGGATATGTGACAAAGTACTAAATAGGGTGACTTTAATAGACCAGCCATTGCTGTGTGCCTAATATTATGGTGCCCTGAAATGGGGAGACCATGTTTGCAAATCCTGTTATACGATAGTCTGCAATGTGCACTTTATTCACATCTGAATTGTTTGATTAGTTTTTTTAAACTGTGGAGCAGAGGGGGAAAACCAAGGAAAAAAGAGTCTTAATCCCAAGGATTATTGGAGGGCACTGTAACATGTGGCCATGGAGACTTAACAAGGGAATGGTCTGATTAGGCATTGACATGTAGACATGTCGCTCCCTAGTGCATTTTGTGCACTTGCTCTCATAAAGAATATGAAGGTCTCAGTAGGTTTTGCCAAGGGAAACAGAGAATAACTGAGCAGTCGCTGGTGTGACAGAGGTAGGAATGAGGCAGGATAAGCTTGGCTCAATATTGCCTTGTAAGCAGCTGGTCCGAGGGCTGTGGAGACTCCCAAATGGCTCATCAACTGAGATGTGGAGAGTGCAAGATAAAGGGAAGAGGGAGTTTGAAGACATGGTAGCATCTGGTCAATGGGAGGGACAGTGAGGGAAGTGGATCCTGCTCCATGCTTCCTCTTCCAGCTTTGGGAGCCTCTTGAACCCGACACTGTCGATAGTCATGACCGGATGAGCTGTGCAATGAGGACACTACACAAAGCAAGGGGAAGGTGCAAAAGAGCAAGTGCTCTTATTAACAAAAACACAAAACACTGTTCAAATAAATTGTGCAGTGCTCCAAAGAAGTTTCAATAAATAAATAATCCATAAAAGCAGGTGAAAAGTGGACATTAAAATCCAAAATAAACAATGCCCTTAAAAATAAGGTAAAAACCATTGCAGGTAGTTGTCCTTTAAAAAAAAAAAAAACTCCTCCCTTTTAACTGGTAGCTCCGCTGCTTATCCCATACGGGCCTTGCAGCAGACCTTCCTCTGGTCCGGCTGCCTTCTGTCCACTGGCTATATGCAGTTACCTAACCAGACCGAGACTTGGGTCATCCAGCGACCAACTGGGGCTCTCCCTCCCAAGCCTCCTCAACCTCCACTGCCTTCTGCGGAGGACCATCCATAATCCTGGTCATTCCTGCTCCTCTGAAACGCTCAGCAGGAGCGTCCCAATCCGTCTGCCCTGAGTGTCGGCCAACCACTCTTCATGGGCCTTTTTCCCAGTTGCCTGCATTCAATTTCAATTCTTTATTGTCATGTGTACAAGTACAAGTACCAGGTACAATGAAATGCTTGCTTGCATGTACCCCCTCAGACAGTGAACAGAGACAAAAAAACACACAATAAATAAATGAATATAAATAAGTAAATAAATAAAACCAGAATCCTAGGAATAAATAGAGACAGTGGCAGAAGTATACGTGCAGGTAGCAGTGGAGGTGACACAAGGTCACTGATTGTTCATGAGTCTAATTGTAGTTGGGTAGAAACTGTTCCTGAACCTGGAGGTGCACATCCGAATGGATTTTAGTCGCTTCCCAGATGGGAGGAGGGTGAAAAGTGACAGTGCAGGGTGGCTGGGGTCCCGCCTGATACAGTTCACTTTCCTGAGACAGCGTGTAGTGTGGATGTCATGGATCACAGGGATCTGCTGTGCTATGTTCACCACACGCTGCAGAGCTCTGCAGTCCTGAACTGAGCACTTGCTGTACCAGAATGTGATGCACCCTGTCAGGATGTATTTCACAGTACACCTGTAGAATCTGCACAGGGTTGCGGGGGACATCTAGTCTCTTGAGGAACTAGAGGTGTTGTTGGGCTTTCCTGACTACTGCCGCAGTGTGACTTGACCATTTAAGGTCATCAGTGAGGGTGACTCTGAGGAACCTAAAGCTGCTAACCTGCTCCACAGCCTCACCTCCGATGTAGATGGGGCTGTGCTCTGTTGCCTGTTTGAGGAAATCCACAATCATCTCCTTAGTTTCCATAATGTTGAGGGTGAGGTTGTTGTCCTGATACCATTCTGCCAGGAATCTGACCTCCTCCCTGTAGGCCGTCTCATCGTCCTCGCTGATCAGACCTATTACAGTGGTATCGTCAGCAAACTTGAGGATGGTGTTAGAGCTCTACTTAGCTACACAGTCATGGGTGTCGAGAGAGTAAAGCAGGGGGCTCAGCACGCTGACTTGCGGGGTGTAAGTGTTGATGGTGATGATGGAGGAGGTTTTTCCACCAATACGCACTTGCTGAGGTCTGCTAGTGAGGAAGTCCAGTACTCAGTTGCTCAGTGAAGAGCTAAGTTCCAGATTCAGGAGTTTAGCGATGAGCTGGGATGGAATGACGGTGTTAAATGCAGAGCTGTAGTTCAAAAACAGCAAGCCTGCTCTCTCTCTCTCTCTCTCTTTCACTCACTCCTGCATCAGCTCTTTTCCCATCCCGCCATCTTCTTCTCTCTACTAACTTCTGTTCTGGGTTTTCTTTTTCCTTTGATCTTCCCTCCGCACTCTCGCTTCTCCTTTTTACATGGGTACGTGGCACAGGTGTGACGATTAGCAGCTCCAGGCATCAGTTACGGCTACGGGCGACCCTGCACCTGTGCATCATGCCCGGGAACTGCTCCCGCCACGCTACCATGCCCCCTCCTTAAAGCCATGAGTGTGACAATTATTTATTTAAAAAATGGCCATATGTTTAGAGCAGCAGGCCCGCTGTATCACAGGTACTCCCTGAGGACTGCAGCTGTTGTGGTAGCTCTGCTCGGACCCCTTTGTTGGGTCAGAATTGGGAAAGCTGCATTATAGTGGGGACACAGCATGGTAGCAGCCATGAAGAGCAAGGTGCCCTCAGAGCCATAAGGAGCCACATTTCGGGTCTGCATGGTGTACCAAAGGATGTCAAGGGCATTTTAGAACTCCTAAAGTTCTGAAGAGCACATGAAGAGCTAAGAATGAACAAGAAATCATTTCATCTCTCCACCATTTTGGATTTTATGCCTTCCATGTGAACAGAGCTTCAATGGGCTAATTGTTGATACCCTTAATTTGCACAACACTTTAAACATTGCTTGCTTCTGATTTTATTAAATGCACTCACGCTCTGCACATTTGAACTATCAAGTGTTATTAATTCGCTCAATCTATGACTATCGATATCCAAGGTTCAAGGAGTGTACCAGCTACAGGCAGGCTGGGCATCACAGGTCCTGAAAATGGTTTGACATTTCCAGTTCTGAAGTTGATATTGCTGGGAGGTGTGCACCCTTCACCTTGCTCCTAATGTTCCAACTGTGACCCACCTATCCATACCTCTCTGGTCCGGGGTCTCTTCCTGCTCCACCATAAGGCTGCACATCATTTCCATAAAGGACACCTGGGCCTGGTCCACCAGTTCCCTACTACAATGAATGGTGTCCACTTCCTCCTCTACTTCATAGACCCTGAACCTGAGGTGTTGGATCAGCTGGTTCTCCTGCAGACATAGTCTTCAAAAAGCACTGGCTCGTCCAAGCCTCCATTCTAAAAGTCCAACAAGACTTGTGTATTATCGTAGTTTTTCCCTCTACTTACCCTTTACCTGTTTTCTCAAGGGTAAATGTTCTCGTCAAGTTTGTTATCGGGTTGGTCTACTGTTGCACTTTAAGATGAACACACACACACATAGATAAACACACACACACTCAGACCCTAACCACAACAGTGCCCTATGAATGACACATACACGCTGATTAACCCTTAGCATTTTAAACCACACAAGTGCTTTAGAAATAACACAGCCTGTCACTCAGCACTTCAAGAGACTTACTTATTTTCGGCACGAACATCATACGATGTTTTAGTGATATCTCAGACCTAAATATTACTTTTGGTCTACAAGAATACATTTAAACATACAAAGACTCAGCACTCTTGACTATAGGCCATTTATCAGCCAAGAAAACCTTCTTTATCGTACTGTCCCTAACTTTTGAGTGACGCCCTCACTCTCAGCCTTATAAACCCTGCAGCACACAAATAATGGCAAAAATCTGGCTGTCACCAGGTGCTCAAAGAAGTCTAACTTATTACTTCAATCACTCTAGACATTAAGACAAAGCATAGAAAGTTAAAAGCAGCATGGTATTTATTACAAGAATAATAATAATACCACTGAAACAAAGAATAATAGAAAAATAGGTACTGATAGGAAAGTCTGAATATATATAGTCTTTAGAAAAAGCTTACGAAAAAAGGTAGAGATGACAAGGATGAATGTCCCAGGGAGGCGTTTGATTTAGCAATCGATGTTCATGATGCCTTTCTGACGACCAGTGCCGTCTTCGTCCGTTCCTCTTCTTCTTCTTCTTCTCCTCCTTCTTCTTTGCTTCTCATCTCTTCTGTCTCAAACCAAGGCATATTTATTATGAAATGTCATGCCTTGGTTTCACAACACATGCACCTGATTGGCTGGCTGTCAAAATGATTGATGAATTAATCCACTGTCCGTTTTCCCAAACAACAAAACCTTTAATGTACTCTGAGGTGTCAGTAGTTCTTCCTTTCCCAGGCTGTAAACCAAACTGTTGTTCCAGATGTCCATCCATAAAGTAATCAATAGCCTGAGGTATCAGCTCAGCATCCTTTTCCAGGCTGTTAACCAAATTAGCACTAAGCTATGAACAAGTGTTAGAAAAGTAAGGTGTAAGGGAAGAAAACCTGCTTTGATTTGTCTTAGTTCATCTGTTGTCTTGTCTCGAACAAAATATAATGGAAACCAAAATGTACAGATTTTATACACCATAACAACTTGCATTGTGTTGCCCACATGATTAAAATTTGGATTTGAAGTTGAGTTGCTCAAACGTTTTTAATTAAAACTTAAAGTATGAAGAAATCAAATATCACTTTAAAGAAACTACTGCAGTGATTTAACACTTGCTAGCCATGTACTCTCCTGTAATACTCTCAATTGCCTGCTGTGTGTTTCTTTGAAGTCACTAAACATTAATTTTCTTCTTCATGCTTACGTAGCTGTTTTCCTAACTTTGAATCCCTACTTTCTAGCTCTGCATCTCTGCGTTCATCGTTAGCACTGTAATGGAAAGAGAGGCAACGTTAGAGTTTTGGAGCACCTTGCAGCCAACCCTGTATAACACAAAAAATTGAATGCAAAAAGAAACACGTGTAACGTCACAAAGTGAGTCTTCATTAGACTTTCATCAATTTATGTAGTTTGACTGACTAAGGTCACGGGTATTCTGGTTATCATTCTGGGACGAGGAGGTCGGTCCAGGTGGATGGACCCTGGAAGTAATGTCAGAGGTGGAAAGCCATCAGTCTTCCTTTCTGCAGAGTGAGGAAAAGAGAGACTTTTATTAAACAGCGCCATCTCCTGCCTCGGTGAAGAATTATCATCACCTAAGTCGTTAAGCTGTCTCCCATGCGCACGTGTGTGATAGTACTTAACATGTGTTTCTCACTGTTAATGAACTTTAATGCTTCAGTTCTCTTTGTAGCGATAGTATCCCTGAAATGAAGGCAAGTAATTATTTTTTCACACTATAATTCCTTCTCACAAAGAAATGGAATACTGCAGTATTGGTCACTACAAATCTGGTTATTTACTTATTGCCTTACCAGTTTCTACCACTGTTTGTCCTGCACCACACCAATCAGGTCAGCTGTTTTCCCAATGCAGATCCTCTTAATACTTCTTTAACTTCAAGCCTGGCCCTCTGGCTACCTTGTGCAAAAATTAAATGTCTACATCAGGGGTCTCCAACCTTTTTTGTCCTGAGAGCTACTCTAACAAAATGAAAATGGTTTGGTGGCAACTGGGCGACAGTCAACTCGGCGAAAAGATAACTCGGCGAAAGACAACTCAGTGAAAAGAAAACTCGGCGAAAGACAAATTGGCGAAAAGACAACTCGGCTAAAGACAACCGGGCAAAAAGACAAGTCGGCAAAGGACAATTCGGCGAAGAAACAACTTGGCGAAATACAACTCGATGACATCCTTTACCAGTTAGGTAATAGTTAGGTTCAAAGAGATTTTTTAATTATATTTAAATGACAACAGTGATTTAAAATGTTGAAAATAAATTTATATAATTGACGAACGAACTTTATTCTGCAGATGGAACAAACTCTATCTTACATTATCTTCTGCAATAAAAATTGCTAATCCTTTATATAAATTTTATTGATTGTAATCGTATGATAATGTTATTTAGAATACAAAAGATGACCTGCAAGTGCGGATTAAGGAATATCTTTACTCTCAACGTATTGGGACTCTCATAAAGCAGATGATTCTGTGGATTTTCCGGTGCCCTACGTTCTCATTTAAATATCATTAAAAAATCTCTTTGAACCTAACTATTACCTAACTGGTAAAGGATGTCGCTGAGTTGTCTTTTCGCCAAATTGTCTTTCGCCCAGTTGTCTGTAGCCCAGTTGCCCTTGAATGAATGAAAATGGCCGAGAGCTACTCGTGTTTTCTAATGTTTATTCTCATAGCTTATTTCAACCCAAACAAACTGAATAAGCCTGTTTTGCCTGAACATTTTCAAAATGTTGGTGTCCACATCTCACATTTTGCATTAAAACATCACAAAAAATATATAGTTCACATGCAAGTGCATTTTGTATGCCTGTCTGCATTTTCTAGTATATCTCACACTATTGAATTAAAACATGAATGCTATCAAAACAAAACAATGCAATTCCAAATCCACAGATCTGACTTATTCATTTGTCATTTTGTCACATGTCACTGTGTCACTTTATTCACAGGTCCAGTCGCATGTGTGATGTGTTTTTTAGTTAGTGAGATGACTGGTACTGTGTGGAGTCAACAAGAAAGGCAGGTGTCTGGTGGAGTGGAGCCACTGAGGCTCACTCTTATGGAGTCATTTCAGTGTTCGTCTGTCAGTCATGTTCTCAACTTTGACTTGATGACATTCATGTCAGACTCACAGAGGTATGGAGACCCAAACAAAGCAAACATTTTCAGAGCTGCTTGGTAAAGATTCTTATAGCTATCTGGCTTTACTAAGCTCCAGAAATGCTGTAAATGCTGTTGAGACTTGAACTGCACATTATTTTGAAGGTTTACTAATATATAATATATAAAATCCAATGTCTCTCTGTCTGTATGTCTGTCCACTTTTCACAAGAGAACTACTTAACAAATTTAGATCAGGGTTTTTTCTATAATTTGCTTGAACATTCCTGTTGATTTTGCGACTTCTCTCAGTTCGCTATGTATCATAGTTCGCTTGCAGTACCGATTTATTTGCGCGAATCCAAGAAACACGCAGCGGGCTGAGGGGACGGGCCTTCCTCACTCACTCGCCAGCTTTGGGGCATGTTCCTTAACTCCGCTTAGCTAGCGAACGAGAGAACAATCGAATTCAATGTTGCTTGATATTTAAAATAAAGTGTTACTGAGGTCTTGATGAGTTTGAGTCTGGATATTCTCTTAAGTGTATGCCACATCGAAAAGATAGATTGCAATTCAGATCGTGGATCGTGATATGATTTTTTGGAAAGATCGCCCACCCCTAATTTGGCTAATCAAGTTTTCAAATTTATGTAGGATTCATTAACCCTTCTGCGAGCTACTTTGAAAGGGGTGGCGAGCTACTGGTAGCTCGCGAGCGATGTGTTGGAGACCCCTGTTCTACATCCTTAGGAATAAATGCTTATGTGCTCCCTCTCTACTGTTGCTAACATTTCCCAGTGTAATCACTATGTACTGTTTTATCAGGTTATTATTCTGCTTTTAACTATTAGATGCTACAATGCTGGTCATTTACTCACTGTCTTGCCAGCTTATGGCGCCACTCCCTGTGCTCTGTGCAACATTTACACTACAAGTATGAGCCCAAGCTAATTTATCTTCTGTGTGGTTGAAAAAAGAAAAAAACAGCAAAAGAATCCTTCTGAAGGGAACAAAGCTGAAATAAGTCACACATGGCCTCATAACAGTAACCAGAAATGAAAAGAAGCAAAAAAAAATTTTTTAATTAACATCCCCACAACAGTAACACTCTGTGGGCCGCCAAGGGGACATACCAGCCACCCTACCCGACACAGAGAGGCAGACACAAGTTCAAGTCCAGCATACACGTTTATTCCTATGGAGGAAGCCCTTTCCCTTTGCTCCTCACTACACAGCACAGTACAGTACACAAGTAGCACAACACAGTCCTTTCTTCCTTTCTCTTTCTCTGCCGCCTCCACTCCTCTCCCAGCAAGCTTTGTCCTCGAATGGAGTGAGGTGGCCCCTTTCATAGGGCACCCAAGACCTTCTCCTGGCAGCACTTCCAGGTGTGGCGGAAATACTACATCCCAGGGCTCAGCACCTGTCCAGGCCTCCCTGGCAGTGGCCACGGGCCCCAGCAGGGTTGAGCTTCTATGTTCCAAACCTGTGACCCCACTGTGGGCCGGGGGAGATTGCCCTCTAGTGTTCCTGGAGAGGTATTGCCCTGAATATGGCTTCTCCCCCAGTCCTTCCATCACAGGGGCATATCTCCCGGGCAAAGGCTCCAGCCATCCGCCACAACTCAAAACTCTGCAAATCTTCCACTCTTTAATACATAAGGATCATTTCAGTATGCTAATTTCAGCTATGCCATGTCTCCTCAGTTCAATGGAAATCAACACTGAATTTTAAAATGTTTCATGAAAAAAACTTCAAGTATTTCATGTGGTCTAAACAACACGTTAGTTACAGAGTTGCATGCTCCTTATCTGGGCTCACCAAACAATCAGGGTGATCCCTGCCCCAGTCAGGAAATAGACAGAAATTGATATACTGGAATCCTGAAAGGACTTAATAAAGGCTGCTTGATCATCCAGGATGCCACTACAATGGAGGGACAGTGGGATGCAACTTATCTATCTATCTATGAATACATAATGGGAGGTCTTCCAGACAGTGCTCAGAAGCCATTAAGAAGGCTCACAGAAGGTCAGGTTATATAGCGCCTTGATGTGTGGAGTACAAGTCACAGTTTCTGCTCAAGCTTTATAACACGCTGGTGAGGCCTCATCTGGAGTACTGGGTGCAATTTGGGTCTCCAGGCTACAAAAAGGACATAACAGCACAAGAGAAGGTCCAGAGAAGAGTGACTAGTTTGATTCAGGGCTACAGGGGATGAGTTATGAGGAAAGATTAACAGCACCGAGTCTTTACAGTTTAAGGAAAAGAAGATTAAGAGGAGACCTGACTGAAGTGTTTAAAATTATGAAGGGAATGAGTCCAGTGGATCAAGACGGTGACTTTAAAATGAGTTCATCAAGAACACGGGGACACAGTTGGAAACTTGTGAAGGGTAAATGTCACACAAACATTAGGAAGTTTTCCTTTACACAAAGAACAATAGACACTTGGAATAAGAGACCACGTAGCATGGTAGTAGACAGTAGGACTTTAGGGACTTTCAAAACTCTACTTGATGTTTTTTTCAGAAGAATAAAGTGGATAGGACTGGCAAGCTCTGTTGGGCTAAATGGCCTGTTCTTGTCTAGATTATCCATCCATCCATTATCCAACCCGCTATATCCTAACTACAGGGTCACGGGGGTCTGCTGAAGCCAATCCCAGCCAACACAGGGCGCAAGGCAGGAAACAAACCCCGGGCAGGGCACCAGCCCACCACAGTAAACATTTAATCAACATAAGAAAATCTATAAGATATATCTATCTATAATATAGTGTCTTTCATATCTATCTATCTATCTATCTATCTATCTATCTATCTATCTATCTAT
>JANRMT010062796.1:98369648-98379879 GCA_026402145.1 Polypterus bichir lapradei | reverse complement strand
TATCTATCTATCTATCTATCTATCTATCTATCTATCTATCTATCTATCTATCTATCTATCTATCTATCTATCTATCTATCTATCTATCTATCCTTTCTGTCTGTCAATTACTCTGGTCTGGGTGGGCATGGTTGTTGGTTGTAGGTCCACTTAGTTCGTTTGGGTCTCTGTGAATATTTCTCGTTTTATTTTTCTATCTTTCTTTACTATCAGTTTAATGTATAAAGATTTTTTTACTAATTTGCCATTTATTTGAAAGTCTATAGTTTATTGTTAGTGGTGGTTGTAATAGTCGGACGCGGCTGCCGCTCGCCGCCATGGCCGCATCCCGAGCAAAGCCTACAGGGCTTAACCCGTGAAACTTTGAACACCTTTCCAGAAAAAATGGAATTAAGGTAGTTGTGGACCCAATGGTCTCTGTTGAAGCGGACGTTGTTGAGGTGGCGAAAAGATTGGGCTGTAGGAATGTAAAGTCTGCCTCTCGCATGAACAAAATGGTTGTGGTGTTTTTGAGCGATGAAGCTATGGTGCATTCTCTAGTGCAGGAGGGGCTGGTGATAACCGGCTCGCTAGTCCCAATGCTGCCTTTATCGACTCCTGCTAAACGAGTTATAATTTCAAATGTTCAACCTTTTTTGAAAAATGAGGTTTTACTTAGTGAACTTCGTAGATATGGTGAAGTCATATCAGATTTGGTAATGATACCGCTTGGCTGACGTTCTGCAGATTTAAATCATCTCGTGTCTTTCAGGAGACAGGTGTACATGTTACTAAGTAACTCGCGCGAGGAGCTTGATGTGGCCTTGAAATTTAAAGTAGAGGGTTATGAATATGTTGTATTTATCTCTACAGAATTAATGAAATGCTTTAAGTGTGGTCAGACAGGGCAGAAAGTGAGTCAGTGTAAGCGGGGTGAGATGACAGACAACTCGGACCATCTGGTGAGCACAGAGAACCCCGTATTAGAACATCGGACAATGAAGAGAACGAGTTGGTGATTAGTGATTCAGAAATGGAGGATCAGAGTTATGATTTTGATGAAGCGGCTGAAGATCAGGGTGAAATAACAATAGTACCAAATATCACAGTAGGCCCGGGACATGAAGCAGGTGAGCCGGAAGTGTCCAGCAGAGAACCTGCGATGGAAAAAAACCTGAGGGCTGAAATGATTATGGGCGCAGCGAAAACTGCCGGGCAGATTAATGAAAGTAATGGGAATAAGAGGGCTGAAGTCAGCCATGAAGAGGAGGAGGTGGTGGCTACGGTGGCACCAGGGATCGAATGTTATAAAGATGATTCTGCAGCGCTTCTCCAAAAGACACCCACTGAGAGTGTTGCCGCTCCAGAGACGAGCCCAGGCGCCGCGTTTTCTCAAGGGAGGGCGGAGGAGAGCGCGCTGGCTGTGCAGTCATTGACTGATGAAGTTACACACGAGACGGGGGCCGATGGAGAAATGTTCATTGAAGACGGTAACGATGAACACGGTTTGGTGAAGCCGGTAACAAGAAAAAGAAAAGAGCAAACAACCAGTGGGGGACGCGCCAAGAAGAGCACGAAAACTGAAGGTTGTAGAGGCTGCCGCTAGTGGTCTGCAGCAGACAGATGGCACTGAAATCACAGTGAGAGAGGAAGGAGGGGAGAACGGCAATGAATCTGACCCGTCGATCAGAGTTGGTCTGTCATCTCACTCGAGCTTACGTGAATCTTACAGCACAGAAAGCATTTTGCGTTTTCTAGAGTTTTTAGAAGGGAAGCGAGGGGTCAGCATAGTCGAACACTTTCCTGATCTTCATCTGTTTCTGAGCTCAGCGAAGCAAGTGCGGTGGTGGGCTGCTGAACTAGGCATGACCTCCAAAGAGAGAGTCCGCTTAAAGAACATTATCAGCAAAGTGAAACGGTCCTTAGAAGCGCAATCATGATGGCAGTTTTAATGCAATTCCCTGTTTCTTTAGTTAACTTAGTGTTGTTGACCGCCACCCTATTTTCCAGTACAATGCCTGCCTATTACCTGTGCTCTTTAAATGTGAATGGCTGCAGAGATTTAGTGAAAAGAACGGTGCTATTTGAGCACTAAGCGCAAAAAAGAATTAACGTGGCCTTACTTCAAGAAACACACACTGATGCGGCTAATCAGTCTGACTGGCACAGAGAGTGGCCAGGAGGGGCACATCTAAGTCATGGCTCCAATATCAGTGCGGGTGTCGCAATCCTATTTTCTAAAAGTTTTTTACCTGACAGTGCGATTTGTACGGAGTTAATCCAGGGGAGGCTGCTGAAGGTAGTAGCACAGCTGGGGTAGAAGAAGTGGGTGTTTGTTAATGTGTACGCCCCAAATGCAAGGACTGAGAGAACTCACTGCTTCTCAGTTTAAAATGATGTCATGGGGACATGTGATGATGATGAGCTGGTGTTTGTGGGGGGCGACTTTAAGCAGCTGAACAGGAATGGGCTAGAACCGCACCAGGGGTCCATCCAAAAACTGGGGTCTGTGGTCACCAACAATAATCTCATTGATATTTGGAGAGAATTTCATCCGGGGGTCCGGCAGTATACGTGGGCGAAGGGCTCAGCTGGGCTGCTTTCTATGGCTCGACTAGACAGATTCTACATCCAAAAACATTACAGGAATCTCATAGCTAACAGCACCATTCTTCCAACTGGCTTATCTGATCACTGTCTTGTTTCCCTTCAAATCTCGTTTCTCTCTACACATTCTGTCAAGTCCTACTGGCACTTTAATAGTAATCTACTGAAAGACTCCCACTTCATCAACTGTTTCAAATACTTCTGGAATCAATGGAGATGCAAAAAGAAGAACTTCTCTTCACTGAGGCAATGGTGGGATTGCTCAAAAACTGAGATACGCGTATTGTGCCAACAATACACCGAGCGGACCACCAGGGATGTGAATGCGGCCATTTCTGAGTTAGAGAAGGAAATCGAGGAACTTTATTCAGTTTTATGTACAAACTTTGACGGCAGCACTTTTGAGTCCCTTAAAACTAAAAAACAATTATTGATGGACCTTATGGACAAGAGAGTCAACGGCGCACTCGTCCACTCAAGAATGCAGTCGCTCACCCAGATGGATACTCCCACACAATTTTTTTTTAAACTGGAAAAAACAATTGGCCAAAGCAAGACCATTAACTGCTTAAAGAATGACAAAGGTCAAGACCTGCTGGAGCCTGAAGCCCTTCGATCCTGGGCACACAAGTTTTATCAACGACTGTTTTCTGCGGACATTGCAGAGGTACCTTTAGAGTCGTCAGTTTTTCTCCAGGACTTACCTCAGGTTCCAGATGGAGAGAAGGACATCTTGGAAACTACGATCTCTCTGGATGAGTTGACCACAGCTTTGAATGGGCTGAATGTTGGGAAGTCCCCAGGAATCGATGGGTTGCCTGTTGAATTTTTTAAAACCTTTTGGTCTCACCTTGGCACTGATCTGCCAGAGGTTTTCTGTGAAAGTCTGCGAGTGGGTGAACTGCCCCTTTCCTGTCGCAGGGCAATAATCACACTACTCCCAAAGAAAGAAGACCTCACAGAGCTATAAAACTGGCGTCCAGTGAGCCTGCTGTGTGCTGATTACAAAATCTTCTCCAAGGCCCTGGCTAACCAGTTAGGAAGAGTCATGGCGTGTATCGTGAACCCGGAGCAAACATACTTTTTCCCCAACAGGTGTATTCTTGATAACATCTTCCTAGTTCGAGATGTGATTGATGCGGCCAGACTCTTTGGTTTTGACGCAGGTCTTTTATCCCTGGATTAGAAGAAGGCGTTTGACAGGGTGGACCACAATTATCTTTTAGTGGTGCTGAAGGCCTTTGGCTTTGGACCTTCGTTCATTCGGCACATTGGACTTTTATATCACAATGTGTTTAGTGTCGTGAAACTTAATGGGACACTAACAGCCCCCTTCAAGGTTACCAGAGGGATACGTCAGGGCTGCTCTCTGTCCGGTATGCTCTTCTTGCTCTCCATCGAGCCGCTACTGCAACAGCTTCGCCTCCGCCTTCAAGGTCTTAACATCCCTCAGTGCCCGAACTTACAACTTAAGGTGGTCACGTATGCGGATGATTTGATCGTGTTTATCTGTCATCCTGGAGACATCACGGCGCTGAAATATTGCCTGGATGAATTTGAGAAACTGTCATTTGCAAAAATTAACTGGGACAAAAGTAATGCTTTTTTAATTGGCGACTGGAGGGATGGGGGCCCACCGGGTCTGCCTGGTGGTCTTAAGTGGAACAGGAGAGTCTTCAGATACCCGGGGGTGTTTTTACAATACAATACAATACAGTTTATTTTTGTATAGCCCAAAATCACACAGGAAGTGCCACAATGGGCTTTAACAGGCCCTGCCTCTTGACAACCCCCCAGCCTTGACTCTCTAAGAAGACAAGGAAAAACTCCCAAAAAAACCTTGTAGGGAAAAATGGAAGGAACCTCGGGAAAGGCAGTTCAAAGAGAGACCCCTTTCCAGGTAGGTTGGGCGTGCAGTGGGTGTCAAAAGAAGGGGTTCAATACAATACAATACACAGAACAGAACAAATCCTTAATAAAGCATAATAATAAAAATTTTAGAAGTACAGAGCAGAATTTAACAGTAGATGATATCATATAATAAGATTTTGATATTTTTAGAGTGCTGGAGACCTCATCCGTCAAGCTGCCTCCCCATTTGGCCATTCCATGGCTGAAACGTTGCTCGGCCAGCCAATCCGATGAAAGGGCCCCTCTTTCCCATGATTCCTGTGATCCTCCACCAGGGATGACTTTACCATAGGTAGGCAAACAACTTGGCAGGTGGGCCGTGGCACCAATTGCCACATTTGAGTACCGAGAACAGAAACAGAATAGGTGAGGGTTAGTATTCAATTATACTTATCATGTTACTTATGTTTTAGTGCTAATGACTAACAACAGAGATGCAGTCTGTACAGTTAATCAGCAGCTCTAGTCAGGATATGCTAAACTGAAGTAGTAAGTCTTCAGCCGGGATTTAAAGGCTGGGACCGAAGGGGCATCTCTTATAGAAGCAGGAAGACCATTCCACAGTTTAGGGGCCCTGTAACTAAAAGCTCGACCTCCCACTGTTATTTTATTAATCCTTGGAATCATAAGCAGACCGGCATCTTGAGATCTTAATGTGCGCTCAGGTTTGTAAGTCACGATAAGTTCAGACAAGTAAGCCGGACCTTGGCCATTTAATGCTTTATATGTTAAAAGGAGGATTTTGAAATCTGCCCTAAACTTAACCGGGAGCCAGTGTAAGGATTTAAGAACTGGAGTTATGTGTTCATATTTTCTTGTTCTTGTAATAATTCTTGCAGCCGCATTTTGGATTAACTGGAGGCTGTATAAAGAACAGTTTGAACAGCCAGTGAACACCGCATTACAGTAGTCAATCCTACTAGAGATAAATGCATGAATTAATTTCTCACAATCCTGTTTATTTAGAAGGCGCCTTAATTTCCTAACATTTTTAAGATGGAAGAAACATGTTTTGGACAACTTTGTAATATGTGCTTTAAATGACATGCTAGAATCAAAGATAACTCCTAGATTGCGGGCTGATTCAGTAAAATTAATTGGGATTCCAACTGAGTTAAATGTCGACAAAATATTGCTGTGATCAGCGTCATTCCCTCCAACAATTAACATCTCTGTTTTATCTGTATTTAAAGACAAGTAGTTCTCATTCATCCATTCCTTTAATTCACTAACACAACTAATTAAAGACAACATCGGAGAAACTTCATTTGATTTAAATGAAAGGTATAACTGGGTGTCATCTGCATACGAGTGAAAATTAACATTATGTTTCCTAATGAGAGATCCCAGTGGAAGCATGTAAAGTGAAAACAGTAAAGGTCCCAGTACTGAGCCCTGTGGGACACCATATTGAACTTCTGTGTATAATGATGGAGTACTGTCAGCACATTTCTGTACATATTGGAATCGATTTGATAAATAAGAACTGAACCAAGCGAGCACGTGGCCTGTAAGACCAACATCATTTTCTAGCCTGTGCAGTAAAATAGAATGGTCAATGGTGTCAAATGCTGCACTTAAGTCTAATAACATAATTACAGTGGAGTTTCCTTCATCAGAGGATATCAGAATGTCATTTACAACCCGTGTTAGTGCAGTTTCTGTACTATGACCAGTGCGAAAACCAGACTGGAATTTCTCAAATAAATTGTAATGCATAAGGTGTGACTGAAGCTGACTGGCGACTACTTTTTCTAGTATTTTAGAGAGAAATGGTAAATTTGAAATAGGCCTATAATTATTTAGTATGTGTGGGTCTAGGTCTGACTTTTTAAGTAAAGGTTTAATGACTGACACTTTTAGTGCATCAGGTACTGTGCCATGCAGTAATGAACTATTGATAACGGTTAGAATAGGTGCTGCAAGAACATCCATTGCACTTTTTACTAGTTTTGTTGGCACTGAATCTAGGGAACAAGTAGAGGGCTTCATTTTAGTAATTAAAGTTAAGACTTCCTGCTCAGTTACAGGATTAAAATTACTAAAGTGCTGAATGCAATGTGCAGCAGGGTCTGCTAAGCTGTGTTTTTAGGACAGGGAGGAGTAGCTGATGAAAACTGGGCAGACTGGGTGGAAAAAGTTCGAGCCAGACTGAAGTCACTGGAAATGATTTCCTTGTGTGTCAATACACTTTTCTGCACACTGTACCATATTGTCATAGACGCGACGCAGCTCAGCCGCTTCAATTTTTCCAATTTCACTCAGAATATCGTCCTTCAGTTCCTCTAATGTCTTTGGATTATTGACATACAATTTTCCCTACAGATTGCCCCACAAGTAAAAGTCACAAGTGGATAGGTCCAGTGATCTTGGTGGCCACAAACCTTTGCTGACAGTTCGTTCTTCTGTGAAGATGTTGTGAATTCGAGAAAGTGACTCACAAGAAGTGTGACATGTCGCTCCATCCATGTCGCGATGGCACTCACCTGTATAATAGCTCGAGCCAAACGGGTGGAGATGATTCGGTTTTTCGTGCGCCACCTTTCACTGTAAAAAATGTGATTGTAAATTTACAATAAATTACTGGCTACAACATGCATTACTTTTACCATATTTTACTGTATCATATTACAGTACATTACAATAAAATTACCATACCACACAGTGACTTCACAGTATGGGGAACAAAATTACTGTCCTGTAGCAGTATGTTAACCATTTCCAGTTTACATTAATCTGCTTTATTTTGACATGCCAACTGTAAAAGTAATGCAACTCAGTAGCCAGTAATTTACTGTAAATTTACAGTTGCAATAACAATATTAAATACTGCAAAGGACATTAAAACAACCTTGATCGTCCACCCTATTCACCTAATTTCCTTAAATTTACATCAAGTTGAGTTCTGAAGGTCCCTAAAGTCCCCTTGTCCACCTCACTACTTGTTCACTTGTTCGTTGTGTTTGTGGTTTTCTGTATGAGTTAAAACCTTTTGATGTTTCTACAAAATATGTTTCCATCAGTGTCCCTTTAGTCAGGATTTGACTTTTATCAGTCATTTTACAACACATATCATCTTCAAATTATTGAAACAGTCCGTATACCAACCGGCATGGTGAGAAATGTGTTTGTCTGGCACGTAGCACACCGAGGCCGATTGAAACCACCACATAATGGCCCATTCCAAGTCTTGAAACACGGAAACAAGGCCTTCGTGCTTAACAAATGTAGCAAATGGCAAACAATCTCAGTTGATCGCCTGCGCCACCACCACCTACTCAAAGCATCATGATGCTCCAACAATGATGGATGGATTAAAAGCCAGAAGTCTACGTGACCATCATCATCAAGTCCTTCCGTGAGAACCCTAAATCCAAAGAGGACTGTTTCATTTATGTGAGGTGGTATGCCCAGAGGGGACTGGGCGGTCTCATGGTCTGGAATCCCTACAGACTTTATTTTTTTCTCCAGCTGTCTGGAGTTTTTTTTTGTTTCTTCTGTCCACCCTGGCCATCAGACCTTACTTTTATTCTATGTTAATTAATGTTGACTTATTTTATTTTTCTTACTGTGTCTTTTATTTTCCTATTCTTCATAATTTAAAGCACTTTGAGCTACTTTTTGTATAAAAATGTGCTATATAAATAAATGTTGTTGTTGTAAAGCCAGATCCGTCCCCTGTTAATAACCGTTGTCCTACAGCCATTGATGCACCTGTGCCTACTGAGCCCAAACCTGCCTGAGTGTGTGTCCTAACCAAGTTAACAATAATGTCTGTACTTGGGAATTCTGGGGGTCCTGTGTAGTGGCTATAGGTGCTGCGATAGTGCAAGAAAACAATTCGCATGCATTACAATATGGGAGGGAGTGGGGTGACAAGGTCAGAGGTGAGTCACTCGCTGATTAAAGTGCATTGTGCTGAATAAAGGATAGCAGTTTACCAGATTCAAGAAAACGTTACTTGCTCTGCTTTCTTCTCTCGTGAAGCACTAGATTGCCATATTAAGCAGAGGCATCTGTGATTTTTATTTCCATTGTTTATGCAATTACTTTGGCGTGTTTTTAGGATAGGAGGAAGTACCAGTGCTGAACCTCATTTAGAGTTCCATGTAGGCTTCAACCAGCACTTCCATCGATACTAGAGGATTTTTCCTGTGCCGCTACAGCAGACCCAGCAGGACCCTGTAAAGTGACAGTCTGTCGCCTGGCGTTTATAAATGTATACGTGGTGCTCTGAGGACCTCATCTGGTCAAAGCGTATAGCAACAGTGTTGGATTAACAAATCTCAGAACGGCTAACATTATGTTAATCTTACAACTGGCTTGAAGAAGGGGTTTGAGGTGCCTTGAAATCTTGCATGTTGTAATCTGTTCAGTTAGACAATAAAATGTCACATTTTGCTTGACATGTCATTCAATATTTTACAAAAGGCAAAATAAATTAGTCACTAAAAATATGCAACGCTACTCCGCCCGGAAGGTGGAATTGAACCACTCTGCCGCTAGGCAGCTACAGGTTTGAAGCCTGCACCACGGACCACCGAGGTTCATCCGGGCGAATACTAAAATGCGGCTTCTCAGTATATAAAGCTAGGCGTAGAGTCGTCACTTTTACAATGTGGTACCTACTCATCAAAATTATTTAAACAAATGAGTAATCTACAATGTACATCTGAGAAAACAATCAGTTTTGACTCTTACAGAAGGTTAAAAAAAGATCATTAGGCAAAGGAGAATGCAAACCAAACAAGCAATGTTTGTTGTAAAACTGGGAATAAATGCAAAGCAGCGAAAAGCCGATTGGTCCTCGTAAAATCCTGGCTCAATTATTAACTGATTGCCTTTCTTACGTTTCTTGTCAGTGATGGAAGGCGGCCAAAGTCTGAAACGCGCTGGATCTGAGAGGGTCATAAAGCTGACGACGGGTCTACAATTGTCTGCATCACTGAATATTTGATGGAAGTCGACTGGAAATCTGTAACACATCCAAGACTGAGTGACCTAACTAGAAATAAGAAACAGCATAAATCAGGGGTACATAACTGAATTAAAAATAAAAGAATGGAAACTTTGCTTTTAATTTAAAAACGTGTAGAATTTAGTTACCAACTTTTTACAATACATATTTCTAATCTGTAACATTTTGAAGTATGCTTCTATAGTGGGGTGAATGGGTGAAGTTCACTGCGAAGAAGACGCACTTTTGCAGTAGGTAGCAGGTTGGGGATGCGCTTTGGGAAGAAATAAGAGAATCACATTAGACTTGCCGCTTCTCAGAAGGCTCGATTTAGAAACCGCTGATTCTCTGAACTAAACAGACGGTCATATCAAATCAAAATAATTTCGACAAACGAACTCAGTTTTATACCACACTTTCATCTAATTTTTCTTGAATTCTCTTCGAAACATTATTATGCAGTACTTTAAAATTCAGAAGGTTGCGCACATTTTCAAGTAAGACTATACATGGAAACAGATAAAATATGATAGAGCATAATAAACACGGTGCAATGACTTTGAAATTTAAACATAAAAGCATATTGTTTGAGATTTGTTAAGAGTAATCTACCTCCTGAAGTTTTTAGAAAGCTGCGGTAATTGATTGCTGAGCATACACATCGAGACGGAATTACCGTGCGCTAACTGGTTGCGCCACTGAAGGCCTTGGGTCCTATACAAATGAAATCTATTATTATTATTATTATTATTATTATTATTATTATTATTATTATTA
>JANRMT010062796.1:98300738-98367454 GCA_026402145.1 Polypterus bichir lapradei | reverse complement strand
TATCTATCTATCTATCTATCTATCTATCTATCTATCTATCTATCTATCTATCTATCTATCTATCTATCTATTAATGGTAGATATTGATCATTATGGTGGTCTTGTCTTATGGGAATTCCACAAATACAAGAGAACTTCACCAAACAGATCATATGTCCAGTTCTTTTAACACTAGGCCTCACTACCTGCCTATGATTTACAATACAATAGTGATGATGAGCACCCGGTATAAATAATATTTTACACAAAAACAAGCAAATTCTTTGGATATGTGTGCAGTTCCACTCTCAATACCACTAGTTTGACTTCATAATGTCACCCTAATCCCAGAGTTACTATCTTTTTAAACCATAAAGCATGTTTGAACGTATCCTGAAAACATTTCATTGGTTGAAAAAAACGGAAGACTTTGAGGTCCAATTTGTATCTCTGGATCCTGAGGTCAGGCGAAAGGAGCGATTCAAATGTAAATGTTCTTAAAAATCAGATCTTTGGGTTCCTCTTCACTTTCCTGTTTCTTCTTAAACTGCTTCTCGCTCTCTTCTGGTTTATGGCAGCATAGTTTTTGGGAGCATGCTTTTCCACAAGCCAGCCAACACTGCATTTGTTTCTGAGCTGGGGTCGTGATCTCCGGTTGGATGGTGACTTGCTGTATGCCCACATTATTAAACACAGCAGAGATTCCAGCGATGAGGGCCGGGTAGCTGGTGTTGTCACGGCACTGAACATGAACAGATGCCACCAGGTGAGATCCCACCAGCTGCCAAACATGCAAGTCATGGAAAGCCACCACTTCAGGAAGTTGGCTGATCTGGTGCCCTATGTTGGCAAGCTGAATATGAGCTGGCACACCTTGAAGGAAAATGAAGCCATGGTGCTTCACTTCTGGCAGGGCTAAAGTCAAAAGCACTAACACTGTAAGAAAGGAGAATATTGGATCCAAGTAAAGGAAAAGATTACAGCGCCATCCATGCATGCAGTTGTGGCTCATCAGGAGATGTGCAAGCCCATTGGCCACCACCAGCACAGGTCCCACCATACATTTCCCATTTACCAAAGCCGAAACAAAGAGACAACAAGATGACTGCAGACTGCCTGTGGATGCCGGCTCACTCTCTGGTCTTCTGCTGACTGCTTCATCTGAAAGTATAGGAAGAAGGTCACAGATGTCAGTCAAACATGTCTTTACGTTTATTAATCATCATGATAGGCCTCTTCTTCACATGTCACACTACAGAGTCAGTGCACCTCTGTTTCACAATGTGCTGCCATTATCAAATATGGAATATGACACATATAAGTGACAATAACCAGCTTGAAAAAGGTGACAGACAGAATCAACTGCTTAACCTCATATAACCTAATATAAACACTACATGAATACAGTGGCCTCAGAAAGCATTACCACCCCTTCACTTTCTGAACACTTTATTGAGTTGTCGACTTTTATATTGTATTGTGCACAGTTTTAATCTCCAGGCCACAAAAAAGACAGAGCAGTGCTAGAAACCTAAGCCTAAACCTGAGCGGTGGTTAAATGATGCCATTCGTACTTTTAGACGAGCAGAGTGTAAATGTGAAAACAACAAGCTATAGCAGTCTTTAAAAATTTTATGAGACTACCAAAAAGCTGTGACATCTGCTCAAACAAAGTATTTCTCAGATATTGATCTCAATAAATTCCATTGACCTAGACTTGTATTTAACACTGTAAGCACTCTTCTTAACCCAGCTGTTCCTAAATGTCCTTTCACAACATCAGTGGTCCGTGAGGGTTTTCCCCAATTTTTTGTCTTAAAAAGTTGCTAACATCCCATTAGGAATGAAAAAAATTAAAAAAGAGAGATCTTCTAAATATCTTACTGGTTTCACTTTGACAACAATGAGGTCTGAAAGAAATACAGTGGAGACACGTTCTTTAGCCAGACCTCAGAGAAAAATACCACAAGGGTCTCCTCTTGAGTTTCATCAGAGATCTCAGTAAAGTCACACAATGGGCTCAGATGTTCCAAGTAGTGTCTCCATATTTTTTTTTTTTTTTTTGAGATTCGCATTGTGTGCTCAGTAATAAATGATGAAATGTACGAACAATTGTTTGTGGTGTTAAACACTTCACTATGATTACAAAACTGTTGTCCTTGCTTCTGTATAATTTATAGTGCTGTTCACTAATTAGAGCATACTCAGTCTGGAAGAAAAGGCAGGTGGTGTGACATTGTGGTTAAGTTGTTGGACTTTGAACTCTCAGGTTGTGGGCTAAAATCCCACTTCTGACACCACTACATCATCTGCCTGTGCTTCAATTGAAAGGAGAGGTTAGGAGCAGGCACTGATGCAGCCCATTGCCGCACCCACCACATGACAAATCCACTCAGGATCCCAGATTAGGACCTGAGTGCGGCCATACAACAGGTGACCCCTCAGCACCACACTAGTTCAGATGGAATGGAACCAGTGTGAGGTTTTTTATGGTGGCCGGAGTGACAATCCTGCCACCAACTCCAAGGTTTTTCCCTGCAGGATTGAGGGCCTACATGCAGGACTGGATGTAGGTTAACATCATACCCAGGACGGAGCAATTGCAGGTTAAGGGCCTTACTCAAGGGTCATGCAGGACTGGATGTAGGTTAACATCATACCCAGGACGGAGCAATTGCAGGTTAAGGGCCTTACTCAAGGGTCACTTTTGGTGTTGTAAAAGATCAGCCCGGACACAGACAGACACACTGGGACAGCCAAATCCAAAACACACACTTTTTATTTGGCTTCTTCCTTCTTAACATACAGTGCACAAACCACCACAACAAATTCTGCTCTCAGCCCTTATTTTTCTTCTTCTTTTTCTTTCCTTCTGCCACCTTCACTCCTCCAATCAGAAGCTCCGTCCTCTGCCTCCCAACTCCGGCTCTCTGAATGGAGTGAGGCGGCCCCTTTTAAAATGCACCCAGATTTACTCCAGGTGCTCTCTGATGGTCTTCTTGTAATACTTCCTGGTGTGGCGGAAGTGCTGCATGGGCACCCTCTTCTATATATTTATTGATATATTTATGGAAACTATATAGCTGTTGTTTTAAATATGTACTCCATAAGTAAAAATTGACTTGACTTGACTAGAAAGAGTCCAGAGAAGAGCGGCTATGCTGATTCCAGGACTGCAGGGAATGAGTTATGAGGAAAGATTAAATGTAGGGCTGCTGTTCATTTAAAATTTAGATTAGGTGTCCTAAATACACTGTACCCTTATCATGTAATTACCTGTATAATTACAGCGTAACTAGTTGTTATAACCTTGTAGTTACTGCGTAATACAGTGTAACACCATAATTAAGTACTCAATTGTAATTGTTATTCCACAATTTATATACATTTTTATTATTATTTTATTCTTAAATTTTGAATTGTGATGAATCGAACAATTAAAATTTTCAAATCAAAGTTAACTACTTGTTAATACCAATTGTAACAAAGGCGCTATATAGACACCTGACCCGACACAGAAGGACACGGAGGCACGTATAAAATGCACACAGATTTTATTTTTCTTCACCCGTGGGTGCACGTCTTCCCCGTGACCCACAGGCAATACACAGTCCCAAATACCACACGCTGAACCACAACACACTTTTCTTCCTCTACCACCACGCCTCCTCAAGCTTCGTCTCCTTCCTCCCAACTCTGGCTCTTCGAGTGGTGGTGGCTGGCCCTTTTTATAACCCACCCGGAAGTGATCCAGGTGCTTGACCACCTGGTCCTAATTGCACCTCCGAGTGGGGCTGAAGATTCATCCAGCCAGGCTGCTGAGTCCATGCAGGCTCCCTCTAGCGGCCATCCGAGCCACCAACCAGGCTGTGGAGGACTCCATCTCCCATGGAGCCCTGCGGGTGGTTGGGGAATCACCGTCAGCCATGGAGGCTGCCACCAAGCATCCCGGGGGAGGTACTGGACTGCCCATGGTGGCTCCCCCGGAACATAAGCAGCAGGGGCATCCCTGCCGGGCATGGGACCCAGCTGTCCTTCACACAATTTATTGTATTTCCTTCAAGCCTATTAATGCTCTTCTATAAACCAGAAATAACTCAGCGATTAATTTCGAATAAAAAAAAAAACAGTTTTAATAATTGCTTGCCTATGCATATTAAATTATTCCAGTTACTTTATTGAACAATTTCAAGTAACAGAAACAACACCCAAGGACCACCAACCCTTGGAGGTTGCTATAATATTTGGAAAGACCAATATATTTGGTTTGGACTGCTGTGTTGCAAGATAACATACCAAAAGCACTAACAATTACACATATAATTAAATATTAAAATAAAACAAAACATCAAATTCTGGTTCATCTATTGTGCACAATCAGCACTGGTAGAGCTCAGGTCATGTGCTTGTGCGAGATACACGAGTCAACTCCGTCACTGTTACCTGGAGAGAAGAAGTCATTCATTAGATTGGAAATGAGTATAGATTATGCTTTGAAATAGCAAAAAATAAAATGGGAAAACTTCTAAATAAGTATCTGATTGACTTATTTATTTAGATGTTTTAAATTACACATTATCATAGAATTTATTATTTATGATTGATAAACTAAGTCTATCTTAACCTTCCGTCCAAAGGGATGGAAATATTAGCCTGATCAGTTTACACAGATTATTGCCTAGTTTTATTAGTTACGGCATAATATAGGCTAAAATACTTTAAAATATTAGAACAATCTGGATGAGAACAGGCCATTCACCCCAAACAAAGCTCGACAGTCCTATTGACTTAATTCTTCCACAATACCATCAAGTCCTACTGTCTACCACACTCTCTGTGTGAAGAAAAACTTCCCAATGTTTGAACCAAATTTCCAACGATGTCCCTCTGTTACTGATGAACTCATTTTAAAGTCACCGTCTCTATCCACTGTACTAATTCCCTTCATAATTTTAAACACTTCACTCAGGTCTCCTCTTAATCTTCTTTTTCTTAAACTGTAAAGGCTCAGCTCTTTTAATCTTTCCTCCTAACTCATCCCCTGTAGCCCTGGAATCAGCCTAGTTTCTCTTCTCTAGACTTTTTCTTTTGCTGCTATGTCCTTTTTGTAGCCTGGAGACCAAAAGTGTTCCAGATGAGGCATCATCAGTGTGTTATAAAGCTTGAGCAGACCCTCCTTGGACTTGTACTCCACACATCAAGGTGCTATATAACCTGACATTCTGTCAGCCTTCTTAATGGCTACTGAACACTGTCTGGCAGTTGATTCTGTCGAGTTTACTACGACTCCTAATTCCTTCTCATAAGGTGAACTTTTGGTGTTACATTCATATTGTGGCTACAGGAGACTAAATATGCATCTGCATACAATTGAATGAAAATTATGTGATAAGTCTCCTGTCATAAAACTGATGTACATCAGTGTATGCCTTCTGTCATACATTCAGCTATTAGAACATTAGAACAATCTGGTCGAGAGCAGGCCATTCGGCTTAATAAAGTTCGCCAGTCATATCCACTGAATTCCTCTAAAATAGCATCAAGTTAAGTTTTGAAAGTCCGTAAAGTCCAACTGTCTACCACACTACTTGGTTGCTAGTGTCTATCTTTCTTTGTGTAAAGAAAAATGTCCTAATGTTTGTGTAAAATTTACCCTGAAACAAGTTTCCAACTGTGTCCCGTGTTCTTGATGAACTCATTTTAAAGTCACAGTCTCGATTCACTGGACTAATACCCTTCATAATTTTAAACACTTCAATCGTGTCAACTCTTAATCTCCTTTGTCTTAAACTGTAAAGGCTCAGCTCTTTTAATTTTTCCTCATACTGGGGGGCTACTCATCCCCTGTAGCCCTGTAATCAGCCTAGTTGCTCTTCTCTGGACTTTCTCTAGTGCTGCTATGTCCTTTTTGTAAGCTGGAGACCAAAACTGCACCCAGTACTCCAGATGAGGCCTCACCAGTGTGTTATAAAGCTTGAGCAGAACCTCTTTTGACTAGTGTCACACACGTGTGTTTGGGGCAAACAGATGCAGTTACCTGCTGACCCAGGGGTTGGCACTGCCCTCTAACTCTTTCTCCACTCTCCCTGCAGAACAACTGAAAGAATCTTTACAATAATGACATCACTTCCGGGTCCAACCCTCACGATCCCACCTCTTCCTGATGTCACTTCCGGTTCCAGAATGCCTTTCATCCTTGACATCACTTCCTGCAGCCAACTATATATACCGCCTCCATTTTCTTTTTGTCAGTTCCGTTTTGGTCTGTGAAGATGTCATTTCATTTTTTGGGCTACAGTATACGGGGGATCCCCCCAAATCTTTGACGGTGTTTGTGTCCTTATTTTACACTTGTAACAGATAACATACAATTAACTAAACAGCAATAACATACCATGTCTGCTTGTCTGAGTGAGAGATGAGGAATCAAGTGATTCCATTCTGTATCATCTGCACTTTAGCTGCTCATACAGGGTTAGCACTTACACTGTGCTGTTTCAGGTCAGATATTCCTCATTTTACGACTGAAAAAGCTCCACGACAAACGTATTTGTCTCCAAGGACAGGGCAGATCCACTCACATTCTGTCTCCCGCTCAGACCTATAACCTGACAGCCTCTTGTGTTTTGAGGGCAAACTTCCATTTTATACATGACTGTGCATAGCATCTTGTTCTGGATATTCAGCTATGCTGTGCAATGTGACTTTTTCTTTCTTTTTTATCATCAATATGTTAATACAACACAAAGGCAAGAATGACGCTGATGTTCATTGTCATTCAGCACACAGTGCTTGTAAATCTGCAACTATAGCATGACACAAAAATGAAATTCACTCTACTTTGCAGATGAACCAGGAATTGCTTTCTTTAGGCAACAGAAGTTGCTTCTTAAGTGCCTCCATCTCTTCTGTCAAGTGGGCTTGGAATAGAGAGAGAGACGTTGTAGCAGAGGCTCCACTTACAACGGCGGTATCAGGCTCAGTGGCTACAGTTTTTCATTCTGCCTCTTTTCCTAAATCAGTGACCCATTTTCACTGCTAATTAACTTATTTTCCCTTCATTTTAATAGCCCTGTTTTTTAAGGCTTCAGACCTCTGAATTGATTCTTTTCTTCATTTAATGGCAGCCAAACAGAAATGTCAGATGAAGCGAGTTAACAGATGACCAGCTAAATCTGGGCTGCAAACTCCAACCAATTTCAGTCCAACCAGTTTCTTAATGAGAAGCCGATTCTTTCTGTTAATTAAACCCATTATTTAATTCCACGGCTTGTTGCTGCTCTCATTCTGCCATTTCCAAAGCTTGATTTTCTGTTTCTTTTTTTTTTGTAAGGACACTGTCAAAATGATTTGGTGACCTGAGCAGATCAATGCTACTGAGACCTTCACCTTTCTTGATTTTCAGATACTGAGGTTAGCTGGTCACGTGGTGGCTCATTTTATGTCTCATTATTGTTTGGCTGCTAATTAAGGAATAAGAAATAACTAAGGGATATGAGTCAAGTTAATTAAAATGAAGACAAAAGAAGTTAATTAGTAACAAAAACTGGTCACTAATTATGAAGATGGTTAGAATGAAAACCTGTGGCCTCTGCGGTCCTCCAAGACTGGAGTTGGACATCCCTGCCTTACAAGGATAAGTGTGGCTCAGCAGCAAGTGGCACATCTCCCTGCCAACAGAACAGGTGTGGCACCTGTGCACATACAGTCATATGAAAAAGTTTGGGAACCCCTCTCAGCCTAAATAGTAATTTACTCTCCTTTCAACAATAAAGATAACAGTGGTATGTCTTTCATTTCCTAGGAACATCGGAGTACTGTGGTGTTTTCCGAACAAAGATCTTTTAGTGAAGCAGTATTTAGTTGCATGAAATTCAATCAAATGTGAAAACTGGCTGTGCACAAATGTGGGTCCCCTTGTCCTTTGGCTGATTTGAATGTCTGTCACTGCTCAATGCTGATTACTTGCAACACCATATTTGTTGGATGAGCTCGCTAAGCCTTGAACTTCATAGACAGGTGTGTCCAATCATGAGTGGTAAAAGGTATTTAAGGTGGTCAGTTGCAAGTTGTGCTTCCCTTTGTCTCTCCTCTGAAGAGTGACAGACAGCATGGGATCCTCAAAGCAACTCTCCAAAGATCTGAAAACAAAGATTGTTCAGTTTCCTGGTTTAGGGGAAGGCTACAAAAAGCCATCTCAGAGGTTTAAACTGTCAGTTTCAAGTGTAAGGAATGGAATCAGGAAATGGAAGGCCAAAGGCACAGTTGCTGTTAAACTCAGCAGGTCTGGTAGGTTAAGAAAAATACCGGAGAGGCATATGGTCAGGATTGTGAGAATGGTTACAGACAACCCACAGATCACCTCCAAAGACCTGCAAGAACATCTCGCTGCAGATGGTGTATCTGTACATCGTTCTACAATTCAGCGCAATTTGCACAAAGAACATCTGTATGGCAGGGTGATGAGAAAGAAGCCCTTTCTGCACTCACGCCTCAAACAGAGTCACTTGTTGTATGCAAATGCTCATTTAGACAAGCCTATTTCATTTTGGAACAAAGTGCTTTGGATTGATGAGACAAAAATGGAGTTATTTGGTCATAACAAAAAGCGCTTTGCATGGCGGAAGAAGAGCACCGCATTCAAAGAAAAACACCTGCTACCTACTGTCAAATTTGGTGGAGGTTCCATCATGGTGTGGGGCTGTGTGGCTAGTTCAAGGACTGGGGCCAGATAAATTCAACCCAATATCCACAAATTCTTCAGGATAATGTTCAAGCATCAGTCACAAAGTTGAAGTTACGCAGGAGTTGGATATTCCAACAAGACAATGACCCAAAACACAGTTCGAAATCTACAAAGGCGTTCATGCAGAGGGAGAAGTATAATGTTCTGGAATGGACGTCACAGTCCCCTGACTTGAATATCATCGAAAATTTATGGGATGATTTGAAGCAGGCTGTCCATGCTCGGCAGCCATCAAATTGAACTGAACTGGAGAGATTTTGTATGGAAGAATGATCAGAAATACCTCCATCCAGAATCCAGACACTCATCAAAGGCTATAGGAGGACAGCGTCTAGAGGCTCGAAGGAGCAGAAGGAGGCTCAACTAAGTATTGATGTCATATCTCTGTTGGGGTGCCCAAATTTATGCACCTGTCTAATTTTGTTATGTTTCATATTTTCTGTTAATCCCATAAACTTAATGTCACTGCTGAAATACTACTCTTTCCATAAGGCATGTCGTATATTAAAACGAAGTTGCTACTTTGAAAGCTCAGCCAATGATAAACAAAAATCCAAAGAATTAAGAGGGGTTCCCAAACTTTTTCATATCTACACGACAGATCAGGTAGTTATACCACATTGCCAGCAGGAGCATAAAATAAAGGGTCCGTTCACATGAAAATCTACTAATCATGTGTATAAGGTGCCCCAACACTGGACTGTATGTTGGGGAAACTGGTCAGACACTGCGCCAGCGAATGAACTCACACAGATTTCATGTCAATCAGAACAGTGTTGATCTTCCGGTGGTAGCACAATCTTAACAGTAATGGCCACAGCATAAAGGATCTGAGGGTCACTGTGCTTATGGGTAATTTCAAGACCCAACAGGAGTGGAAAGAATGGGAATACAAACTTATGCGTAAATTCCATCTATCCATCCATCCATTATTCAACCCACTATATCCTAACTACAGGGTCACGGGGGTCTGCTGGAACTAATCCCAGTCAACACAGGGTGCAAGGCAGGAAACAAACCCTGGGCAGGGTGCCAGCCCACTACAGGGTGCATACACACAAACATACCTACACACCAACCACACACTAGGGACAATTTAGAATCACCAATGCACCTAACCTGCATGTGTTTGGACTGTGGGAGGAAACCGGAGCACCCGGAGGAAACCCATGCAGACAACATGCAAACTCCTATGCTTAAATTCAATACTCTACAAAATGGTCTGAACAGAGACGAGAGTTTTATGACCAGATATGTGGACTAACGGACTGATTGACCAGCTGACTACATCAGAGGCCTATCTTACTGACAAATGCACTTCAAATAAACCTTACAGGACTTTCTCTAGTGATGGTTATCTTATCTCTACATGTTATTAGTTCATTGTTCTCTTCTTTAAGGGTTAATTCGTCTAAGGTTTATTAATTTTGCTAACATTTGAACAAAACAGTTGTTAAGATGAAAGCAAAAAATCACTTTGCTGTCCCAATATAAGCGAGAGTATTTTTCAGTTTCTTTGTCACACCTTGCCTGATGAAAGGGGCCTTAGCTGCCTCGAAGGCTTGCATTTGTAATCTATTTAGTTAGCCAATAAAAGGTGTCATTTCACCCTACTTTCTCCTTTAAGGATAAAAGGAGAAAGCCATAGGAAATTCAGAAGGTTTGAAGGAACCATGACTAGATAGCGTAGGTTTAGAGGAGACAGAATGCAATTGTGTTTGTTTTGTTTCTTTCTTCCTTATGTTTCTAATATTTTACTCTCCTTTGTGATGTTAATACTTGGACTGAAGGATCACTTCTGGACTATCTGGTGTTGTTTGTTGGGAAGAGGATGTGCCATACAGTGACCCAATCATCACAGAATATGTTATTTTGAAGTGTGTCCGCCACAGTTGGAGTGCTTTATAGGCTTCTTTTCACTAACCTGCAGAGTTTGGTTCTTCTATCGCTTCACAGATGCTCCTTGGCTTTTCAAGTGATAAATCCATCTCTGTTACTTCACAGTGTATTGTTGAGCAGTTGTCCTTGACATCTGAGATGCCCATCCTGTGTTGGTTTCCCAACGTGCAGCACCCAAGCTGTGATTGTGCACTGCTTGACTCAGCCTGCCAGTCGTCTCGGTGTGTTCGGGGGTTTTGGAAAATGACTGTGGTGTCACATTCGGGTTGACTTTTCTCTGCTGCTTTACTTGAAGGGCAACCTGGAAACAAATTGAAAAGCATTTAAATTATGCTTTTAGGGTTTAGCCTACTTAAAGATTTTGCCAGCTTTAAGATGTAAGATTTATCTAACCTAACTTTTACAGTGTTAATGTTGTTCTTGCACAATGTACCATGACAGTGCTATCTGTCAAAATGAATTCTTCAGACAAAGCAAAGGATTCTAGCAATTTCCTCCAGTTTTCATGTATGGATTTAACCTGCCCTCTGCTGGTTGAAAGAAACAATGTCATAAGAAGACAGGTGCATTGACCAGTAAATGTTCAGTTTAGATAAGTCAAACAATCCCAAGGTGCTCTAGGTTCAAATATGGTGTCACTGTGCAGTTTCCAGGTTCTCCATGTGCTGTGTGTTATGTGGCACCTGCATGTTTATCAAACAGAAAGACTCAACTTAGGGAGAGCAGCTTCTTGAAAACTGTCATTTGTTTTCACATTTTCTTTAGAATTTTTTAAATTTCTTTGTCCTTTGTGGTGGACAACTGGGGCTCAAGTCCAGTCGGGACGCCTGGAAGATGGAAGGACCAGGGGAAACTGAGGCAATACCTCCCCCCCTGGGACACTAGAGGGCAGCCCTCCTGGGTGGCTGTGACACCACGGATTCCCACAGGGCATGTCGGGAACTGGCGTTTGGTGAAGCCCTGTTGGGTTCTGTGGGGTCCACCAGGGGGAGCTGCAGAGCCCTGTAGAGGACCTCCAGTGCACCTAGGAGTGATTCCAGGTAATAGTGATGAGCCACCTGGAACACTCCCAGGACCTGATTAAGAGGAGCCACTTCACGCCATTGAAGAGCCGGAGTTGGGTGGAAGAGGATGGAGCTTACGAGGAGTGGAGTAGAGGCGGCAATAGAGAGAAGAAGAGAAAGGACTGTGAGTTATTTGTGGTGATTTGTGCACGGTGTGTGAAGTGCAAAGGACTGTAAAGAAGAGAACTGAAAATAAAAAGCGTCAATTCGTGTAAGTGTGCCTCTTGTGTCTGTCTGTGCCAGGTTAAGCGCTGGTATAGCGCCATCTACTGTCACACCTTGTTTGCACGATGCAGTAGATTCAGAAAGCATTCATACATCTTCATTTTCTGCACAATTTACTGTGCTGTTAATTTGTTTGAAATGAAAACATTTGACATCTTAACCCATTAATTTACACTGCATTCAATAAAGCCATACAAATATAATGTATTACTATTATTATTATTGTTTCTATTCTTTAAAGTTCCGCTCTATTCACTCATGAAGCTGAATCCATCCCTTGAACTTAGGGCTACCATGAGATGGTTCACTTGATGGATCAAGCAGTGCCAAGGAGGACGATCTTCTGGAACTCTTGTATCTTGATATTACCAGGGATTTTGTTGGTGCAGTTTTCCAATCCCTTTGATGACCAGCCCCAGGATACCTATTACCAGTGGTATTATCGTGGTGTCCATACCCCACATTTTCTTAATTTCTATTTCTAGATATTTACATGTGGAGAGTTTTTCTGTAGTTTTTAGGCAGGTACGGATAGACATGTCGATGAGCAGACAAGATCTCTCCTTCTTGTTTCAATACTATACTGGGTCTGCTAGTCTTGATCTCTTTATCGATTTTTATTGCCATATCCCATAATATAGTCACCTTATTATTATTATTATTAGTAGTAGGGGCTTACCCTGTGCTCGCTTCGCTTGCCAACCCCCCTGGCCTGCGCTACGCGGCAGCCACTTCACGTCTCTGCTGACTCATTTAGGTGGAGTGGTGGCTCTGAGGCTAGGGATCCACCCTGCCAGTCAGAAGGTTGCTGGTTTGAATCCCGCAAATGCCAATAGGGACTCTGCTCTGTTGGGCCCTTGAGCAAGGCCCTTAACCTGCAATTGCTGAGTGCTTTGAGTAGTGAGAAAAGCGCTATATAAATGCAAAGATTTATTTATTTATTTTATTGTGAAGAGGTGGACTGAATGCACTCCAAGGAGATGCGGTCACTCCTCCGAAACCCCCTCTTAAACGGTGATACAACGGGAAACAAATACTTTTTTTTTTTACCTCCTCTTTGCTCGAACAGCTGCCGGATTGCTGCTGCTGCCGTGCCACGTTATCTGTATCTCACGTGGCGCTTCAAACATTTAAAAGCCTGTACAGAAGCTGTCTTTGTCATCTACTCTTTGTCTTTTATTTCCAGCTCCGAGCGTGGTTAAATCTCTTGGCACAAAGTCTCATCTCACGGGACGTAAGTTCTTGATATTTTAGTTTAGAATTTAAAAATGGAATAAGAATCTGAAAATCTAACAACATCACATTAAAGTTCAATAAATTCTGAAAAGAATGATACCAGACGTATATATGTAGGTTTTAAAATAATTTAGATTTAACATTGCACAAATCGTTGCACTTTTAGGCTTAGGATTTTATATATAGAGAGTAGATTATTATTATTATAAAGTTAAATGTAAAAATCAAAAACTGAAATCTCTTTTTCATATAAGTTTTCAGACCCTAATTCAGTAGTTTATAGAAGCTCCTTTAGCAGCTATTACTGCTTCAGATCTACTTGGGAAGGTCTCTATAAGTTTTACATACCTGAATTTGGGCAGCTAAACCCATTCTTCTTAACAGATCCTCTCATAATGCATTAAGCTGGATAGAAAATGTCTGTAAACCGCCATGTTCAGGTCTGTCTACATATGTTCTATAGGGTTTTAAAGTCTGGGCTTTGGGTGGGCTACTGCAGTGCACTCAGGACCTTGTCCCAATGCCACTCTAGCTTTGTCTTGGATGTATGCTTGAGGTCAACTGAAAGACGAGCTGTCTCCCCAGTCTGAGGTGGTGTGCACTCTGAATCAGATTTTCTTCAAGGACTTCTTTGTATTTGTCTGCACTCAACTTCCCCTCCATTCTATCCGGTCTCTGTCCCTGCTGTTGGAGAAGCTCCCCAGCCCCAAAATGGCATGATGCTTTCTCAGCTTCACCATAGGGATTATATTAGGCATGTGATGAACAGTGCCTGGACTTTGCCAGATATTGTTGTTGGAGTTCTGCCCAAAGAGTTCAATGATTGCCTCTTTAGACCATCAAATCTTTTTCCTCAGCTCTCAGAGTCTTTAAATGCTCTTTGGCACAGTCCAAGCAGGCTGTCATATGGCTTTTACTCAAGAGTGACTTCTGCCTAGCCATTCTACTTTGAACACATTATTGATGTCCTTAATTATACTTAAGAAGCACTCTAATAGCATGATGCTGTGGACACCTTGTTTAACCGTAGCCATGGCATTAGGCAGGTGATGAGCAATGCCTGGTCTTCTCAACACATTTGGGAGTTCTGCCCAAAGAATTGAATTTTTGCTTCATCATGCCAGAGTCATTTAACTCTTTCAGGGCGGATGTCGACTTTTGTCGAAATTCAGGGGTAGAGGACGGTAATCAGCTGTAAAACTCACCGTTACATTTTAGTTCGACACTCTTTGCTAGAAGGAAAGTTAGCTTCGTTAGATTACCTGCATATGCGTGAGTAGCAAAGAGCAAACAACCTCTAAAATGGCATCTACGTCTGGCGAGAGACTAAAGCGAATGTGCAAAGCAAAATACTCCATGGACGACATTTTGCGTATTATCGCCGAATCAGACTCTGACTTGTCGGACTCCAATTTTGATGCAAGTGATCTGAAGATGGAGATTGAAAATGAAAGTGAGGTACCGGCTTCAGCTGATCGGTCCCCAGCTGTTCCAAGTGCTGAACACGCTTGTGTAGCTGATGCGCCTACATAAACGTTCGCCTGGGAGGAACGCCACTTAAAATGAAAAGAGGTACAAACCAGACTGTGTCACACTGCTACAAGAAGACAGACCAGGCAGCCGGCCCACCACGCATTCCTACCTGCCATCGAGCTGCCCCTACACAGCCACCTGAGACCCTGAATAGGCACTGGCTACAGCCACAGCAACAGACGTTTTTACGTTGATTTACATGTGAAACCTTTGCTTTGTGTGCTTTTCGTAAAAGTGAGTTGCCTGCAAAAAATATTCAGCCCTCAAAGAGTTAAATCCTGCTTGACAAACAGACTTTCATGTGCTATTTTACTCTAGAGTGGCTCCCATCTAACAACTCTACGACTAAGTACCTTATTGATGAGGTCCAGTTTGAGCGGTCATTCTTCCGACAGGTTCTCCCATCTCATCAGAGGACTTCTGAAGTTCTGTTAGATGTTAGGTTAGGGGATAAGAGCCCGAAGGCATGCCTGGGTACGCTATTTTAATAAATACATTTTTGTTTAAAGGTATATGCACCTATTCTATAAAATGTCTAAAACTCCATAAAAGTTGTCCTAAAACTCTCTAAAAATCAGTATTAAAATATGCCTAAAATTTCCATTCATTTTTGTTATCCAATCCTAAACTAAACATCTGTGGGGTAGGGGCTGAATTAAATACCTCGGAGGATCGCATGGTTTGCAACCCTGAGATTAATCAGTTTTTATTAGCCCCTTGTGTTAATTTTCCCCTTTTAGGCCCTGATGTTAAGATCGCCCTAAAAGGCCCTAATGCTAAGACCTCCCTTTTGGGCCCTAAGGCTAAAATTTCCCTGTTGGACCTGGTTTATAATACTGCCGTTTTAAATCCAGAATCAGCCTTCCCACCATCAAACCCTGAAGTTAACATCTCTGGAGTAGGAGCAAAATTGAACACCCCCAGGACCGACCCTGAGGTTAATATATCCATTTTAGGGCCTTATGGTTATGACCATATTCCCTCAGTTGATTTATATGAGGAAGAGAAGGCGGATGAGGAGGTTTATTTAATTTTTGGTGGTTGGTGTAGGGAGCAGATAGGAAGGGAATTTAAAGAAAAGTTTCTGAAAGTGATAACGGAGTGCGGTTGGTGTTGGGACTCTGGAGATTTGGTGGGGTACATCAATCATCTGGAGGATGAACAAGGTTTGGGAGAGGAAAAATTATTCAGGGAAGTGGAAGAGTTGATGGAGGAGTGGGGCCAGAGAGTGGAGACAAGGGCAGGGACGGAACAGATGGAGGACAATAAACAGGGAGTGACACTAACGCCAAGAGAATGGAAGGACCGGGAGAGGAGTAGTATCTCCCCCGAGACATGAGAGGGTATCTGCCCTGGTTAGTGTCGGGGCCACGGGAACAGAGCTTGGAAGCTGGACAGTATCAGAGCCCTGGAATTCAGAACTTCTGCCACATTCGGAAGTGCCGCCAGAACAGTACTTCCCGGTGCCCATGCAGCACTTCCGCTACACCTGGGAGTGTTGCCAGAAGTTAATGGAAGAGCACTTGGAGCACTTGATGCAGTATAAAAGAGGCCTCCTTACTCCATTCGAGGAGCTGGAGTCGGGAGGCAGAGGACAGAGCTTGTGACTGGAGGAGTGAGAGCGACAGAGAAGAAGAAGAAGAAGAAAAGACAAAGAGAAGGACAAAGAGGGAAAAGGACTACGCAATAGTGCTGTGGGTGATTGTGCATGGTCGTTTAAAGGGCAGAAAAAGAAATAAACGTGTGCTTTTGAGACTTGTATGTCTCAGTGTCTGTCTGTCTGATCTCCACAGCCCTTATTGCCAGGTAGCTCTGTTTGATCTAATGGCCAACTTTAGGAAGAGTCCTCATGGATCCAAACTTTTTCCACTTCACAATTACTGAGAACACTGTGCTCCTGGGAACATTCAAAGAGTTAGAAATGGTCTTAAACCCTTGTCCTGTATCCATTCATCTCCACAATTTAGTTGCAGAGGTCTGCAGAGATTTCCTTGGACTTCATGGCTTGGTTTTTGTCCTGACCCGCAGTGTGAATTGTGGGTCCTTCTATACACAGGTACACGTTGGAATTTCTAAATGAAGTCCAACCAATTTCAGTTTGCCACAGACGGACTACAGTCAAGTTCTAGATACATCTCAAAGTGAACTCAAGCAAACAGGATGCACCTGACCTCCATTCAGAGAGTCGGAGCAAAGGGTCTGAATACTTAGAGGGATGAGACATTTCAGTTTTTGATTTGGGGAGAAGTTAAGCAAAGTGACACCTTTTATTGGCTAATTAGAAAGATTACAACATGCAAGCTTTCGAGGCAACTCAGGCAAGATGTAATGTACTGATGATTGTACTAATGTACTAATGATTTCACTTCTTGCCTGAAGAAGGGGCCTGAGTTGCCTCTAAAGCTTCCATATTGTAATCTTTCTAGTTAGCCAATTAAAGGTGTAATTTTGCTTAACTTCTCACCACATCCATAATGGCTAACATGGTACAACACCCTAGTTCTACAGTTTTTGATTTGTCATAAATTTGCAAACCTTTCTAAAAACATGTTTCTACTTTGTGGTGTTGTAGATTTAATTTTAAGTGGGTACATTTTTGATTTTTCTCCATCAATCTACAAAGTATGCAGAAGATTACGGGGTCTGACTGCTTTCTCAATATCTAGTAGGTTCCAGCTCACCATCTGGCAAACTTTGCTTACTTTTGTGTTCCAGACCTGAAGAATAGTCCCATATCAATGAAGGGTCATCCTCTGAACTCCACCATCCAGTGCAGCGTGTCCACGCTATGGCCAGGTTAAAGGCAATGCCTATCACTCCAGCGGCAAGTGCAAGCTCAGGCCTCTGGATGGGGTGCGGCCGCAGAAAATGACTGAGAATGTCTAGGGAGATGGAGGTGCACAATGAGGCGAGCAGCAGGGCAGATACCATCACACCAAATGGCTGCATCCTGGCCAAACCGTATGAGGAGGAGAATGTCACTGACCGATTAGCAAGCAGGCCATGGACCATGGGCAGGCAGAGGTGTAGGAGCACAAAAAGAGTGTGAAAGCTGTCCACCATGTTGATGAGGGAGTTGCACAATCTGCTGATGATGAGCTCCAGCAACAGGCAGAGGAGAGTTAGTATCAATATGCACCAATGACCACAGCTCATCGCCAACGGAGACATCCTGGGGGGCAAACAAAAAATCAAGTAAAATACAATGTAAGAGACAGTTAGATATCCTGAGCTAGACAAATCAGGCCTTCTTATCATTAGTAACTTCCTGATGGTCTTTATTTTACAGAGCATGTTTCACAGACAGCACCATCACAATATGCATGACCATGCACATCTACTGCTGTACTAATGGGTGATTTGGGGACAAGCAGGGAATCAGTGAACTGAAGTGAATCCATAACTGTGTTGTTTCATATTCCACGATAGAACTGAAAAAATCAGGGAAAGACGGTAATCGACGAGGAGCAGCACAACTGGGCCATTTTAATTTTATTTAGTGCTATTCCATATAGCACATCATACCAAAACTGGGAACATTTGTGGCCACGTGAGAAGCAGTCAAGATGAGGATCAGCATCTCCATCTCTGAGGTCATGGTTTTCAGTCGGAAAAGGATGGAGTGCCCCCTTCAGGTTGGGGAGGAAGTGCTATCTCAAGCAAAGGAGTTTAAGTATCTCAGGGACTTGTTCACAAGTAATGAAAGGTCAAGATGTTGACAAATGGTTTGGGATGGTGTCTGCAGTTATGTGGATGTTGTACTGGTTAGTAATAGTGAAGAAAAAGAGACAGAGAGAGAGAGAGATGATCCAAAAGGCAAAGCTCTCAATTTACAATTACGATTTACAATTGCCATTGTAGATTCAGGGAAGGGTGCTTTGGGTGGGTTTTGTGGGATTGTGGTGGGGGCCCCAAGCAGATTCCTCTCAGGATGTCACTCTGGATAGGGGTGGCACTGTTTGTTGCGATACCCCTTATTTTCCTTCTATGTCCAAAAAACATGAGCAGGTTAGAGTAAGAGACCCTCTGTGGGCATTGGACTAAAACCCTGCCCAAGGATGGATCCTGTTCTCCTCACAGTGATGCCAGAATAACACAGGCATGGGAATCACGTCACATCACGTTGTACCCGTGATGTCAATTTAATGTCATGTGTACTCAGTACAATAAAATTCTTAAATGCAAATCTCAAAAATTGCAAGAGCCACCCCCCCAAAAACGAAACACAGATAAAAAGCATACATATATAGAATGAAATGCACTTGCACACAATATGTGCAATATATAAATATACCATAATTTATACAATACTGTGAGTCTGACTGGTTATTCAGTAATCTTATGATCTGTGGGTAGACGCTGGTCTTCCTATACTGGTGTAAGTGTGAATGGTTCTGTACCATTTGCAAGCACAGTGATAATGATGATGATGTCCAAACACAATTTTAAGTATTCAAATACTAAACAGTTCATAAAAAATTTTGATATAGATCAGTTTAAACCAAATTGTCAAGAACTAGAAAGTGCTTTTGCACAAAGTCACTAAAACTGTAGCAAAAAGCCTCACAGTGAAAGGGATATCAACCTTCTGCATGAAAACCAAAAAAGCTCAAACATTAAATAAAATATTTATTTATCAAAAATGCTCTGTAACACGAAGAAGCTCAAATTGCCCAGAAACTGTTGCCATTACACAATAGGCCATCCACTGGTGAACAAATCCCAAAAAAGCAAAAATACAAAGAGAAGTTTAAAAGTAGAGCTAGGGGTCAAAAATCCAAAGAAAAATTAATAAGTGAAGTAATAATCACAAAAGAACTCAACAGCATCACCAAAAGTATTCAATGAACTGCAGGGGACTGTCTGCTCCCTCAGCCTTAATAGCACTGAAGGCAGTCACTTGACGGAGATGGACAGGTAGCTCTGCCTCTTGGGGAACCACCAACAAAAATACATGGAACATAATAGAACAAGCATAAACATATAAAGATGAAATAATTCACAAAACTAATAATACAAATAATAAACATAAATAGCAATATTAATACAAATGAATCGAACATGAGAAAAAAAGACACCTAAAAAGAATTGGAACACCAGCCAGGATGAAACATAACACAGGTTGATTTCTGGATGCAATTTTCACTCTATCCCAGTATTAGTGGAAATTGCTATTGCTTTTAGCAGTACATTCTGTCCTTTCAGCGCATTTTTGATATTCCAGACTTTAATCCTCTTCTAATTTCTATCCAAGCAGTGACTCTGAAGCGTGATGTTTCATTTAAAGATTAAATTTAAGTCACTGGATTTTGAGTCAGTGGGCTAAAGTAAAAACAGGCGCTGGGGCTGGAGCTCTGATCAAAGGGCACCATAATGAGCTTTGACTTGTGTTGTGTCGTTTCAGAGTGCCGTTATTAAATAAAGGGCAAAGCAATATTAAATGCAATAACTTCAGTATAAAACTATCCAACTGTTTAAGGATGAAAATTCAACCAGTGCTAATCTTTTAGAGCACCTTAATTAGGTGCTTACTTGTGACTGAATCATTGGAGTCATTTTGATTTTGAAAGTATTGTGGTGCCAAGCATACTACGAAATTGTGGGAGCTGGGGGTCTCAGTCTCCCCCTTAATGAATCCTGAGCTCCCTGAGAGAGTCAACAAATTCACAAAATTCACAACGCCTCTAAAGGTCATGCAAGAAAATATTAGGTTGAGGGTCCCATCATTTGTGTCCATGCCATTTTTCATTTGTGTTCTTATTTGAAATTTTCTGTGGAATCCAAACTCCAGAGCAAAGTCTGATTTTTGTTAAATGCAAAATAAACAATGATGGGTACCAATTACTTTTGTCAGTTTTTCACGTTATTTCCAAGACAATTGTGGGGTCTTCTTTTATCATTGAAGGGCACCAACAAATTTGTACATGTCTGTATGCAATAAATGTTAATCAAACATTCCCAGATGAACAATATTAACAAACAGTTACCAGAGTTACAACAGAAGACACGCGATTTGAGGGAACTCATAGTGAAGTTAGGTTCATAGGGGGGCTACTTGATGATTAAATACCTAACATCATACAGTTAAATGAAACTCCCCTGGCACGTCTACTGTCATGCATTGATGCCCTTCAGTGTGTGCCCTCAGCAGAGCTTGCCTTCTTTATTTACACCCCCCTATTTGAAATGTGCCCGTTCTCTACCATGCCTGGTGAGGCATACTTCTGAAGTGTTTTCAAGATGCACTTTGCTCACACAGCTGTGTTTGGTAAATAAACATAATAATGGAAAATACTGTTTTTCAACCTTCCTTGATATTTTTTCCCCAGGAAAATAAAGTATCAGCCAATGAAAAAGTCCACAATGTGGACGCAGGATGCTTATTTGTTTGCTTAGTTCTCTTGAGACATTGCAGTGTGAAATGCAACCAAACTAACTGGAAATTGAAAGAAAGTAACAAATCACCCCCTGATTTGGAACAAAGCAGACAAACTAGGAGTGTGAAGACACCATTGGTCAATACAACATTGCATACCCACGCATACCACAGAGCTCCCATTTCCATGGTATGAACAAATAATTCATATTTTGTCATGTCATTGTCTAACCTGCTTAATCCAAACAAGTGCCGCAGTGGCTAGCATAGGGTGTAAGGCGCGAACACACCCTGGACTGGGCGCCCACCCATCACAGGCAAACACACACACACCAAACACACACCAGGGCCATATTTGCAATCCCCAGTTCACCTACCCTGCACGTCTGTAGACTGTGGGAGGAAATCAGAGCACCCAAAGGATACCCGCAGGTGGAGTGCCAACTGAGAGGAACCAGGATGTGAGGCAGCACTGTGCCACCCCAATTCAGAATTCAGTCTTAATTGAACATTCAGTAAAATACAAAACATAGCCCTATTAATATCCATAAGCAGTAGGCAAATGCAGATGGAACCTTCAAATTGGAATTTGGCAACTGGTATATCTGGCCAATGAACAGGGCCAGATTAAGACTTTAAAAGGCCCTAAGCACTTCACAGATTTTTTTGCCCCTATATATATCTAATTCAAAATAGAAACAATAATAAATCATAAAATAAAAGTGTGTTTTTCACAATGAAAAAAAGTTTATAGTAAGATGGAAAATAATGTTTATTTTGCAGTTTTACACCATATGGTCCATGGCAAATCCAGTAATGGAAAATTTCTGTTGTGCCCCCCTTCTCTTAATGCCCTAAGCATGTGTTTTTTATTTTATTTATTTATTATTTTTATTTTTTTTTTGCGTAATGATTAATCCAGCCCTACCAATGAATGATCTGATTTCTATTCTCTTTAATGTAATATTGTCATTACATAATCCTATTACAATATTAACTGTTACACCTTGTAATTTGCCTATCCTGTCTATTTTATCTGTGCCACCCCATGATTTTCACTGGCCCTATCTGGCCACCCCACAAAACATCTTGCTCGGTTTTATCCACATGCTGTTTGATTACACTCCGAACTAAAAAAAATTACATTTACTATTAAAAAAGTTTACATCTGGGCTAACACAGGAGCCATTACTTCAATGAACGGCCCAGTTTACGTGCCCCTGTCTTCATGGGTGCTCTCCATGTGCCAAGTTTCCATTCCCAAGTAGAAAACTACGAGGAGCCTCTCTAAACTGGTCCAGTAGTAAAGAGTGTGCGCATGCCTGCGAATGCCTGCGAATGCTCTGCTGCCCCATCACAAGTTTCTGCCTTATAAAGGTGCACAAAGCCAATGGATTTATATCAATTGATCATCAGTAGACTAGTGCGGTGGTTTTCAAAGTGTGGACCGCCAAGCTGTGGTTGGGTCGCCGTGGTATGCTCCTGGCGTGGCTGACGTTAAAAACAAAAGAAATCAATTTAAATTTTGAAGACCGTCCTTAAATTTATTAGCGTAGTTTTTGAAATTGTTCTGCAATTTTGTTATGATAGTCGTTCTGTAACAATGTAGTCATAGACTAGTGCTGCAGTTCTCAGCAAGTGCGGTCGGGAGGCAACTATCACACACACGCACACACAAAAAGAGAGGTTCGGGGATGTGGGTCTTAAAAAGAACCGTTAGTTACACGCAGCGTTCAGACCGGAGAGTACTGTACATGCTGAGCTGCGTACCGGTTCCACCACTCTGTCTCACAGTGCCTCTGCATTGAGTCTCCCCTCCTTTACCGCTTGTTCGAACCGACCTCGTTCTCCTATTCCGTGTCTGCAGCCCGTGCCAATTTATACCCTCTCAGGTTCACCACCTCTTTATGCCAACTCATGCTAGGATCGGGAATGCCCGGTATGTATGTGCCAAGACTGACCAACTTTTTTATGAAAGAATGCGACTTAATCACCCTGAGAGAAGCAGTTAGTAAAGCGTCTCTCTTTTTCTTCCTCTTTCTCTCTCTCCCTCTGTCTACCTCTCTCTCTCTTTGTCTCTCTCTCTTTCTCTCTCCCTCTCTCTCTCTTTCTCCTTCTCCCTCTGTCTACCTCCCTCTCTCTCTCTCTCTCTCTCTCCCTCTCTGTCTTTCTCTCCCTCTCTCTCTTTCTCTCTCCCTGTCACTCTCTGTCTACCTCTCTCTCTCTTACTGTCTACCACCTAGTCTCTCTCCCTGTCTATTTTCCTTTCTTTTTTTCTGCTACTCCAACAAATTAAAATTTTTCATAGCGCTTGCAAGATTCGGAAATATTTTTTTTCCCTACTTCTTTTAACATTATATTATTAAAAAAAAATGACCATTTTATTTTCTTTAAAATATGCAATAATAAACTGGAATAAATGGTAAACGGAAAGTAGGAACAAATGTAGCAAAGAAACACTTTCCATCCTATTTACCTGTTTACTGCATAAAAATAACAAACTGAATATGTCTTAAGTCATAGAAGTCAAAATTATTTAAAAAAAAAAGACATATTGAAATGTATAGTTAGCATATTTCAGAAAAGTGCAAACTGTTGAGAAACCAAAACATTTAAAAATGCATGTTAATAAAAATAGGTAGGGTTCAGATTAAACACATGCTGAATATTCAATTAAATACCCCACATTACCTTAACCTGCGAGTCCACCTGTAACTCCAGTTAAGTCAGCCGAATGCCTTTGAGATTTCTGATTGAGTTAGGATTTCTAACGAGGCTCATTTCTCTTTGGCAGCTGTAGCCCTATGTCATGTGAGCTGAAGAATGTGGTGTTCTCCGCCCTCCCTTCGGATTTCATTATGTAGCTGAGTTAAACGAATATTAGGAATGCCTCCTGTACGTTAAATAATGGACAATGGGGCACTGGAGTGTGTTCAGTGGGGCATCACAGTCACTATGTGAGATAAATACAGTATGCTTTTGTTTAAAACACTCGGCCAGAAAACTAACACTGAGAGTCATCAGACTTGTTTAACTTTTAAAACTGTAATTAAATAATTAAAAGATACATATACTGCGGTGGGTTGGCACCCTGCCCAGTATTGGTTCCTGCCTTGTGCCCTGTGTTGGCTGGGATTGGCTCCAGCAGACCCCCGTGACCCTGTGTTCGGATTCAGCGGGTTGGAAAATGGATGGATGGATGGATACATATAGTGAACTGAGGTTATTCTTTCAAAAGTGCTGGCAATCTGAGTTCAGTCCAATCAAAGTCTTAATCTAAAGCAGTTATAATCCTGGAGGTCTATAGTGGCTACAAGTATGGCAGGTGGCAATGATCCCTTGTGGCATCACAGTGCTGCCTGGGTGTTGGAGTCTGGCTGTGCAACCATGTGGTGACATTTTATATATTGAAAGTTGCCATTTGTTGTATTTTGTTTGTGGTTCTCATTCCATTTGCAGCTTTCATTGTTTGAGGCACCGTGGCACAGTAATTAGCACTGCTGTCTCACAACTCAGATCACATTTTTGACCACAATAATCATCTTAACAAAGTTGGCAGATGCTTCCATTAGCCTTCCTGGACACTTAAAACACCATTGCAGCATTATAAGCCACATAAAACCAATTCAGTTCCTTCTTCCCATTTGACTTCAATGCATTATATTAGAACATTAGAACAATTTAGACGAGAACAGGCCATTCAGCCCAACAAAGCTCGCCAGTCCTATCTACTTATTTCTTCCAAAAAAAACATCAAAGTCGAGTTTTGAAAGTCCCTAACGTCTTACTGTCTACCACAATACTTGGTAGCTTATTCCAAGTGTCAATCGTTCTTTGTGTAAAGAAAAACTTTCTAATGTTTGTGCAAAATTTACCCTTAACAAGCTTCCAACTGTGTCCCCGTGTTCTTCATGAAATCTTTTTAAAGTCACCGTCTCGATCCACTGGACTCATTCCCTTCATAATTTTAAACACTACAATCAGGTCTTGTCTTAATCTTCTTTGTCTTAAACTATAAAGGCTCAGCTCTTTTAATCTTTCTTCATAACTCAACCCCTGTAGCCCCTGAATCAGCCTCGTCGCTCTTCTCTGGACCTTCTCTTGTGCTGCTATGTCCTTTTTGTAGCCTGGAGACCAAAACTGCACCCAGTAGTCCAGATGAGGCCTCACCAGTGTGTTATAAAGATTCAGCAGAACCTCCTGTGACTTGTACTCCACACATCAGGGCGCTATATAACCCGACAAAATGTGGAGTTCGGTGAAGTTCGCGAACATTTCTCTGATTACAGCAAACTCATGGCAAAGCAAAATCTGCAGCATTCGTTCATCACTAATTGTAATCTGTAAATAATTGAATATATTTTAGAAAGAACACCCTGTCACATTTAACACGTTTTGCTGTGTTGCAGTCAAATGGCAAAATAGTTTAAACTCATTTTTTTCTTTCATCTAACAACTCACTGCGGTGGGCTGGCACCCTGCCTGGGGTTTGTTTCCTGCCTTGCGCACTGCGTTGGCTGGGATTGGCTCCAGCAGACCCCCGTGACCCTGTAGTTAGGATATAGCGGGTTGGATGATGGATGGATGGATGGATCTAACAACTCAATACCCAAGAACAGCAAAGTGAAAACAGGATATTAGAAATTTTTCTACATTTATTAAAAATTTAAAAACTGAAATCTCAAATTGACACAAGTATCCAGGCCATTTCCCCAGTGCTTAGTTTAAGCACCTTTGGCAGCCATTCCAGCCTGGAGTCATCACTGATGTGACGTGACAAGCTGCTGCCACTCTTTTCTGTAAAGCTTCTCAAGCTCTGTGAGGTTTTGTGGAGACCATCATTGCCCAGCCATTTTCAGGACTCTTCAAAGAGATGTTCAATTGTGTTCAAGTCCTGGTTCTGACTAAGCCACTCAAGGACTTTCACCGAGATGTCACTAAGCCACTCCTGTGTCGTCTTTGCTTTGTGCTTATTGTCATTATCTGTTTGAAGGTGAACCTTCACCCCAGTCTGAGTTCCAGAGGACTCCGAGTTTACATTAAAGTGTCTCCCTGTACTTTGCCATGTTCAGCTTTCCTTGGCACTGGACTAGCCTCCTTTTCCGAAAACTCACAGCCTGATGCTGGCTGCCACCACCATGCTGTAACTGTTGGGATGGCATTGAACAGGTGATAAGTGGCACCTGGTTTCCTACACACATTTTGATTAGAACTGAGGCTTCATCAGACCAGAGTATGTTGTTACTCACAGTCTGGGAGTCTTTTAGATGTCTTTTTTGTAAACTCCAAGTGGGTTTTCATGTGTTTCTTAATGAAGAGAGGCTTCCATCTCACCATTCTGCCAGCAACTCCAAATCAGTGCAGTGTTTAAGTGATGATGATCCAAAGGGTCGGACTGGGAAGCTTATTCAGGCCGGGAATACTAAGTCTAACCCCGGCCACACAATATATATCATTTTTCTTGTATAGGCACATACTCAAAAAACCAACAACCACCATTTTGTCTTAGAATTGTTTATGAATGAGGAGTCAGTAGATTTGGCTTTCACACTTACATTTCACTCTTAAATATTAATCTCAAGACAGCCTCTGATAAAGTGTGGAACGACACTTCATAAATGTAAACACTTTTGTGGAGAAATCTTCAGATACAAAAAAGCAGAGTCTTCAGAAAGGCAGTCAGAATTTAAGACTTTATTGCATAGAATAGAAAACAATTGAAGAGCACATAAAGCCTGTCTCAGTTCATGATGTGAGCCTGGTGGCTTGGGTGCGGTTTGTTTTTATTTGCGATTCTGATCACAAAAACATTCCCATACAAATCATCGGGACCAGATAACATTTATCCTTGAGTTCTTAAGGAGGCTACTTAGTATAGATATAAACCCTTGACATATATTTTTAGGAAGTCATTGCGCCCTGGAGAGATTCTGAAGGACTGGAAAATGACAAATATCATCCCATTATATAAAAAGGGTGACAGGGCAGATCCAAGCAACTATAGGCCAGTAAGCTTAACATGCATCACAGGAAAATTAATGGAAGGAATTATTAAGGGTAAATTTGAGCAACACCTGGCAAGGACAGGAGTTATTAAGAACAGTCAACATGGGGTCAGAAGAGGGAGGTCGTGTTTTACTAACATGCTGGAATTCTATGAGGAGGCAACAAACGGATACGATCAAAGTGGAGCAGATGAGATTACTATATGGACTTTCAGAAAGCAGTTGATAAGGTGCCACATGAGAGGTTGGGCATCAAACTAAAAGAAGTGGCAGTTCAGGGTGATGTTTTTAGATGGGTGCAGAATTGGCTCAGACATTGGAAGGAGAGGGTGATGGTGCGAGGAACCTCATCAGAACTGGCCGATGTTAAGAGTGGTAACCAGCAGGGGCCGGTGCTATTTTTAATATACAGTATATAAATGATTTAGATAGGAATATAAGTAACAAGCTGGTTAAGTTTGCAGATGATAACAAGATAGGTGGATTAGCAGATAATTTGGAATCCATTATATCATCACAGAAGGACTTGCATTGCAGACAGGCTCGGGCAGATTTGTGGCAGATGAAATTTAATGTCAGTAAATGTAAAGTATTACACACAGGAAGTAAAAATGTTAGGTTTGAATACACAATGGGTGGTCGGAGTCAGCAAGCACATTGCTAAAGCCTTTATTAATGAACCCTTCCGTTTTTATATTGCTCAAAGCCAGCTGATAAAGTATGTGTTGTTTCACCTTGATTAATTAAGATATTGATTCATGAGGAAGCATTGACATAGGTACTTAAATGTTATCTAGAATGTATGTATACACTCACCTAAAGGATTACTAGGAACACCATACTGATACGGTGTTTGACCCCCTTTCGCCTTCAGAACTGCCTTAATTCTACGTGGCATTGATTCAACAAGGTGCTGAAAGCATTCTTTAGAAATGTTGGCCCATATTGATATGATAGCATCTTGCAGTTGATGGAGATTTGTGGGATGCACATCCAGGGCACGAAGCTCCCGTTCCACCACATCCCAAAGATGCTCTATTGGGTTGAGATCTGGTGACTGTGGGGGCCATTTTAGTACAGTGAACTCACTGTCATGTTCAAGAAACCAATCTGAAATGATTCGAGCTTTGTGACATGGTGCATTATCCTGCTGGAAGTAGCCATCAGAGGATGGGTACATGGTGGTCAGGAAGGGATGGACATGGTCAGAAACAATGCTCAGGTAGCCCGTGGCATTTAAACGATGCCCAATTGGCACTAAGGGGCCTAAAGTGTGCCAAGAAAACATCCCCCACACCATTACACCACCACCACCAGCCTGCACAGTGGTAACAAGGCATGATGGATCCATGTTCTCATTCTGTTTACGCCAAATTCTGACTCTACCATTTGAATGTCTCAACAGAAATCGAGACTCATCAGACCAGGCAACATTTTTCCAGTCTTCAACTGTCCAATTTTGGTGAGCTCATACAAATTGTAGCCTCTTTTTCCTATTTGTAGTGGAGATGAGTGGTACCCGGTGGGGTCTTCTGCTGTTGTAGCCCATCCGCCTCAAGGCTGTGCGTGTTGTGGCTTCACAAATGCTTTGCTGCATACCTCGGTTGTAACGAGTGGTTATTTCAGTCAAAGTTGCTCTTCTATCAGCTTGAATCAGTCGGCCCATTCTCCTCTGACCTCTAACATCAACAAGGCATTTTCGCCCACAGGACTGCCGCATACTGGATGTTTTTCCCTTTTCACACCATTCTTTGTAAACCCTAGAAATGGTTGTGCGTGAAAATCCCAGTAACTGAGCAGATTGTGAAATACTCAGACCGGCCCGTCTGGCACCAACAACCATGCCACGCTCAAAATTGCTTAAATCACCTTTCTTTCCCATTCTGACATTCAGTTTGGAGTTCAGGAGATTGTCTTGACCAGGACCACACCCCTAAATGCATTGAAGCAACTGCCATGTGATTGGTTGATTAGATAATTGCATTAATGAGAAATTGAACAGGTGTTCCTAATAATCCTTTAGGTGAGTGTACATGCCTAAGTTACAGCCTGTGAGGAAAAGCAGCTGCGTCATTAGACAGTGACACGTAGCCACATACAGTCTGCATTACCAATACAGGGGCTAACCCTGATAATCAATTCATAAAGCTTCTGTATAATTCAACCTAACTAATACAATACAGCTTGATTTTAATCTGTTCATCTGAAATGTTCATAAGCTTTAATATATACATTTAAATGCTAAAATGCTTATATGTTTAAAGTGTGTATGTGCTATCGTGCAAGTTTTTTTTTTTTGTTCTTTATTTCGCCTTATACAATTTCTTGTATTAGGAATTTGTTAGTTTTTGCATACCCCTTAGGGTCAGAGCGCAGGGTTAGCCATTGTACAGCGCCCCTGGAGCAATTGCAGGTTAAGGGCCTTGCTCAAGGGCCTAGCAGAGTAGGATCTCTTTTGGCAAGTGATGGGGATTCGAGCCAGCAACCTTCGGGATACCAGCGCAGATCCTTAGCCTCAGAGCCTCCACTCCACCCTAAAGTTTGGGGGCGTTGAAGATTGTTCCAAAAAACTTCTTCAGACTCTGGTGAGTCAAAAGGCCCAGCAGAGTCGTCATGTCCCAAAACAAACACTAGTTTCCCAGTCTCCTCAAAATCACAATGTCTTGGTCCTTAAAAAACAAGGCAAGTGAAAAGCAAGCAAGCAGGCCACATTAAAACCAAAAGCAGCATCCCATAATTAATAGGGCCTCACTAAGCCGCTTAAAAAGATTTCAAGCAACTCCTTTTAATAATCAATAGTTGTAAAACCAATAACAAGGCATATAAACTTAAATGGGGTGGCACAGTGGGTAGCGCTGCTGCCTTGCAGTAAGGAGACCTGATTTCACTTCCCAGGTCCTCCCTGCGTGGAGTTTGCATGTTCTCCCCGTGTCTGTGTGGGTTTCCACCGGGTACTCTGGTTTCTTCCCACAGTTCAAAGACATGCAGGTTAGGTGCATTGGCGATTCTAAATTGTCCCTAGTTTGTGTGTGTGGCGCCCTGCCTGGGGTTTGTTGGCTGGGATTGGCTCCAGCGGACCCTCGTGACCTTGTAGTTAGGATATAGCGGGTTGGATAATGTATGGATAAACTTAAATTGCTGGCTGAATTAAATATAAATGTGCATGCTAGGAGCCCAGCTCTGTTAAGTTATGGCATGCAGCTGCCCAGTGGTCTGACAGAGGCCAAGTTACTGCTTACATCACAGTACATGTTCAGGAAAACTTTTGACAATCAACTCTTAAGCCCCTATAATGCTCAAACTAACTAATATCATAATATATGGGTTCTAATCTTATTGCCAAAGGAATTGAAGAGCCCTAATACTTCTAAATGCCATTTGAGTGCTTATATGTTTTATGTGCTAGCCTGAGCGCTGGCCCCTCACTCACACAGGAAAAGGTTCTACACGCAGTTTGTTTGGTCTTCTATCAGCACTTGCATCCTTAAAACAAGATAGGCCTGCTTACTTCCTCAAAGAACATGATGACCTTGGCTATCAGCTTGATTCACAGAAATTCAAAACAAAGCAAGTGAGAAGGACAAGCAGTCTCTCTAACAAAATAAATGCTGTCTTTTTACAGTTGCTCCAGGCCTAGGCTTTTCATAGCTAAAAGCACTAAAACTAATAATAAAGCATATTGATCGTTAATCAAGCAGCACTTCATAAATAAATGAACCATGTAGTTCTATAATATTTACATGAAAACAAATGTGCAAAAACCACTGAACCACAAAAAGTAGTTATCAGTGGAAAACACAATGCATAGATTATGTTTGCAGTTTCAACTGGGAGTCTGGAATCTCCACAGCCGAGCCGCTGTCCGTGTCTGGATGGTAATGCTGAATAGTGTTGGTCAAAAAAGACCACTTTAAATTTCTTCAATAGACAAAAGACTCCAAAAATGCCTCAGAATGTCTACAGAATTCTGTTGAGCATTTTTTAAAGAACGCACTTATTTCTTGTAGCCTATTCAGTCTTTCTCTCTCACCATAGCGCTAAGGATTAACTGTCAGAGCATGAGAGACGCACTTTAAAAATATTAAGATAAAGTAAAAACAACACACGCTCATTAACAAACTTATCATGGAATAAAGAATGACAAGTACATTTAAAAACACAAATCATTTCACTCACATACGTGTTTAATTAATAAAGGAATAAAATAAAATGTTATAAAAATAAAACCTTTTTATAAAATAAAAGGTTAAAAATGTGACCGTACGTTACACTTCATTAAAATTTGAAACAAAAATAAACAAAATAAATACACAGTAACAAATACCAAAACCCATACAACATCCAAATATAATTCAAAATATAGTATAAACTTTTAAAAAAATCTTCATACAGTACAGTATATAACTTTAATGACAAAAGCATCAGACGTACGCACCTCTCATCATTGCGGTCCTGTTTAACTGTCAGAGCGTGAGACGCACACAAAGTCAAAACTTCGCTTGAAGAAAAAATATTAACTATCCAACCAGAAACCAGAAAAGAAACACTCCAATGTTAAACCAAAAAGATTTGTGCCCACTACAGAGCAATAACGCCTGCTCGTTTTCCAGTATAGTTACAATATATTATTTCACCATTAGTTTTATTCACTGGTTGCTCTGAATGCCAACCAGCAGGCCACCAGGATTGTAAACGTCAGTCCGGCTCTGGTGGTTCGTGTTGAAGTTTCTCCCATCTCCACACTGGCTCTGTGGAAGTTAGCCGTAATGATCATTGGGTCCTTGGTCACCTCTCTTATCAAGAGCCCCTCTCCCATGATTACTGAGTTTGGCCAGGCGGTCAGCTCTACGAAAAGCTCTTTCAAACTTTTTCCACTTATGAATTATGGAGGGCCAATGTGCTCTTGGGAACCCTCAATGCTGCACACATTTGTTTTGTAGCCTTCCTCAGATCTTTCTCTAAGCGCAGTAGGCAATTCCTTCAACCTCATGGCTTGGTTCTTTGCTACATTTTTAGACCTTCTACAGACAGGTGAATTTTAAATTGCATATTAATCAGATTACCAGGACAGCATTTTATCACTTAAGAAATATAGCAAAAGTTAGATCTCTTATAACATTGCAAGATGCTGAGAAATTAGTTCACGCTTTTGTTTTTAGTCAACTAGATTACTGTAACGCACTCTTCTCAGGACCACCCAAAAGAGACATCAATCGATTGTAACTCATGCAGAATGGAGCTGCTCGAATCCTAACTTGGAAAAAAAAATCCGAGCACATTTCTCCAGTTCTGATGTCACAACACTGGTTACCTGTGTCACTCATAATTGACTTTAAAAAACTGCTTATGGTTTACAAAGCCTTAAATAATCTGCTCCATCTTATATTTCGGAATGTCTTACACCTTACACTCCAAATCATAACCTCAGATCTTCAAATGAGGGTCTGCTTAGAATTCCAAGAGCTAAACTTAAAAGAAGTGGTGAGGCGGCCTTCTGCTGTTAGGCACCTAAAATCTGGAATAGCTGACCGATAGAAATTCACCAGGCTAATACGGTGGAGCACTTTAAAACACTGATAAAAACACATTACTTTAAAATGGCTTTCTCAGAGCTTCATTTTAGTTTAACTCTGATGCTCTGTATATTCAATTAATTATCATTATCATTAATGGTGACTCCAAAATTCGTATTAACTCCTACTTTCTCTTCTGTTCTTTTTCCGGCTTTCTGTGGTGGTGATTTGCACCCCCACCACCTGATCAAAGCACCGTAATGTTCCTTGTCACACACGTGCGCATGGGAGGCAGCTAAAGGGCTTGAGTGAAGGCAGTTCGGAGGCATGCCGGGATGTGGCAGAGTGCACTGACTCTTTTTCTCCCTTGCCTGTAGACCATTCCCGGGGGATTCCACCTGGCTCTCCTGACATCACTTCCGGGACCGAGCCAATGGAAGTCGGCCACACCAACTCCAGTCCCCCTGATGTCACGTCCGGCTATGATCCAATGGTGGAAGACCACGTGCTTGATCCATATGACCTCACTTCCTGTCTCCCCCTTTAAAACCTGCCCCTTTTCCCTTTTTCCTCAGTCTTGTTTTGGACTCAGTTGTATGCACTTCAGTGCTGTATATTTTGCTCAAACGACTTTCGCAGCCAGGATACCACATTACACGGGTGGCTGCCCCAAACCTTTATCTGTCCATGTCTCGTTCTTGTGACACCCTACATTGATGGATTAAAGGCCAGAAGTCCACGTGACCATCACTATCAAATTTTCCATGTGAAGCTTGAATACCATGAGGACAGATTGAGGTTAGGTTGAATGCCTAGAGGGGGCTGGGTGGTCTCATGGCCTGGAACCCCTGCAGGCCATCAGACTTTACTTTTGTTCTAAGTTAATTAGTGTTCCCTTATTTTAATACTTATTTATTTAGTCTTTTTTCTCTTTCTTTATCATGTAAAGCACTTTGACCTACATTATTTGTATGAAAATGTGCTATAGAAAGAAATGTTGTTTTTATTGTTGTGAGTGCCTGTCCTAATCAGATTCACTTCATTGAATTGAAAAAAAGGCATGTCAGATTAAAATTAAAATAATATGTACATGGGTTGCACATAATAAAATTGTTTTATCAAAAATAATTTAATTATGGGGTGGCACGGTGGGTAGCGCTGCTGCCTCTCAGTTAAGAGACCTGGGTTCGCTTCACGGGTCCTCCCTGCGTGGAGTTTGCATGTTCTCCCTGTGTTTGCGTGGGTTTCCTCCAGGTACTCCGGTTTCTTCCCACAGTCCAAAGACATGCAGGTTAGATGCATTAGCGATTCTAAATTGTCCCTAGTGCTTGGGGTGTGTGTGTGCCGTGCAGTGGGCTGGCGCCTTGCCCGGGGTTTGTTTCCTGCCTTGCGCCCTGGGATTGGATGGAATTTAATTATGCTTAATCCACTAAATTAATATATCCTGAATCAACATGATATTTTTATAGAAAATGAATGAAACCTTTTCATTGTCTGTTAAATGAATTATATATTGTTAAATGAACATGTCAAGAAAGCTTAAGTTTTTTAACAATTGTTTTATAAACTTTTTTAACAATGCACCTCAGCGAGTTACATAGCTATAATCTTTTTAGGTTGTCAATTATACTTGCTCCAATATCATTTCATAGTTCATGTTCAAAGTTATTAATAAGAAATATCAATAGAATGGGATGCACCTGAGCCAAACTTCAAGTGTCCCTAACAAAGACTCTGAATACTTGCGTCAATGTGAGATGTCGGGTTTTCTTTTTTAATACATTTTTTAAAACGTATGAAATTCTGTTTTCACTTTCACATTCTGGAGTATTGAGGACTACTTGAGGAGGGAAAAACTGAATTGAAGCGATCTGAGCAGAAGGCTGCAAGATAACAAAATGTGAAAAATGTGAAGAAGTCTGAACACTTTCTGAATACCCTGTAAATAAAATACTTATAAACAAACTTGTTTTTAATGAAATTGTATAGCACGTGCCCTAACCATGGATTGAGGAGCATCAGCTGTTCATTGCACAATGGTTTCTGTATTTCCTGAGACATAAAGCTTTTCATTTTTTGAAATTCTTTTTTTTTCTTTATATTCCCCTGGGCAAAGAGTCAATTGAAGTTTAGCTTTGCTAATCCAAAAATATGACACATTAAGATGTTGCTTGAACTTTTGTCTACTCTTTAGAGAGCCCATTGTGCTTCATGTCCATTCATTTTCTATACCTTTAGGGCATTTTGCAAATTTCGATGCAGTTTGTGACTTGAGCCAACCAAAATAGCTGAAGGAACACTTGATGGATCACATGCTACGGCAGCCATTTTTATGTTTCTGAAATAGCATACTAAAATAATCTCAAACATGTTTAATGTAATTCAGTATTTAAGCATCCCAAGATTCAAAGCCAGTCATAGAAAATGATTTTCTTTTGCTTCATTAATGTAAATAGCAGTAAACTTTTAGTAGGAATTAGTATTGATCGGTGAAATTTGCGAAGAGTTTTTCGCAGCGAATATGCTGTATTCACCTGGATACAAGATACGAGGGATATCCAGAAAAAAAGGTTACAAGTGCCCTGGAGGGTGCAGGGGGGTCCTAACGGTCAAAATAAGCCCGGGACCACGTCAGTCAGTTGTGAAATGTCATCACAGCAAGGGAGTTCGTCAACCTCTGCTGAGGCCGTTTGCTCCACCTACCGCCGATGCGAGATTCGTTTCGGTCATCAAGTTCCTCACCTTGCGTCGCGAATCCGCGGCCGAGGTCCATCGTCAGCTTGTGGAAACTTATAGACCTGAGGTAATGTCACGTCAGCATATTTACAAGTGGGTTAGGTCGTTCAAAGAAGGTCGCACTGACACTCATGACGAAGAAAGGAGTGGGAGGCCGTCTCTCATTTCAGAAGAGCTTCTACAACAAGTTGATGAAAAAATTTGCAGTGATCGTCGTGTGACGATTAACACCCTTCATGAAATGTTCCCACACATTTAATGAAGTCTCATGGGTGAAATTGTCTCAGAAAAACTTGATTACAGGAAGCTGAGTGCAAGATGGGTGCCAAAAATGTTGACTCAAGAACATCGCCAAAATCGCGTTTTGGCTGCACGTGAATTTCTTCATCATTATGAAATCGAGGGTGAGGCGTTCCTTGACTCTATTGTGACTGGAGACGAAACTTGGGTATGTCACTATACTCCTGAGTCCAAAAGGCAGTCCCAACAATGGCGCCATACCCATTCCCCATCAGCCAAAAAATTCAAAGTTCAGTTTTCAGAGCAGAAGATTATGGCATCTGTCTTTTGGGACAGAAAAGGGGTTTTGTTGGTGGATTTCATGGCCAAAAGGACCACCATCAATGCTGAAACATATTGTGAGACCCTAAAAAATTGAAAAAAAAGATTAAAGACAAAAGGAGGGGAATGCTGACTCGTGGTGTGTCCCTCCTTCACGACAACGCCAGACCCCATACCACTCGAGTGACTTAGGACCTGCTTGTGTCCTTTGGATGGGATATTGTTACCCACCCACCCTATTACCCGGACCATGCGCCCTCAGATTTTCACCTTTTCACCAAACTGAAAGAATTCTTGGGTGGGAAACGTTTTTCCAACGATGAGGAGGTGAAGGAGACAGTGGAGAAGTGGCTTTCGGAGGTGGAGCGGAGCGTATTCGACGAGGGTATAAAAAAGCTGGTGCCCAGGCTGAAGAAGTGCATCGAAGTTGACGGTGATTATGTTGAGAAATAAACACATATTTTGGAACATACCCTGTAAATTTGGTTGAAATATATTAATTTTTCGATTTTTAACAGCTGTTGTAACCTTTTTTTCTGGATATCCCCCGTAGAAAACAGCTCTGAACATTGGACCAGTCTTTTGCATGGAATACCCACATACATGGTGCAAGGACATATAATGGCCAGAGAGATACTGGTCCACTCAGATAAACAGCTCAGCCACCCAATCAGAACTAAGAAAAGTTTATGGTTAGGACAAAAAAGAGGAAAACAAATAAATAATGCTCAAAGAAGAAAGAAAAAAAACTGACTGATCATTAGCCAAAGCTCGACCTAAGAACCAAATCAGGTCAGAAATGGACTGGAGAGACTCATCTAATAAAATATTGAAAATGAGTCTGTCACTTTGGAAATTTTGAAGATTAAATAATGAATTGAATAAAATAATGAAAATCGCCAATTCTTGTTCAAAATCTGTTTCAAAATCTCAACTTTTGGACTGTGAGGTTTTCTGTAGTTCCTCTATTACGTTCTGAAATAAGCAATTTTTATTAATTGTGAACTTCTTTGAAATCGACTTTTTTTTTTTTTTGTCTAGACTGTTCGCACATCTCCGGACTCAACAGTAAGAGAAATTTCTCACATGTGAAATACCATTCAACTCAACTTGGCTTCATGTTTTTTGGGTTTTCCCCCCATTTGTGGTCCTATAGACGTAAAAAAATAATAAAATTAAGCCAATTTTGGACCGATTTTATAACACACTGGTGAGGTCTCATCTGGAATACTATGTGCAGTTTTGGTCTTCAGGCTACAAAAAGGACATAACAGCACTAGAAAAGGTCCAGAGAAGAGTGTCTAGGCTGATTTAGGGCTACAGGGGATGAGTTATGAAGAAAGCTTAAAAGTGCTGAGCCTTTACAATTTAAGTAAAAGAAGGTTAACAACAACATTTATTTATATAGCACATTTTCATACAAAAAAATGTAGCTCAAAGTGCTTTACATAATGAAGAATAGAAAAATAAGAGACACAGTAAGAAAATAAAATAAGTCAACATTAATTAACATAGAATAAGTGTAAGGTCCAATGGCCAGGGGGGACAGAAAAAACAAAAAAAAAACTCCAGACGGCCGGAGAAAAAAAATAAAATCTGCAGGGATTCCAGGCCATGAGACCGCCCAGTCCCCTCTGGGCAATCTACCTAACATAAATGAAACAGTCCTCTTTGTATTTATGGTTTTCACGGAAGGACTTGATGATGATGATGATGATCACGTGGACTTCTGGCTTTTAGTCCATCAATGCTGGGACATCATGGTGCTTTGAGTAAGTTGGTGGTGGCGCAGGCCGCCACCACAGAAAAACCGGAAAAAGAAACAGAAGAGAGAGTAGGGGTCAGTACGGATTTTAGTGCCACCATGAATAGTTATTATAATGAATTGAACATACAGAGTATCAGGATTAAGATAAAGTGAAGTTATGAAAAAGCCATGTTAAAGTAATGTGTTTTCAGCAGAGTTTTAAAGTGCTCCACTGTATTAGCCTGGCGAATTCCTATTGGCAGGCTATTCCAGATTTTAGGTGCATAGCAGCAGAAGGCCGCCTCACCACTTCTTTTAAGTTTAGCTTTTGGAATTGTAAGGAGACACTCATTTGATGATCTAAGATTACGATTTGGAATATAGGGTGTCAGACATTCCGATATATAAGATGGAGCGAGATTATTTAAGGCTTTGTAAACTATAAGCAGAATTTTAAAGTCAATTCTGAAAGACACAGGTAACCAGTGTAGTGACATTAAGACTGGAGAGATGTGTTTGGATTTTCTTTTCCTAGTTAGGATTCTAGCAGCTGCATTCTGCACTCGTTGCAAATGATTTATGTCTTTTTTGGGTAGTCCTGAGAGGAGTGCGTTACAGTAATCTAATCGACTAAAAACAAAAGCATGAATTAATTTCTCAGCATCTTTCAATGATATAAGAGGTCTAACTTTTGCTATATTTCTTAAGTGAAAAAATGCTGTCCTAGTGGTCTGAAGAATATGTGATTTAAAATTCTGGTTACAGTCAACGGTTACCCCTAAGTTTTTTACTTCGGTCTTAACTTCTAATCCTAATGCGCCAAGATTATTTTTGATAACCTCACTTAATCCGTTTTTGCCAATCAATACAATTTCAGTTTTCTCTTTATTTAACTTGAGAAAATTACTATTCATCCATTCAGAAATACCAGTAAGACATTGTGTTATTGATTCGAGAGAGCCGGTGTCATCAGGTGCTACTGATAAGAGGAGGCCTGAGTGAAGTGTTTAAATTATGAAGGGAATTAGTACAGTGGATCAATACAGTGACTTTAAAATGACACAGGGACATCATTGGAAACTTGTTAAGGGTAAATTTTGCACAAACATTAAGAAGTTTTTCTTCACTCAGAGAACCACAAACACTTGGAATAAGTGACCAAGTAGTGTGGTAGACAGTGAGACTTTAGGGAGTTTGAAAATTCAACCTGATGTTATTTTGAAAGAAATAAGTAAATAGGAATGGTGAGCTTTCTTGGGCTGAATAGCCTGTTCTTGTCTGGATTGTTCTAATCTTCATTTTTTGTATAAGAAAGTACACCCTTATGACAAATTATAAACTAATTGGTGTCTTCAGCAAACATGATCAGAAAGATTTGAAGTTGTGCGTTTAACACACGTTTGTTTTTTAATTATTATTCATTTGATTATACAGGGTTTACAGTAAAAATGGATGAGAGGTATCAAGAATACAGAAAGGCATCCCAGCCAAGAGAAGGAAAGAGGTTGCACCTGGACAAGGCTTCCATAGGGGATGGATGGACATCTGAGCCGGACGTGGTTCCAGTACCTTCTCTGGATGGGAGAAAAGGGAAGGAATGGGAACAACAACAACAACATTTATTTATATAGCACATTTTCATACAAAAAGTAGCTCAAAGTGCTTTACATAATGAAAAAAAGAAAAACAAAAGACAAAATAAGAAATTAAAATAAAACAACATTTGTTAACATAGAAAAGGAGTAAGGTCTGTTGGCCAGGGTGGACAGAAAAAACAGAAAAAACTCCAGACGGCTGGAGAAAAAAAAATTAAATCTGCAGGGGTTCAGAGGCCACGGGACCGCCCAGTCCCCTCTGGGCATTCTACCTAACATGAATGAAATAGTGCTCTTTGTAGTTAGGGTTCTCACGGAGTCACTTGATTTTGATGGTCATACAGACTTCTGGCTTTTAATCCATCCATCATTGTTGGAACATCACGGTGCTTTCCGTAGATGGTGGTGGTGCAAGCCACCACCAAAAGGACACTGGAAAAAGAAACAGAAGAGAGAGTAGGGGTTAGTACAGTTTTAAGAGCCACCATGAATAGTTATTATAATGAGTTGGATATAGAGAGTATCAGGATTTTAATTACAGTAAAGTTATGAGAAGGCCATGTTAAAGTAATGTGTTTTCAGCAGTGTTTTAAAGTGCTCTACTGTATTTGCCTGGTGAATTCCTATTGGCAGGCTATTCCAGATTTTAGGTTCATAGCAGCAGAAGGCCGCCTCACCACTTCTTTTAAGTTTTGTTCTTGGAATTCTAAGGAGACCCTCATTTGAAGATCTGAGGTTACGATTTGGAATATAAGGTGTCAGACATTCTGATAAATAAGATGGGGCGAGATTATTTAAGGCTTTGTAAACCATAAGCAGAATTTTAAAGTCAATCCTGAATGACACAGGTAACCAGTGTAGTGACATCAAAACTGGAGAAATGTGCTCAGTTTTTCTTTTCCTAGTTAGGATTCTAGCAGCTGCATTCTGCACTCGTTGCAAACGATTTATGTCTATTTTGCGTAGTCCTGAGAGGAGTGCGTTACAGTAATCTAGTCGACTGAAAACAAACGCGTGAACTAATTTCTCAGCATCTTTCAATGATATAAGAGGTCTAACTTTTGCTATGTTTCTTAAGTGAAAAAATGCTGTCCTAGTGATCTGATTAATATGTGATTTAAAATTTAGATTACAGTCAACAGTTACCCCTGTTCCCTGTCCTTTAAAGATTCATTCCCCAATTCATCCTTTTTCTTAATCTGTAATTTCCATTGTAGATTAACAGACTTGAGAGTTTACCTGTGGTGTATTAGAGACAAGATCAGAATGAACTTTGAACTTCCACGCTCCCTCACCAGGCATATTTACTCAATCTCTCTATCTTTGACATATGTTAAGAAATCAAAGTCACTTTTTGTTGTTTTGTTTTTAGCATTGGGAACAAAAAACAAATTGTGGAAGGACACCAGTCTATCACAGAGACCAGTGACACACACTCACAAATAATAAGCTCTAAAATCAATAAGTAAACTAAAATTCCCTTCTTGTAGATCAACAACCTGAGAGTTGAAGAATGTGCTGATTCCATACTGTTCTGTTGGAGAAGTAGATCTAGCAGTGTTACAGCCATATGAAAAAGTTTGGGAACCCCTCTCAGCCTGCATAATAATTGACTCTCCTTTCAACAAACAAGATAACAGTGGTATGTCTTTCATTTCCTGGTAACATCTGAGTACTGTGGTGTTTTCCAAACAAAGATTTTTAGTGACGCAGTATTTAGTTGTATGAAATTAAATTAAATGTGAAAAACTGGCTGTGCACAAATATGGGTCCCCTTGTCATTTTGCTGATTTGATTGCCTGTCACTGCTCAATGCTGATTACTTGCAACACCAAATTGGATGGGTGAGCTCGTTAAGCCTTGAACTTCATAGACAGGAGTGTCCAATCATGAGTGGTAAAAGATATTTAACATGGTCAATTGCAAGTTGTGCTTCCCTTTGACTCTCCTCTGAAGAGTGACAGACAGCATGGGATCCTCAAAGCAACTCTCAAAAAAGATCTGAAAACAAAGATTGTTGAGTCTCCTGGTTTAGGGGAAGGCTACAAAAAGCCATCTCAGAGGTTTAAACTGTCAGTTTCAACTGTAAGGAATGGAATCAGGAAATGGAAGGCCACAGGCACAGTTGCTGTTAAACCCAGCAGGTCTGGCAGTCCAAGAAAAATACAGGAGCGGCATATGTGCAGGATTGTGAGAATGGTTACAGACAACCCACAGATCACCTACAAAGACCTGCAAGAACATCTTGCTGCAGATGGTGTATCTGTGCATCGTTCTACAATTCAGCGCAATTTGCACAAAGAACATCTGTATGGCACGGTGATGAGAAAGAAGCCCTTTCTGCACTCACACCACAAACAGAGTCACTTGTTGTATGCAAAAGTTCATTTAGACAAGCCAGATTCATTTTGGAACAAAGTGCTTTGGACTAATGAGAGTAAAATGGAGTAATTTGGTCATAACAAAAAGTGCTTTGCATGGCGGAAGAAGAACATCGCATTCTAAGAAAAACACCTGCTACCTCCTGTCAAATTTGGTGGAGGTTCCATCATGTTCTGGTGCTGTGTGGCTAGTTCAGGAACTGGGGCCCTTGTTAAAGTCGAGGGTCAGATGAATTCAACCCAATATCAACAAATTCTTCAGGATAATGTTCAAGCATCAGTCACAAAGTTGAAGTTACAGAGGGGTTGGATATTCCAACAAGACAATGACCAAAACACAGTTGGAAATTTACAAAGGCATTCATGCAGAGGGAGAAGTACAATGTTCTGGAATGGCCGTCACAGTCCCCTGACTTAAATATCATCGAAAATCTATGGGATGATTTGAAGCATGCTGTCCATGCTCAGAAGCCATCAAATTTAACTGAACTTGAGAGATGTTGTATGGAAGAATGGTCAGAAATACCTCAATCCAGAATCCAGACACTCATCAAAGGCTATAGGAGGACAGCGTCTAGAGCAAGGGTTCCCAAAGTGGTCGATATCGACCCCCTGGGGTCGATTTGAACTTTCTAGGGGTCGATAGTTTCAATAAAAATATTGGGGGGTCAATGACAGCAAAAATAGACCCCCTTACTACTGCTATTTGTTTGTTACTTCAAAATATCTATGATTCCAATAGGTACCTAATTAAGAAGTAAAATAATTCAAAAAAACACTTTTTTGATAAAAACACATTACATGCCAAACTTGCGAACAAAAAGGTAAAATGTGTCATTAAAAGAGTCACACATAAGAATGCATGAAAATACATGTAACACAAACATACAGTATCTGTGCATTGTCTTATCGAACGTATCAAAGCAAGTGCGGACATGAAAAACCGTTGCATGTCCACACTTGCTTGTGGTGGGACAAGACGACGGATATTCGATATTAGAATCTATCAGTCTTGTACGGTCATGCTTTCATAAAACACTATAAATTGGTTCGTTTGATGTGACATGTACTTACTTGTGATTTGAACTTTGAATATAATTATTTATTGAGGAGCAGTACTACGAAAAAGAAAATCGGAGGACACAGTTTATTTATTCGAGTAAGAACAAAAATCTTCTGTTTCAAGTAAGTACATACTTTATTGTTTTTTTTTTTTTTTTTAATCACAGGGGCTGTTTAAATTGTTTGTTAATAAAAGTTTGTATTTCTTCAGATAATAATATGACTGAACCAAAAAAGAAATGCAGACAGTACAGCTTGGACTATTTGTACTTATTTTGAATTTACATATTTATTTCATAAATGTCAAAAATGTAAAAAAAAACAAAAAAACTCTGCTCGTATTTTTTTGCTTAAATTTTCGCTAGTGCAGGTTTCGATATTAAATGTTGCACAAGATAATGCCATATTCCGTAGCCATTTTATCTTTTTAAATCATAATTACAAGTGATTAAAATCTGATATCTAGTGAAATATTTAATATTGAGTACTGTACAAATGTATTAATTTGAGTAAGTAAAGTAAATGACTAGGGGGTCGACGGTTTTAAAAGTTTTTGGTAAAGGGGTTGGCAGCCGAAAAAAGTTTGGGAACTCTTGGTCTAGAGGCTGTTAGATTCGCAAAAGGAGGCTCAACTAAGTATTGATGTCATATCTCTGTTGGGGTGCCCAAATTTATGCACCTGTCTAATTTTGTTATGGATATTTTATATTTTCTGTTAATCCAATAAACTTAATGTCACTGCTGAAATACTACTTTTTCCATAAGGCATGTGATATATTAAAAGGAAGTTCAGCCAATGAGAAACAAAAATCCAAAGAATTAAGACGGGTTCCCAAACTTTTTCATATGATTGTATATACCAAAACAGTCAAACTTGGCCAAAACAAAGGCTGTAACTGGGACAATCAAAATTTCTGTCAACAGAACCAAAACGTGTTTAAAAAAAGTCACAATTAAAAATATGAGCCAAAAGTTTCTTAACCGGGAAACCTTTTAAAAAGAAATTGATAACGAAAGGTGTAGATCTACTACCTTGTATAGGAAAGGGATGCCAGCACTGACCCAATCATGTCAAAGACATCAGACGCTGCAACCTCAGAGACCGTGCCACAGTTTCACAAATCAATTGTTCAGGCTTACATCTACAGTGCCTATAAAGAGGTTTTCACTCCTTGGAAAAACAAATCACACTGTATTGTTAAAAAACACTGAATTATAGTGGATTTAATTTGTCTCTTTTGACTCTGATTTAACAAAAAAACAAACTTTTTAATGTGAAAGTGAAAACAGATCATTGATAGATAGATAGATACTTTATTAATCCCAAGGGGAAATTTACATAATCCAGGAGCAGCATACTGATAAAAAAACAATATTAAATTAAAGAGTAATAACAATTCAGGTATAACAGACAATAACTTTGTATAATGTTAACGTTTATCCCCCTGGGTGGAACTGAAGAGTCGCATAGTGTGGGGTCTCCTCAGTCTGTCAGTGGAGCAGGACGGTGACAGCAGTCTGTTGCTGAAGCTGCTCCTCTGTCTGGAGATGATCCTGTTCAGTAGATTCTCCATGATTGACAGGAGCCTGCTCAGCGCCCGTCGCTCTGCCACGGATGTCAAACTGTCCAGCTCCATGCCTACAATTGAGCCTGCCTTCCTCACCAGTTTGTCCAGGCATCAGGCGTCCCTCTTGTTTATGCTGCCTCCCCAGAACACCACTGCGTAGAAGAGGGCACTCGCAACAACCGTCTGATAGAACATCTGCAGCATCTTATTGCAGATGTTGAAGGACGCCAGCCTTCTAAGGAAGTATAGTCGGCTCTGTCCTTTCTTGCACAGAGCATCAGTATTGGCAGTCCAGTCCAATTGATCATACAGTTGCACTCCCAGGTATTTATAGGTCTGCACCCTCTGCACACAGTCGCCTCTGATGATCACGGGGTCCATGAGGGGCCTGGGCCTCCTAAAATCCACCACCAGCTCCTTTGTTTTGCTGGTGTTCAGGTGTATGTGGTTTGAGTCGCACCATTTAACAAAGTCCTTCATTAGGTTCCTATACTCCTCCTCCTGCCCACTCCTGATACAGCCCACAATAGCAGTGTCGTCAGCGAACTTTTGCACGTGGCAGGACTCCGAGTTGTATTGGAAGTCTGATGTATGTTGGCTGAACAGGACCGGAGAAAGTACAGTGCCCTGCGGCGCTCCTGTGTTGATGACCACAATGTCAGACCTGCAGATCTCGAGATGCACATACTGAGGTCTGTCTGTAAGATAGTCCACGATCCATGCCACCAGGTGTGAATCTACTCCCATCTCTGTCAGCTTGTCCCTGAGGAGCAGAGGTTGGATGGTGTTGAAGGCGCTAGAGAAGTCCAGAAACATAATTCTTACAGCACCACTGCCTCTGTGCAAGTGGGAGAGGGATCGGTGTAGCATGTAGATGATGGCATCCTCCTCTCCCACCTTCTCCTGGTATGCGAACTGTAGAGGGTCCAGGACGTGGCAGACCTGTGGCCTCAGGTGTAAAGTGTAAAGTGGATTAAAATAATTACAAATATAAAAACACAGTAATTGCTCGTATAAGAATTCCCCACCATCAATATTGCACCTCTAAATCATCACCGATGCTGCCAACTGGTTTAAGAGTTCACAGAATTAATTGATTGGTGTCTGGTGTATGTGGAAGGAGTACCTTTTAATGAGTTAATATGGTGGCCTAACCTGCAAAATGAAGACAAAATAACACACCAAACAACTCCATGAAAAAGCACAGGTATGGGTATAGAGACAAGAAAATATCCCAGTCACTGAATATCCAGTAAAATCAGCCATGAAGAATGTGGCACAGCTGTAAATCTGCTAGAATTGGCCTTCCCACAACCTTGAAGAAGACAAGTGATGCTGACCTCAGAGAACTCTCAAGGAGTTACAAGCTGCAGTAGGTAAAATGTGAAGACAGCAACTGTCCCCAAATGTTTCAGCAGATGCCGCTTTATAGCACGGGTGGGCAAAGTAAGTCCTGGAAGGCCGCAGTGGTTGCAGGTTTTTGTTCCAACCCAGTTGCTTAATTAAAAACCAATCCTTATCAATTATTTAATTTCATGGCTTGTTAGTGCTTTAACTCTGCTATGTCAGGTCATTCTCATGTCTTACGTTGTCTTCTCCTTTCTAAGGATATCATCTAAATGATTTGAAGCCTAAAATGGATGAATGATTCTCAGGCCTTTACTTTCTTCTTTTAATTTTCCTTCCAAGTATTTAATTAAACCCAACAGTGCATGTTAAATACACACAGGAAACAAGCTAAATGGAGAAATGCTGGTCTCTTTTGTCATTTACATCTAATTGCTAATAAGAAGCCATTAAAAACCAAGAATACAGCCATTTAAGACTAAAATAAGCAATAAGGGTTCAAAATCTTAACGAGCGAGACAACTAAAGTGAAGCAGAAGTGTTACTTGAGCAGTAAGGGCTTCTTATTAAGCAATTGGGTTGGACAAAAACCTGCAGCCACTGAGGTCCTCCAGGACTGAATCTGCCCACCCCTGCTTTATAGAATAGTGGAAAATTGAAATCCACCATTAAAAAAAAAAAACAGTGCACATGAAATCTCAGTAGAAGGCACATGGCAGGCTCTGAAGTCAGCTAGAGTGAGTCCCAGTGGTTCCCAAACCCGATCCTGGAGACCCCCTGTGGCTGCAGGTTTTTGTTCTCGCCAACTTCTGTTTTTCATTGGACTCTTAGCCTAATAAAGTGAGTCATTATTTCCCAGTTTTTGTGTTTTGGAGTCAATGTAGGAATTACAAACTAAGTTTGGTAGATTTTGCTTAAAATGTAATAAGCAGTTATATGGGGAAGTTATAGTTATATGGGGAATATGTAGTATTTTTGAGTCACTATCAGTATTTTCAACATAATTTTCATTCTGCTTTTCCAGGTGTTCTTGTTATTTAATTGCTTATTTACTAATTAGCAAGTTTGACACTAAAGTCGTTGCTGCTTTCATCATTCCGGGTGTCTTCTGTGCTGGTTGTTAATTGTCGCTATTAAGGTTAAATGAATCGAGCAAACTACACAGGAAAAGGGGAAAATAATAGAAAAACAACAAAAGAGAGTTAAGCATTTATAGCTTTAGAAAAAAATAGAAATATTTCTAAATGTCTTATAAATGTTAAAACCATATGGTTGTGTTTTTCTGAATTCAGATTAACGAGAAGACTAAAAAAGCCCAGCTAATTAAATAAGATCAGTTGTTATCGATTATTATCATCGATTGTGAATCTGGTTGGAACAAAATTCCTGCAGCCACAGTGGGTCCCCAGGATCGAGTTTGGGAACCACCGAGCTAGACGACTGCTTCTCAAATTCAGTCCTGAGGACCCACTATGGCTGCAGGTTTTTGTTCCAACCAGATTCACAATCGATGATAATAATCGATAACAACTGATCTTATTTAATCAGCTGGTATTTTTGTTCTCTTATTCTATTTATTTCTCTTATTCTTATTGTTCTCATTTTATTCTTATTCGACATTCAGAAAAGCACAGCAGCATGATTTTTTACATTTATAAGACATGTAGAAATATTTCTGCTTCTGCTATAGATCTAAATGGTTAACTCTCTTTTGTTGATTTCGTTTTATTTTGCCCTTTTTTCTGTGCAGTTTTTCCCCTTCGTTGTATGTTATTAATGACAATTAAAAACGAGCAGAGTAGACGCCCAGGCAAAAAACTAATGATTTACAAATTGGTAAATAATGGATTAATTAAACAATTAGAACACCTGGAAAAGTAGAATGAAAATCAAGATGAAAATATTTTTAAAAAGAAAAAAAATCATTATTCCTATATAACTGTTTGGTAAATTTTAATATATATATTTTTTTTACCAAACTTAAGTTTTCTAATTTCTATATTGTTTCCAAAACACAGAACTTTGGAAATAACAGTTCACTAAATTAGCCCAGGAGTCCAATTAATAACAAAATCATTGGAACAAAAACCTGTGGGTTCCCAGGACCAAGTTTGAGAAGCACTGAGCTAAAAGAACGTTCTATGGTACAATGGGACCAAAACTGAGCTTTTGGGTCATCAGACCAAATGAAATATTTGGACATTGCACAATATCAAAAACACATCAACCACACAGTGGAGCATGGTGATGGCAGCATCATGTTGAGGGGATGTTTCTTTGCAGCAGGCTATGAAAGACTTGTCAGGGTTACAGGAAGACAGCAAAACACAAGGAAATCCTGGTGGAAATCCTAATGGGGTCCACCAAAAACCTGCACCTTGGAATAAGAAGAATAACCTAAGCACGAAGACAAAACTACACAATGTGAATATTCCAGAGTGGCCCGTCAACGTCCAGATCTCAATCCAATGGAGAATTTCTGGCTGGACCTGAAAATGACTGTTCACTCACAGAACAGAGCTTGAGTGCCTTTATGGAGATAAAATGGAAGTGGCCAGATCTGCAAAGCTAATAGAGAGAGACCTGTGCACACCAACTCAAGGCTGTCATGGCTGCTGTCTGCTGAAGACTGACTTGAACCAGATGAACACTTACAAAGATAATTATTTTATGTTTTATATTTGAATTAATTTAGACAACTTTTCGGAGATCTGTCTTCACTTGGAAATTAAAGTCTCCTTTTCTGGTGATCAGTGTCAAAATATTCAGATTACAATGACCTCCCTTTGTCCCTTTGTTTGGGACAAAGACCCATTTTTTCATGATTTCCTCCTTTGCTCCACAGTTTAAAATTACAAATCAAACAATTCAGACATGATTAAAGTGCACATTGCAGACTTTCATTGAAGGGAATTTGCAGACGTTTTGGTCATACAACACCTTTTATATATGGTCCCCCTATTTCAGAGACCCAACAATGGCAGGTCTATTAAAGCCATTGTCATATTTAGGACTTTGTCGCATATCCCTCACGTATAATGACTGATTGAAGTCTGTGATTCATAGACATCACCAGGTGTTGAGGATCTTCTCTGGTGATGCTCTGTCAAGCCTCTCATGCAACCATCTTCAGCTCCAAATGGTTTTGGGGACTTGTCCCATTAAGTTTCTCTTCAGCATATGGAAGGCCTGCTCAACTGGATTTAAATTGGCTAACAGGCTCGGCCTTTCAAATGTTTCCATTTTTTAACTTTGATAAACTCCTGTGTTGCCTCGGCAGTATGATTTGCTCATTATCTTGTAGGATGAAATGCCATCCAATTAGTTTGGACACATTTACTGGAACTACAGCAGATCAGATGTTTCTACACACATCAGAATTCATTGTGCCACTGCCGTCAGCAGTCCCATCATCAATGAAGAGAAGTGTGCCAGGACCTGTGGCAGCCATACATGCCCAAGCCATCACATCTGCAGCACCATGTGTAACAAATGAGATGGCCTGCTTTGGATCATGAGCAGTTCCTTTTCATCTCCACACTTTTGCTTTTGTCATCACTCTGATTCAGGTTCATCTTTGTTTCGACTGTCCGCAAGACCTATTTCTAGAATTCTCCAAGCTCTTTTAGGGACTTTTTCACAAACTGTAATCTGACACTGGTGTTTTTGTGGTTAACTTGTGGTTTGCATCTTACAGTGTGGCCTCTGTATTACTGTCCATCAATTCCTCTGCAGATAGTTGTCTCTGGCCCACACATCTTTCTCCTGATCTGTCGCACAGGCATTTGGGGCTTTTTCTTGACCACAGTGAAGAATCTTCTGTCATCAGCAGTGGCGGTCTTCCTTGGCCTACCAGTTCCTTTGTGATTCCTAAGCTCACTAGTGCGTTCTTTCCAGACAGTTGATTTTGGTCATCCTAAGGTTTTACTGATGTCTGTAATGATTTTATTTTTGTTTATTTATTTATTATTCGTAGCTTTGGACTGGGTTATCATTTTTATGCAGATGATACTCAACTCTATTTCAATGTTAAAAGTGGAACTTCATCAGAGTTTTCTCAGCTCAAAACTTGCCTCAGTGAAATTAATACCTGGATGGAGCAGAACTCTTTAAAATTAAATTGCAACAAAACTGAACTGCTGCAAATTGGCACTAAAGCACTACTTAATAAAATGAGCTCCTTCCTAGTCCATCTTGGAAGTGATCTCACCAGACCTGCCTCTTCTGCAAAGAATTTTGGTGTCATTTTTGATTCCTTTCTTATTCCACCCACATAAATCACATTAAGAAACTTTCTTACTTTCACCTCCATAACATTTCATGTGTTCGCTCCTTCCTCTATTTTTGTAACGCTAAGAAACTTGTCCATGGTTTTATCACATCCAATATCAATTATTGTAATTCCCAGGTGTCACTTCTAATCTTATATCACAGCTCCAGCTTATTCAAAACTCGGCTGCAAGAGTCTTTACTCGAACCAGCAGCAGTGAGCACATCACACTCATCCTGCTCCGTCTTCACTGGCTCCCTGTGTCTTACAGAATCGAATATAAAATCCTACTAATAACCTACAAAGCCTTAAATAACCTCGCGCCAGACTACATCAGTGACCTTCTCCATCACTATGTGCCTGTCCGCCCACTAAGGTCCTCTGATTCTGATAATCTTGTTGTGCCCCACACTAATCTACACTCCATGGGTGACAGCAGGGCCTTCAGCTGTATAGCGCGTGCCCAGACTCTGGAATGACCTACCGAAATTAATCAGATCAGCTGACTCCATGAATTCTTCTAAAAAACAACTCAAAACTCATCTGTTCAGGAAGACTTTTAGCTCTACTTGACTTTATTACCCTTCTCTCAGTTTACCTCTCTGTCAAGATGCTCATGTAACCTGTGTGTGTGTGTGTGATAGACCATCAATTATGTTGTCTGTTAGGCTTTTCTCTGAATTTACTGTCTTAATCTTCTTTATTTATTTATCTGGTTTAGTACAATGCTATATACTGTATACCCTGCCATTCTTTCTTAAACTCTGTGAAGTGCCTTGAGCATGAGAAAGGTGCTATATAAATAAAATGTATTATTATTATTATTATTATTATTATTATTATTATTATTATTATTATTATTATTTATTATTATCATAACAGCATTATTTACTTTTACAGCTCTTGTCCTTATGATGAACAATGGCAACTAAAGACTCCAAAGGGTAGAAGCAAGCGAAGGTATCTTATGAAGCCATGAAACACACCTGAGGAATCACAAACACCTGTGACTCCAGTTGTCCTAAACATTATGGTGACTTGAAATTGGGAGACCACATGAAAAAAATGTTGTCATTTCTGCATGCTGCGACTGAAATCTCTGCAAATCCCCTTAAACAGAATTCTGCAATGTGCATTTTGATCATATCTGAATTGTTTGATTTGTAATTTTAAACTGTGGAACAGAGGGGGAAATCAAGGAAAAATGTGTATTTGTCCCAAACATTATGGAGGGCACTGTAAATCCAATGTGATTAAATGTATAACTGTAAAATTTGAAAATGTCCAAGGGGGTGAATACTTCTTATAGGCACTGTAATTGTGATAATGCATTTGGAACAACTCTTGCATGTACAATGCAATACAGGGTGGTCCAGATCTAATTATGAAGATTGAGATCATCTGAATGACTTTGATTTATGCGGTGTCGGAGATGGCTGGGGTGGCGACCCAGCTGGGACACCTAGGAAGACCGGAGGAGGGCTTACGCCTTCCCCAGACCATATGGGGGCGACCGCCCTAGTTCCTTTGGGGGCCACGGGTGCAGAGCTTTGAAGCTCCACCCTGTAGGGGCCCGTGGTCACTGCCACGGGGCGCCCCCATGCCTTTGGAGCCCTGGACCTCAGCATTCCTGCCATACCCGGAAGTGCTGGGGGAGAAAGAAGAGAGGGGACACCCGGAGTGCTTCCGGGGATGCAGCCAGCACTTCCATCAAACGGGTGTGTGTCCGTGGAAGATTGCCGGAACCCACCTGGAGCACATCCGGGTGCTATAAAAGAGGCTGCCTCCCTTCAGACAATGGCAATAGTCGGGATCAGAGTGGACTGAGCTGGAGAGGAGTGAAGGAGGCGGTCTGAAGAAAGACATTGTGTGGCCAGGACTTTGGGGACTTGTGGGGTTCGTGGAGCACTTTGGACATTGTATATAGTGTACATAAACGTGTGGTGGGAAAAATGAATGTGTCTGCCTGTCTGTGTCCGGGCCAGTCACCACAGCAGGGAAGATTCCAGTTCGGCACAAAGACGATTCTTCATGTCGTCAGTTCGCACACTTCTCAATGGTTCGGGATTTTTCGGGTGATTTTCTATGTAATAAACTTAATAAGTTATAGCGTAATGAAAATTGCATAATTAGATCCGGACCACCCTATACAATACAATATGATTTATTTTTGTATAGCCCAAAATCACACAAGAAGTTCCCTGTTTCTTGACAGCCCCCCAGCCTTGACTCTCTAAGAAGACAAGGAAAAACTCCCAAAACAAATGGAAAAAACCTCGGGAAAGCAGAATTTAACAGTAGATGATATAACATAATATGATTTGGATTTGTTTAGAGTCCTGGAGAACTAAGCCATCAAGCTGCCTCCCCCTATTGGCCATTCCACTGCTGAAACAGAGCTGGGCCAGCCAATCCGATGGAAGGACCCCTCTACCCCATGATTCCTGCAATCCTCCATCAGAGATGACTTTACCTTAGGCAGGCAAAACAACTTGGCAGGTAGGCAGTGGCACCAAGTGCCAGATTTCAGTACGGAGAAGAAAAACAAAATAGGTGAGGGTTAATAAAATTATAACGATCATGTTACTTATGTTTTAGTGCATCTGAAAGCCAGACATGAAAGCTTGGGCCCTGAGAGGCCCTGAATTGGATTTAGTGGGTTTCAGAATGTATCTGGGTATGAAGCGATTTAAGATTAATAGACTTGCATATGAAATATGCTGCTTACTCTCCGCTAAAATTAATGTTCATCAACAACCAAATAGTTCCGTCTGTTTACCACTAGATGGCAGGGTCAGCCCTTTTAACTATCAAAACTAAGCACCAGAAAAAAAATACGAGATGATAGTAGTAATAATAATGATACATTTTATTTATATAGTGCTTTTCCCATGCTCAAGGCATTTCACAGGGTTTAAGAAAGAACAGCAGGGTATACAGTATATAGCATTGTACTAAACCAAATAAATAAATAAAGAAGAGTAAGATAGTAATTCAGAGAGAAAGACTAACAGACAACATAATTGATGGTCTCGCACACACACACACACAGGTTACATGTGCATCTTGACAGAGAGGTAAACTGAGAGAAGGGTAATAAAGTCAAGTAGAGCTAAAAGCCTTCCTGAACAGATGAGTTTTGAGTTGTTTTTTAAAAGAATTCATGGAGTCAGCTGACCTGATTAATTTCGGTAGGTCATTCCAGAGTCTGGGCACTCGCTATACAGCTGAAGGGCCTGCCGTCACCCATGGAGTGTAGATTAGTGTGGGGCACAACAAGAATCAGAGGACCTTAGTGGGTGGACAGGCACATAGTGAAGGAGAAGGTCACTGATGTTGTTTGCCGTGAGGTTATTTAAGGCTTTATAGGTTATTAGTAGGATTTCATATTCGATTCTGTAAGACACGGGGAGCCAGTTAAGACGGAGCAGGATGGGTGTGATGTGCTCACTGCTGCTGGTTCGAGTAAGGACTCTTGCAGCCGAGTTTTGAATAAGCTGGAGCTGTGATATAAGATTAGAAGGGGCACCTGCCAGCAGCGAGTTACAATAATCTATGCGGGATGTGATAAAAGCAGGGACAAGTTTCTCAGCATTAGAAAAGGAGAGGAAGGAGCGAACACGGGATATGTTACAGAGGTGAAAGTAAGAACGTTTCTTGATGTGATTTACGTGGATAAACACGTGATTTACAGAATAAAAGAGGGAGGAATCAAAAATGACACCAAGATTCTTTGCAGTAGAGGCAGGTCTGATGAGATCACCACCAAGATGGACTGGGAAGGAGCTCATTTTATTAAGTTGCACTTTAGTCCCAATTTGCAGGAGTTCAGTTTTGTTGCAATTTAATTTTAAAGAGTTCTGCTCCATCCAGGTTTTAATTTCACTAAGGCAGGTTGTGAACTGAGAAAACTCTGATGAAGTTCCACTTTTAACATTGAAGTAGAGTTCAGTATCATCTGCATAAAAATGATAACCCAGTCCAGAGCTACGAATGATATGGCCAAGAGGAAGCATATAAATACAGAAGAGCAGAGGGCCGAGGACAGAGCCCTGAGGAGTTCCTTATGTAACTGGCACTGACCTGGATCTGCTGTTGCCAAGACTAACAAATTCTTCCCTATAAGTCAGATAGGACTTGAACCACTGGAGGGCAGTGCCAGAGATACCCATCATGTTCTCCATTCTGGACAGTAGAATGTCATGTCTGACCTGAGTGTTGAATGCTGCACTGAGGTCTAACAGAATTAATATTCTGGTTTGTCCAGAGTCTGCTGCAATAAGAAAATCATTGGTTACCTGTAGCAGAACAGTTTCACAGCTGTGCCGCGCCCTGAAACCAGACTGAAAGGGTTCAATTAAATTATTAGAAGTTAAGTAGTTGGTGAGTTGGGAGGTTACAACACACTTAGGAGCTTTTGCCAGAAAAGGTAAGTGGGAAATAGGCCAAAAATTGTTAAGATTGTCAGCATCAAGGCCAGACTTTTTTAACATTGGGGTTACAGAAGCGATTTTAAAAGTGAGCGGCACAGAGCCAGTGTCAAGGGATGAGTTTATTATTGTTGTAACAGTCGGAATTATGGCATGAAGGCAGGGTTTAAGTAGTTTGGTGGGGATGGGGTCCAGTACACAAGTAGTCAGCCTCATCTTACAAAGCAGGTTATTAACAAACGCAGATGTGACTGGTGAGAACTTAGAGAAGGAGCTGGATGGAGTGGGAAAACAGGGAGAGATATAAACAGATGATGTATTTATGTTAATTGAATTATTTAGATCTTTAATTTTGTTAAGTGAAAAAGTGGAGGAATTCCTCACAGACTTCAGTAGAAGAGGTAGTTGGGCCAGATGCAGCTTGGAGTAGTTTATTAACTACAGAAAACAAAACCCTTTGGTTATTGTGGCCACTTTCTATTATTCTGCCATAGTGGGTGTTCTTGGCAGCAATTAGTGCTTCTCTGTAAGCTCTTTGGTGGTCAGAGAAAGCCTGGATGTGAACATTAGGCCAGACTTATGTGACATTCTCTCAAGGCGTCTGTCAGCTTCTTTCATAGATCACAGTTCTGAAAAGTAGAGTCCCCAAAGGAAAATTAAAATTTACAGACACTCACAATGATAAAAAGAATATATACAGCGGTTCCTCGGGTTACGACACAGTTCCGTTCCTACAACAGTGATGTAACCCAAATTTTGGTGTAAGTCGAAACACACTCTAGCCTAAGTAACTTACCTATCTTATCACATTGTGGGACAAGGTGCTAGTAAAATTTAGGGAGAACACTAAAAGTGCTAGAGAGCTGGATGAATCATGGCTATCAAATCATTAACAGACATTTGGACACAAACCAAGAATATGCAGGCTTAAAATGAAGAATACCTAAATAATACAAAAAGACTTTTTGGCCAACACCCTCTGAACCCAATCTTACTGATGTGCTATATACTGCCTTTGATTCCTGTAAGTCTAATCATTTTCCTCTGATGATGACACGTGGCAGGCTGTGGTAAGCTTAGGAATAAAAAAACTGTTTTAAAATACATGGTTCATTTTCTCCCTTTGTGGATTACTAGCTAAAAATATGCAAACCATAGCAGAAACTTTTGCTTCCATATCTATTGTGAAAAGAAACAGCCTCAAAATATACATAAAGGTTCGGGGCAGCCACCCATATATTGTCCCTGGCTGCAAATGGGTTTGTATAAGGCACTCATGTGCATCGTTTTGAGCCCTGAGTCAAACTGCCTTGATTGGAAAAGTTGGCAGCTTTATATGGTGGCCTTATATGGAACCAGAAGTGATGTCAGTCTGGTTGCCAGAGCCGAAAGTGATGTCAGCCTGGACATTGGAAACGGAAGTGATATCATTGGTGGGGCACTGGTAGGTTTTCCCATATCTGGCCTGCGGAGATAACAGAAGTGGGATTAGTGCACCCTGCCACCCCCTGGTCCACTCAGCTTCCTCCTATTTGCACAAGTGTGACAATATATATATATCACAAAAACGACCATAACACATTGCGAAGATTTGGGGCAGCCACCCGTATAATTGTTCCCGGCTGCAAAACTGATTCAAAAAAGCAGACATGTTTATCATACAGAGTCCAATACAGAACTGATTCTCTTGACACAAGATGGCAGCTTTAAAGGTCAGTGGAGGAAGTGATGTCATCATTACCAGAATCGGACGTGACGTCTTTGGCTGCCCCAGAGCTGGGCGGGATTTCCCTAGAATGGTCTGCAAAAGATCAAGAGGGAAAATTAGTGCACTTTGCCACCCCCTGGTCCGGCATGGAATCACATGTATTCAAGTGCTATAGTTGTCTCCTAAACACACGTGCGTGACGATATATATAAATATATATACTAGGGAGTTTCCCCCTGCTCGCCTCACTCGCCAGCCACTTTGCCACTCATGTTGTGAAGATAGGGAGCTAAATGTACCCCAAGGAGATGCGGTCACTCCTCCAAAACCCCCTCTTAAATGGTGATACAGTGGGAGACAAATACAGTTTTTTTAACTCCTCTTTGCTTGATCAGCTGCTGTCTTGGTGCTGCTGCTGCCGTGCCACATGATCTGCATCTCGCACGGCACTTCGAACATTTAAAAGCTTGTACAGCAGCTGTCCCACTCTTTGTCTTTTATTTCTGGCCCTGGGTGTGGTTAAATCTCTTGGCACAAAGTCTTGTCTTGTGGGACGTGAGCTCCTGATATTTTTTAATTTATAATTTAAAAACGGAAGAAGAATCTGAAAATCTAACAACATCACATTAAAGTTTGATAAACTCTAAAAAGAATGATACCAATCATATACTGTATATGTAGGTTTTAAAATAAGCCCAATTTAAAGCGTGAGAAAAAACGTGACATAAAAAGTGACATACAATTGTTGCACAAAATCATTGCACTTTTAGGCTTAGGATTATACAGTATATATAGAGAGTAGAATAATAAATATAATATAATATCTATACTAATAAAAGTCAAAGCCCTCACTGACTGACTGACTGACTGACTGTCTCACTCACTCACTCATCACTAATTCTCCAACTTCCCGTGTAGGTGGAAGGCTGAAATTTGGCAGGCTCATTGCTTACAGCTTACTTATAAAAGTTAAGTAGGTTTCATTTCGAAATTCTACTCATAACGGTCATAACTGGAACCTACTTTCGTCCATATACTGTATACAGCCATAGCCTGCAGGTCGGTTGCCGTGTGAGGCGGAGTTGCGTCCCTGCGTCATCACGCCTCTTATGTAATTGAGTGCCTGCCCATATAAGGTAAATATTCGCAGGTGAAGGACTGTGCTTAAGTGCAGCTACTGCGGAAATCAGCATGCCTCCCACGTAATTGACTGCCTGCCCATAGACATGCAGCTGCTAAATATTCGCGACCACACACTCAGTATGTATACGAACAAGCCAGTTTCCCTTTCGGTTTTTACATGTTCAGTCTCTCCCTGTGCATTTCCTGTGCAGCGAGCGAGAGAGAGAGAGCGAGAGAGCGCGACACACACACAGGCAGCGCGAGAGAGAGTGACACACACACACAGGCAGCGTGAGAGAGATAGCGCGACACACACACAGGCAGCGCGAGAGAGATAGCACGACACACACACACACACACAGAGGCAGCGCGAGAGATGGACGCAGACACACAGGCAGTGCGAGAGAGAGCTGGTCGTATAAGGTATAAAGGCAGTTAAAAAATGCACTGGTCTTGATTTTGTTTTCACTTCTGTTTCCAGCGATCTGTTCGTAGCGTGCATTGTTGCAATGTTATTTTTCTTGGTGGTTTATTAAATTACGGATTTTTTCAAATGTTCATTTTTTCCCTGTGCTTAAAACTCATTAAAAAAAGTGCTTTTAGCCAGCGGTTGGTAGCGCTATGTTCAAGGTTTTATCAGTGTTATTCAATGTTTTTACATTTAGTTTACTATTACGCTGTGCATTCTATGGTGTAATTATATTTGTGCTTAAAACCTAAAAAAATATATATTTACATACAGTTTGTACGGTCTGGAATGGATTAATTGTATTTACATACAATCCTATGGGGGAAATTGCTTCAGTTCACAATCAAATCGGTTTACGTCCAGAGTTTTGGAACGAGTTATGGTTGTGAACCGAGGTTACACTGTACCTGGAATGCCTGTTAAACATCTTAGATTCACGAGTAGCGATTTGGGTGGTGAGATGTCTATCGAGGTGACCACTGTAATATTTCTATGTCATTGAAATGTATTATTATCAGGCATGGTTTAGGCATCTATGTCATCAGGAAGGCATCAGAAAAAGGGACCTCAAGGTTACTATTATGGAAGTTAATTTAGAGCACGGATGCCGTGAATGTAAGAGCTGTAATAAATAAAGTTCCCCTGCACACTTTAAAAGAAAGTCTCGCCATCATTTCATTTTTCACAATTTGTGAAAACAAGACATGGTGTCATAATAGAGGACAGTCATGGATTTTGTTGGAGTTCTCTCGCCACGAATTGACTGGGATTCTCTTAACCTGCCGGGAGAATGGAAAAAGTTCCGAAAGCACGTGAAGCTGATGTTTTCTGGCCCGCTAAAAGGCAAAGACGAGAGTGAGAAATGCAGCTACCTGCTCCTGTGGACTGGGGAAAAAGGAAGACATTTTTAACACATTGACTCTCACCCAGGAGGAAGCCAAGGTACTGAAAACTTATTATGACCGCTTTGAGGCATTTGTCATGCCTAAGACGAATATGATATTCGCGAGATACAAGTTTAATGAGAAGACGCAGGGTATAAATGAGACTTTTGATCACTTTGTAAAGGAGTTAAAATTGCTGGTGAATGACTGTGCTTATGCAAACGAAGATGAGATGGTCAGGGATAGAATAGTGTTTGGCACAAACTCAACGAAAGTGTGAGAGAAACTTTTAAGTGCTGGGTCTGAGCTAACATTAAATAAAGCCGTGGACATCGCAAGATCGCACGAGATAGCACAAGCACAGCTGAGAACCTTCGATGCATGTACTCCGAGCGGCTCACATGAACTGACTGTGAACGCAGTACGCAGAGAACAAGCAAGAGCTCCAAAGAGCGCTGAACGAAAAACGCATTACACAATTGAGAAGGCAGCAAAAGAATATGAATCGCGTGACGCATACAAGCATATTCATAAGTGCAGCTACTGTGGAAACAAAGCACACGGTGGAAAAAGTCAATGTCTAGTTAAAGGAAGATAGTGTAGAAAATGTGGTAAATTGAACCACTTCGCTAAAGTTTGCAGGACTGGGAAAGGTAAACCCGTGCATGCAGTGTGTGATGTCTCAGATAAAGAGGAAGACGAGCTGTTTATTGATGCAGTAAGAGAGGAACAACCCTCTGAATCTGAATAAGCCTTTGTAGACATACCAATAGAAAAGCAAGGTGTAAAGCTTAAGTTTAAATTACGTTCATAGACACGCTGCCGCTAAATATTCACAGGCAAATCCACAACTTAATACCGGGAATGCCTGTTAAACTTCTTAGATTCACGAGTACCGATTTGGGTAGTGATCACTTCGATGAATGAAACCTGTTATCTTTACAACGGTTGACAAACACGGAATATAACTTGAACACAACACGTCCTCCAAATACAAACTTGATTGAAAGAAATAATGATAATCAAATCCTTGATGACAGCAACACTCATAACAGTCACAAAACAATTACATTGACAATCATGTTACGTTATTTTTAAAATGTTTCCTTTTCTTCTTCATAACTTCTTTAACACACTACTTCTCCGCTGCAAAGCGCGGGTATTTTGCTAGTAGTATAATATAAAGGGTACACAACATGTATTTCACTCCCTAATTAGGTGTCAGTCAGTCATTTTCCAACCCACTATATCCTAATACAGGGTCACGGTGGTCTGCTGCAACACAGGCAACACAGGGCGCAAGGCAGGAACAAATCCCGAGCAGGGTGCCAGCCCACCGCAGGGCACATGCACCCACACACCAAGCACACACTAGGGACAATTTAGAATCCCCAATGCACATAACTGGCATGTCTTTGGACTGTGGGAGGAAACCGGAGCATCCGGAGGAAACCCACACAGACATGGGGAGAACATGCAAACTCTACTCAGGGAGGACCCGGGAAGCAAATGCAAGGCAATAGCACTACCACTGCACCACAGTGCCCCCCCCCCCCCCCCATATCTTTATTCACTTATTAATTCATCTATTGACTTATTTTTACCAGCTTTAAGTTTTACTCTTCTGGCCGTGTTCTCTTCCTCAGGGGTGGGGGTTGATTTGTTTTCAATCCTATTTTTGTAAAAAAATGATCTATTTGTATGGAATGGTGTGTGATTATAATAAAAACCAATAAAATAAAAAAAATATTATTATTATTATTAGTTTAATGGACAGTATTTTCAAAGGCAAAACTGATAATTAATTAACTAAGTTAAAAATATTTTTTTCAAATCCTACATTATTATGGCGTCCTTCTGGGTGGCTGTTTTACTGATTATTAATCATCAAAAATTCCTACATTATTACCAAGTAATTTTGCGATTGTGCCAATATGCCACACTGCACAGAGATGAATAACTTACCAACTGATGCTTAATAAGTATTACGAAGACCAAAAGAAGCCTTTGTTAAGTCTTGTTAAATAAAAAGAAATTAAATAATTGTATTTTTGTAGTATCTAAACTACAGTGTTATTGATATTTTCAATAGCGATTTAATATATTTTTAAAATATCCCACGGTATAAATAACTGACCAATATATTTAACAATATATTGAAAATATCTAGGTGCTGTTAAATATATTGTATACTGCAAGAAGGTTTTATCCAAACAGAAAGATGTGCATTAGGTGCTTATTGATTTGGCGAAAGCTTATAATAGAGTGCCATGTCAAGAGGTCTGGAGGTACATGGGCGACAGAAAGGAGGACCAGAGAAGTGTGTGTGGATTATCCAGGATACGTATGAGGGAGTGAAGACTCGAGTTAAAGACAGTGTTGAGGTAACACACAAGATCCCAGTCAGAGAAGATCTGCACCAGGGATCTTCTTTAAGTTCTTATCTCTTTGATCTGGATATGGATGTGATGAAGCATGAGATAAAAGACCAATCTTGCCAATGACATTATGTTGTGTAGCACCAGAAAAGAGGAAGTGGAGAGGAAGTTGGAAGAATGGAGGACTTTGGAAGATAGAGGATTGAAGATTAATAGGAAGAAGAAAACAGAATATATGAAATTTAGTGATGATCAGGATTCTGAAGCTAGCCAGCAGGGAGAGCTATTAAATAGAGTGGATAAATTTAAGTATCTAAGATCAGTGGTAGCCCAAGATGAACATTAGATGCAGAGATAACCCATAGAGTGCAGTGTGGATGGAACAATTGAAAGAATGTATCCGGAGTATTATGAGATCGAAGAGGGTTAAAGGTAAGGTTTTCATAGTAAGACCACTAATGAATTACGGGGCTGAGGCATAGGTAGTAAAAGAAGCACAGAAGTTGGATGTGGCAGAAATAAGAATGTTGAGATGGATGAATGGAATTACAAAAAAAAAACAGAATAAGAATTGAGACAATCAGAAATTCAACAAAAGTGTAAGAGACATCTAAGAATCAATACACTTCAATACACACAGAGCAAACAAGCAGAGACGAGGCCAGGTCATCGGGTGACAGACTTGTTATACGGGGAGGCTGTGAACTTGCAGTTGCCTCGGTGGTGCTGCAAATGTGCGGCTTGCTTGGCAACAGACAAGCAACTCTTTCTAAAAAATGTTAATTGTGTTTCATCCTGCATCACCATTGGGGAGTATCTCAAAAGAGCTCAAAAATGTCACATTCCCCCTTAGCTTTGCTCATACAAAGTCACCGCATAAATTGGGCTCAGCCAGATGCGAGAGAACGTCAGCGTTGACGTGTGTAGCTTCGTGACGGTAGCAGACCTGAAAAGCAAGTTACTGCAAGCTAATAAAACTGCCGAGTAAGCTGGGCTTTTGTATCCTACTGTCTATAGAGCCACAGAAGTGGAGTGTGGTCAGTCACCATGGTAAACTGCTGACCCCATAAGTAGTAGCAGAGGATCTCCACCACCCACTTAACAGCCAAACATTCCTTCTCAATTATGCAGTAATTATGCTACCTGGGGAGTAATTTCGTGCTCAGAAATGTGATGGGGTGTTCCTCCTCATTGGAGACACTAAGAAACCACTGTGCACACACAAAGCACTTGTCTACATCTGTAGAATTAATTAAGTCCAGATTCCACAGAACCGGGAATGATGACAAAGCGTCTTTTAAGTTAGAGAAGGCCCTCTCACAATCATCAGTCCAGGCAATGGCATGGATTTTTCTGCCCTTCGTCAGGTTCGTGTGAGGAGCCACTTGATATCCCAAATTTGGTATGAAATGTCTGTAATAACCAGCAAGGCCAAGGAAAGCTTGAACCTGCTTCTGTGTTTCTGGCAGCGGATTAATTACCAGATTCCCTGGCTGATCACAGTAAAAGCACCTGCGTTCAGTCTCAGCTGTGGAGTTCCTACAATAGCGCCTTCTGCCTGTGGTGTCAGTTCGTGTGCCTCCAGCAGTGGCTTCCTCGAACTCTGAGAACGTGGGTCTTAGTAAAAGAAACCGAGTCAGGGTGAGGATGCAGAGGTCATTCTCAGGAAAGTCGAGGATGAGGAGGAGGCAAAGTCTGCAACCGGTACCTGCGGTAGTTGGACAAAGGGTGGAAGTCAGTGCTAAGTTAGGATAGCTCCTGTTTCCAGGTGGTTTGGGCGCCCCCCAGTTTGCAGGGCAAGTCTAGCAGTGAGTGGACATTGTTTTGGAGCATTTTATCATAAAGGTTTTAGTTTTATCATGGCTGCCAAAGGTGAATACTTATGCAACCAATTATTTTGTATTTCATATTTGTAACTAAACTAGAAGACTTTAAAGTGATCTGCTTTTACTTTGACATTAAAGGGTCTTTTTCTGTTGATCAATGCCAAAAAGCCATATTAAATCCATTGTGAATCTGTAATGTATAGCAGTAAAATGCGAAACACCCAAGGGGTTGAATACTTTTTAAAAGACATTCTACTGTGGTGAAATCAAATTTAGTTGAAATTACTTGAAGGGGATATAGAAAACAAGATGAGAAATTGTGGAAGAACGCACCTGCCTCCACTCATGTGTCCATTTAATCTAGCACAGACAGTAATAATTGGCTGGCATCCCAGCCATAAGGATCCATTTATCTATCCATCCACTCAAGCCTTTACAATGGATTGATGGAGGGAAGCAGCCTCCTGGGGCCATGTGCTCACCCAGTGCGAGAGGTGGCAGCATCCCCTCTGGTGAATCTTCCATGTGCACACCTGCAGGGATGCATGGGAGTTAAAATCCCAAAAGGGTAAAATGAACTTGAAGGGTTTCTGCTGTGGGAAGAAGCACTCCTTGTTTAAAGAAGGTTCTGCCTGGCCTGAAAATGCTTCATGTTTACATTGTGGTGGCACCGGAAGCACTCCCATGTGTGGTATAAAGGAAGCCACTCCATATTGCTAAGGGAGTCGGAGTTGGGTGCGGAGTGTGGCAAGCGGCTGGGGGTGGCACCCAGCCGGTTTACCCGGAAGGACCGGAGGAGGGATTACGCCTCCTCCAGACCATGAGGGGGCGACCGCCCTGGTGGCTTTGGGGACCACAGGAACTGAGCTTGGCAGCTCAACCCTATAGGGGCCTGTGGTCACCGCCAGGGGGTGCCCCGTTGCCTGGAGAACCCTGGTCCTCAGCACTTCCACCACACCCGGAAGTGCTGGGGGGAAGACAACCAGGGACACCCGGAGTGCTTCCGGATGCGTGGCCGGTACTTCCGCCACACTGGGGAGTGCCAGCGGAGATTAATCAGGAGGCACCTGGAGCATGTCCGGGTGATTATAAAAGGGGCCACCTCCCTCCATTCGTGGGCTTGAGTCAGGAGCAGAGAAAGACAGAGCTCAGGAGGAAAGGAAAGGAGGCAGCCTGAAGAAGGAAAAGGCATTGTTGAGGCCTGGACTTTGGGGGAGTTTTGGGGTTGTGTGTGCACTTGTATATAGAATATTGTAAATAAAAGTGTGTTGTGGTGCTTAACACGATGTCCAGGTTCCACAGGAGGAAGGACAAAACTTCACCTGGGATTTGTGGAGATGATGAAAGGAGAAAAAAGAAAAAGTTGTGCAGTGCTGTATTTGGAAGAAAATCAAGTCTGTCAAAGGCAAAATAAACAGCACTGGATTTGACCTGGGACTGTGGTGCTGTAATTGTGTCTGGAATTTTGGGGCTCAGTGGTGCCCCCTGCAGGCCACAGTTATTTACAGTAAAACATAATGCCCATAAACCATCTTAATCCAATTAAGCGAATGGGGACCAGAACCTATCCCAGCCTGCTGAATTACAGGGCCCTCTCATTCATACGGCCACATGGGGCAAATTGGACCAGTTACCCAAACAGCTTGCCAAAAAAGCTATACATTAAGAAAACAAAATTAACTTGTAATCTACTTCTCCTTCTGCTCCTACATGCCTTGAGTTGCAGGCTAAATGGCACACAGACTTGATAAACCTGATCCGTAGAGAAAGTGTTGTAGATGCATAATTGGCATGACTTTGCAAGTCATCATTTCAAAAATAACAAGTGACTTGTCATAATAGCATGACTTATAGCAAGGAGATGTGATAAAGGAGATACAAAGCAAGATTAAATACTGGAGTAGCAAATGTTACTGTTTACTGTAAAATAAACACTGCGGGAGTAACAAATCTTCAGGTATATGCAAGGCTCCGTCTTCACATCATGTCCTCAAGGCATTTGAGCGTCAGATGATATCAGAGTTGCGAAAACACTGGCTCCAAGTTTGATTTGTATTTAATTGTCAATCGCCCTTAACCGTTTATTTTTACTTTACAGGAAATGCATTTCTTTGATATATTCACTGATGGAAAAATGAGACACTACAATTTCTGGAAAGAGGGGAACTCAAGGTGTTCAGTGGACTCAAAAAGTATTCAGGCCCTTCATTTTTTTCACATTTTCGTATGTTGCAGCCTTATACTAAAATCATTTAAATTATTTTTCATCCCAGAATGAGAGCTTGAAAAGAGGAATTTAGAAATGTTTGCATAAAACTGTAAGGCCACAAGTGACACAAACATCCATACCCTTTCCTAGGACATTTGAAATTTAGCTCAGGTCCAACACTAAGATGTTTCTGCACCTTGTTTAGAGTCCACCAGTGGTCAGTTTGACCTGATTTGACCTGATTAGGACACACACACACACACACACACACACATACACACACGTCTATTAAGTAAGTGTCTGGAATCCATCCCACTCTGTGTTGTGTCAGGAAGAAGTCAACTAAGACATCTAGAGGAGAATTTGAAGATTATTTTCTTTCTCTTTCCAGAAACAAAGAAATTTGCCAGTACTTTTTCATCTTGTCAAGCATGGTCAAAAATTGTGCCTTGCCCAGCCACTCAGATATCAGACTGGGAGACTTGATTGAGTCGATGGAAGTCATTGCAAAAGAGCAAACTGCCATCAGGCTTAGGGACCAATACAATTGGACTAGACCAGAGACTAAAACTTTCCTCTATCACACCAAGGTCAAGCATTCGTAGGAATTCAAGGTCCACTTCTACACGTTTTGCTTCTGGTAGGCTGTGCAAGCATTCTTGTTTGACTACCCGGCTCTATAATGATGTAATGCATTAACAGAGAAGTCCTTCCAGGCTTCTTATCTACCATTTCTGGGATAGACAATATAGTCGCCTCAAGGTCTCTTGGCTGGGTGTCAAATTGGGTCCAAAATTAAGGACACTTTTCGGCACAAAGGAAGAACGGGGTTGACCAGAGTAAGGGTCAGGCTCCCTTTGCTTCCACTGTTTCAACAGATTGATATAGTAAATCCATTTGGAAAGTCGCGATTTGGTTGTTTCTCCAAATAATCAACCAGTCCTTTTTTTTCCTTAATTTTTAAGGATCCTGCCAATGGGCCAATAATTTAGAATGGGAGGAGGAAATAAGCACCATGACACGTAATTCACTGAGCATCGTACCAAAACTGTAGTAGGCCCGTGCTGTTAATGCTGCTCAATAATTTTTCATAAGATAGGTTGAATCTTAGCAAATGTATCACATAATTGTGTGATATATTCCAAAATATTTGTGGAAGGGATTGACTCATCCTTCCAACCTTATTTTAGGATATCCAATAACCACTGGAGTTGTCATCCATATAACAATGCAAAAGGGGAGCAAACCTGTAGTGGCTTCTGATACCACCCTGTAAGCAAATAGAACAAGGTGGAGTAGCTGATCCCAGTTCTTCCCATCCTCACTGACCACCTTATGTAGCATCTGTATATATATAAAAGCCAAATACCACTGACTCACTCATCATTAAATCTCCAGAACCATGAGGACTTGGGACTTGAAATTTGGAATGTAAGTTACCAGTACTGGCCATTATACCGGCTCCATGTGTGCCCAGACTCAACACACCTCACAGCGCTCACTCGCTAGACGGCCCAGCGTTCTTGTGGCAGCGCATTCAACACACAAACGGTAAGCGCTCTTCCTTTACACTGGCATACTTTTACCATTATAAATAATGATGTACGGTTTAAGGTTTCTTTCCACAACAAATTTAGTGACAATTAGGGCAAAACTTGGCAACTGCTTGCGACTATAATTTTTGGTTTGCCTCTTTGATTTGTGAAACTGTTAAGAATTCAAATTTACCTAACCGTGATAGATAGATAGATAGATAGATAGATAGATAGATAGATAGATAGATAGGAAAGGCACTATATAATAGATAGATAGATAGATAGATAGATAGATAGATAGATAGATAGATA